>JBBDGP010001586.1:0-450000 GCA_037952835.1 Lithobates septentrionalis | reverse complement strand
TAAACATTGTCATAATGAATGTCTTACCACGCATACTTTTCTTTTTCCAAATGCTACCACTGAGTGTACCTGTAGCATTCTTCTCTATTCTTCAAACTATGATCTCCTGCTTCATCTGAAAAGGAAAGCACCCCAGAATATCTAGATCTACCTTACATCGCTCTAAATGAGCTGGGGGCTAGCACTTCTGGACCTTAAAACATATTACTACGCAATAGCCTTATCCCAGATATATGACTGGATTTACGCAGGCAGCACCAAATTATGGGTCTATTTGGAGTACTAAAAAAGCAGTTCAGACTTAACTACCATCCTGTGGATTCCCCGAGCCTCTAGAACTCTTTCCCCCTCCATATCACCTCTAACAATATCCACACTGGACATCTGGGACATGCTACATAAGAAATTTTCCTGGACTTATAATTCACCTCTAATGCCTCTTTTGAATCACAGCTATTTTCTACCAGGTTCCTTGGACGCTGGCTTCAAATCGTGGTCGCCGAAGGTCCGCTACAGATACATCATCTCCTCCGTGCGGACACCTTTAAACCTCTCCCATCCATATTGGACTCTAAACCGATTATGTTTATGGACAGATGGAGGTATAACCAGCTTAATCAATTTCTTCTTACTCTACCTCGCCCAATACGTGATCTATAAGACTTAAACCCGATTGAATCTATGTTTAACCATAAAGACCCTCCTCTCCATTGTGTCTCAGGTTTTTAAGGCTCTTATCACACTACAGAGCCCTCCTTACCCAGAATATCTCAGCCAAATGGGAGGCTGACCTTCGCTTACAACTAGCCGACAAACAAAGAGGAAAAATCCTAGAATTGACTCATACCTCTTCAATCTCATCTAAAATGGCGGAAACCAATTACAAACTTTTGACCAGATGGCATTACACTCCAATTAAGTTACATTGCATGTTTCCTTCCAACTCACTATTGTTACATAGGTGAGGTTGAAAAAAGACACACGTCCATCAAGTCAAACCCATGTGTGTGATTATATGTCAGTATTACATTGTATATCCCTGTATGTTGCGGTCGTTCAGGTGCTCATCTAATAGTTTCTTGAAACTATCAATGCTCCCCGCTGAGACTACCGCCTGTGGAATGGAATTCCACATCCTTGCCGCTCTTACAGTAAAAAACCCTCTACGTAGTTTAAGGTTAAACCTCTTTTCTTCTAATTTTAATGAGTGGCCACGAGTCTTGTTAAACTCCCTTCTGCGAAAAAGTTTTATCCCTATTGTGGGGTCACCAGTATGGTATTTGTATATTGAAATCGTATCCCCTCTCAAGCGTCTCTTCTCCAGAGAGAATAAGTTCAGTGCTCGCAACCTTTCCTCGTAACTAATATCCTCCAGACCCTTTATTAGCTTTGTTACCCTTCTTTGTACTCGCTCCATTTCCAGTACATCCTGGTGCCCAGAACTGGACAGCATACTCCTAGGTGCGACCGGACCAGAGTCCTGTAGAGCGGGAGAATTATCATTTTATCTCTGGAGTTGATCCCCTTTTAAATGCATGCCAATATTCTGTTTGCTTTGTTAGCAGCAGCTTGGCATTGCATGCCATTGCTGAGCCTATCATCTACTAGGACCCCCAGGTCCTTTTCCATCCTAGATTCCCCCATAGGGTCTCCCCCCAGTGTATAGATTGCATTCATATTTTTGCCACCCAAATGCATTATTTTACATTTTTCTACATTGAACCTCATTTGCCATGTAGTTGCCCACCCCATTAATTTGTTCAGATCTTTTTGCAAGGTTTCCACATCCTGCGGAGAAGTTATTGCCCTGCTTAGCTTAGTATCGTCCGCAAATACAGAGATTGAACTGTTTACCCCATCCTCCAGGTCGTTTATGAACAAATTAAATAGGATTGGTCCCAGCACAGAACCCTGGGGGACCCCACTACCCACCCTTGACCATTCTGAGTACTCTCCATTTATCACCACTCTCTGAACTCGCCCTTGTAGCCAGTTTTCAATCCATGTACTCACCCTATGGTCTATGCCAACGGACCTTATTTTGTACAGTAAGGAGTTGTGCTGGAGGAATTGCGGGAATAATGCCTCTCATGCCCATATATGGTGGGACTGCCCCATAATCCGCCTGTACAGGTCATATGTACTTAACCTCATCAACAAGATCGTAGGTCTCGCTCTTCCCTCTGATCCATGGACAATTCTCTTTCATGCCACCTCTGAACCAGTCGGACCATATAGACATTCCCTTATTCCACAACTTTTGAACATGGCCAAGGCCCTTTTGCCTGCTTTATGGGGTGACCCAATGATTCCATCTCTGAGAAGCTGGCTACAAAAAATGTATGAAGTCTGTTAGAGGATCTCACCCACAGGACTAAAGACAACATTAGCCGTCATACAAAAACTTGGGCCCTTTGGTTAGAATTTAAAACCACTTCAGGATATAAAGACATCATGTAACCTTTCTCTACGGACCAACCAAATGATACTCCCTAACTTTCTATGTTCTCAACTAGATTATTGCATTGTGGCCATTTCTGTTTTTTGATATGCTTTCCCAGACTAGAATGCCCCTTGGAACCAGCTACTATATCATTCCTTCCCCATTTTCCCTTTATTCCACTTCTTTCCCCACTTTCCCTCCTATTCTCCTTTTTATGACATAATCCAAGCTATATACAGTGGATATTGTAGTGGAAACTAAAGTTTGTTACTGTTTACCCAGACCCAGGCTTTTGACTATTACCACGCTTTCAACTTTTTCTTTTGAGTTACTTGCCCCTGCCGGTCTAAGGGTAGTATCCACCTGACTTTGTACTTTTATATGTTCATCCATAATATGTGTACACTATTTGCGTCTTTCATTATTATTTTTCTGAAAAAAACAGATATTAAACAAAAAAAAACGTATTTCACTCATTGAGATGCAAATCAATTTATAACTTTTTTAAAATGCGTTTTTCTGTATGTATTGCACAAGTAGCTTGTCAAAGAGCAATTACAGCAAGCCTTTTGCCTCTGCCTCTGCATAGTTATTTCAGGTACAGTTATAAATTTAAAGAATGGTCAATTTAAAGCAAAAGGTAACTATAATGAAATAGCTACTGGTAATATTCACCTCTAATATATTTAAAGTGTTCACCTTTTTTCAGAAAAAATGAAAAGGGGAACTAACACTGTACACCAGTGGTTCTCAACTCCTGTCCTCAGGACGCACTAACAGGCCAGGTTTGCAAGATAACTGAAATTTGACTCATTTGCTGCTCAGTGATTACAGTATTCTAGTCTGCATCTCCCCAAGGTAATACTTAAAATCTGGCCTGTTAGTGGGTACTGAGGACGGGGGTTGAGAACCACTGCTGTACACCCTCCCCACCCCCAGTCCCTGCTGCATTTACCTCCATAGATGGCGAGCTGTCAGTGTCAGTCTCTTTTTTTCCTCTTCTTTCTGCAGCGCTTCTGGGACGGATCAGAATGATGCTCTGTAATACTGCTGACCAATCAGAATCGCTCTGATATGTCCTGAAAGCACTGCAAGGAGAAGAGCGGGGATTTCAAATCCCTGGGCCATTACACCGACTTTATAGGCACTGACAGCTCAGCTTCCACAGAGGTATTTACAGTGGGGGCTGTATGGTTTTCATTCATTTCATCATGCCTAGCAAATGAGATATTTGATATTGATTAATATTCTTTCAGCATTTTGGTTTAGCTTAGTTGCCACGTAAGCTAATGGGGAGTACAAAACGAAAGTTGTCAGGTCCTCCTGCAGAAAATGTGCCCATTCTACTGTCGATTTCCACATAATGCCATCCACATTTTTATATGCTAATAACTGTCTCGGGCTTTTTCAGTTTAAAAAAAGTATATTAAAAACATTTATACAACAGCTTTATGAGTTTTTCTTAGTATGGGTTTAAGTACTTTCTATCTTGAAGTTCTCAGTGTGTGGCAATTACAGTTCATGTTTGTTTCATGCAGAGTGCTGCTGATTTGTACAGTGACTGTTTGCGCACATTCTGGACTTGTCCTCGCTGTGGCCTCTACATGCCATTTACACCTCTAGAACGCATGGCACATCAAAACAGCTGTACAGAGGAAGAGAATACTGGTAAGTTGAATTGGACAATCTGTTTCAGTTTTGAACAATTGTTGAATCACATGCTGATATCTTACATTTCTGTGAGATCTTCTCCAAGTTTTTTCAGGCTTTCTGGTTCAGTGCAACTGCATCCATTGTGCGAAGTGAGTCACTTGCTGCTTCATACCTAGAAACAATCAGTATTTTCTTCACTGCTAGCAGGTCACAGCATGGCGAAGGGGCAAAGTAAAGGTAAGTATGTGATGCTGGCAGCAGAGGACACACCTCTGGAAGCGTTAGATAGCAGTGGTGGTTGTAGCTCAGAAAGAGTGACCATTTACCTTGCTGCTCACTGGAAAGGTAAGTATTCATCATCTTTTTAGCAACAGGCTTCATTTAACCACTTGCTTACTGGGCACTTAAACCCCCCTCCTGCCCAGACCAATTTTCAGCTTTCAGCGCTGACACACTTTGAATAACAATTGCGCGGTCATACAACAAATGAACATACAACATACCCAAATGAAATTTTTATCATTTTTTTACCCACAAATAGAGCTTTCTTTCGGTGGTATTTAATCACAGCTGGGTTTTTATTTTTTGCTAAACAAACAAAAAAATTGTGTTTAATAGTTTGTTATAAAATTTTGCAAACGGGTAATTTTTATCCTTCATTGATATGCGCTGATGAGGCGGCACTGGTGGGCACTGATAGGCGGCACTGATGGGCACAGTTAAGGCGGCACTGATGGGTGGGACTGATGGGCACTGATAGGTACCACTGATGGGGGGCACTGGGTGGCACTGATGGGCAGTGATGGGCGGCACTGATGGGCACTGGTAGATGACACTGATGGGCACTGATAGGTGGCACTGTGGGCACTGATGGATGGCACTGATTGATGGCACTGTGGGCACTGGTGGGTGACGCTGGTGGGCACTGGTGGGTGACGCTGGTGGGCACTGGTAGGTGGCACTGCTGCCTATTGCTGTGTCACAGGTGATCGGGACTGATGTCCCGATCACAGCCGCCGGTGATCGGGTTTTTTTTTCCTCCTCACGCTGTCAGCGCGAGGAGGAAAAATAGCCGATTACCGCCTCTGTTTACATCACATGATCAGCTGTCATTGGCTGACAGCTGATCATGTGGTTAGGGGTCTGGACCGACCCCTTACTCTGATCTGTGATCAGGCGAGTCTCAGACTCGCTGATCACCGAGCGCACTGCGCGCGCCCTGCAGGGGGCGCGCAGGCCGCTCGTGCACGGGGCGACGTCAATAGACGTAGTCCCGGTAATGTAGATCCGCACTCTCATTGCGTTGTTTTTTTTTTAACTAAAGTGGACCAATTGCATATACAGTGGATATAAAAAGTCTACACACCCCTGTTAGAATGTCAGGTTTCTGTTATGTAAAAAAAAAAAAAAAAAAAAAGACAAAAATAAATCATTTCAGAACTTTTTCCACATTTTAATGTGACCTATAAACTGTAATGAACTCTGTTGAACAACAAACTGAAATCTCTAGGGTGGAGGAAAGTAAAAATAAAAAAATAAAATAATGTGGTTGCATAAGTGTGCAAACCCTTTAACTAATACTTTGTTGAAGCACCTTTTGATTTTATTACAGCACTCAGTATTTTTGGGTACGAGTATCAGCATGGCACATCTTGACTTGGCAATAATAGAAAAGTTTTTTTTGGGAGGACAGGGGCCATCACTATCTACTACTCAGTACTAGTGGTTCACACGTGATGGTGTCATATCCTCACATTTGTTGTTTGATTTTATTGTCTGGCGCTCTTGTTCCAATATCTTTCTATAGCAGTCTTCCCAGGCCCGTGTATGCCCCCTGTGGCCGCACAGAACCCCCTTCATGGCGATTTGTGGACTGTCTTGGTGTGTGCTTCTTGGGGTCTCTCTGAGCCATTTTGATCACTGATGATCTGTATTATCTCCTGAAGAAGCCATTGATGGCGAAACATGTAGGGACGTGATATTCATCATACTATATGGATACATTGGCCAGTATAACAGTCTGTATATTCATTTACTAATTGCAATTTTGCAAGTTCCTTTTTTGTATATGTGGCACCGTCATAATCCCCCCCAAAAAAAACATTTCTATCATTCCTACTACTGTAAAGGGATGAGGTGCCGGTAAAGATTGGGGGTGGATATGAGTGGGGAAGCAATGAAGAGCAGCAAACAGGGCGCATTTGTGTACACGGGGCCCGCATTTAACCCCATGTATATCTGGGTGGTTTCTTATAGCGGTGGCTAGGGTTTCAATTGCTATGGCAAAGATGATGGGAGAAAGGGGGCATCCCTGGCTTGTGCCTCTGTGTATCGAGAAAGGGTTTGAATAGTGGCCCTTAAGTTTGGCTTGGGCGCTCGGGTTGGAGTATAAATTCCTTAGTAATTGAATGAAGTTAGGGTTAAACCCCCATCTGCGTAGCACTTCAAATAGGTAAGGCCACTCTACAGTGTCAAACGCTTTTTGCAGATCCACCAAGTAGAAATCCTTCCTGAGAGGGCCCCCCGTCCCATTTTGCTTTCAGCAGGGAGATGACGTCTACTGCTCTGCAGATCTGATCGGGACCCTGCCTCCCCTGAATGAAGCCCACCTTGTCCTTGTGAATGTAGCCCCCTATAAACTCAGTCTATTGGCCTTTATTTTCTGCCCCCGCGCGGGGAGCCTGCATACACGCGGGGGCAGAGGGAGGCGCACTACGTCCACTCCAGCTCCGCCGACCACCTATATAGTCTATGTAGATGTAAGAGGGAAAAACATGTTAAAACAGTTTGTCTTTGCAGAAATGAAGGCCCCCCTCCCCCTCCCAGGGGAAGCTCCACCCTCGGATGAGCCCACAAGGGAAGACCCGCCCCCTAAAGGGACAACATCCGCCTCCTGGGCCCCCCGAGTGTGGAGCATCCAAAGAGCAATATAACAAGATTGTGCTTAACTAATAAACAGAATAAAACGTGAGCTATAATCCATGTCAACAAGAACTATGTAAAACGAATGAGTATAATAAAGATAAGGGACCATAAACCGTGAGGACACCCACCAAGCAGTCACATCCTTTATCAAAGAAATTATCCCTAACATCCAGGATCATCGTTTGGAGCTGGATAGGGCTCATAGAGCTCTTTAACCCCCTCGTTCGGATGGACTGCCCAGAGATGTGGTGGTTAACCACACTTTTATGGGGTCAAGGAAGAGTTCATGTGCAGGGCCAGAAATGCGGAGCAACTTTGAATTAAGGGTCATCCCGTTCAAATTTTTTTGCAGACCTCTCCCCTCTCACCATTCAACGCCGGAGAGCCCTGAAACCTCTACTACAAATCTTGCAACAAAAAACTATTAAATACTGGTGGTAATTCCCCTTTCGCCTGTTGTTCGCCTTCAAAGATAAATTATGGCTTCTCTTCACTCCATGAAGGGGAACGACTGATGGTACACTTGGGTCTTATATCTCTGGACTCTTCATCTAATGCGAGCCAAAAGAACGCAGGACCGGCTAAACGCAGAGCCTGATCGCTCCAGCCTGGAAAAAGCAGCATTCCAAGCGTTCAAAGGAATCCCACCCAACGTGATCAAGGGGGACTCATATCCTCACTAACTTTCCACATTTACATATGCTGTTACCCTCTTGGACAACTGGCACATGCACACCACATGTGAGGACAATTGCGCAGTCGTGCGACGTGTCTCCCAAACAAAATTGATGTCCTTTTTTCCCTACAAATAGAGCTTTCTTTTGGTGGTATTTGATCACCTCTGCGGTTTTTATTTTTTGCGCTATAAACAAAAAAGTAGCGACTATTTTGAAGAAAACGCATTATTTTTTACTTTTTGCTATATTAAATATCCCCCAAAAATATATAAAATTTTTTTTTTTATCCTCAGTTTAGGCCGATACGTTTTTCTTCTACATATTTTTGGTAAAAAAAATCGCAATAAGCGTTTGGTCTGCACAAAAGTTATAGCGCCTACAAAAAAGGGGATAGTTTTATGGCATTTTTATTTTTTACTAGTAATGGTGGCGATCAGCGATTTTTATCGTGACTGCAACATTATGGCGGACAGATCGGACACTTTTGGCGCGATTTTGGGACCATTCACATTTATGCAGCGATCCAGTGCAATTAAAAATGCATTGATTACTGTGTAAATGTGACTGGCAGTGAAGGGGTTAACCACTAGGTGGAGCTGTAGGGGTTAAGTGTGTCCTAGGGAGTGATTCTAACTGTGGGGAGGGAGGGGCTATATGTGATATGACACTGATCACCACTCCCGATTACAGGGAGCGGTGATCAGTGTCACTGTCACTAGGCAGAACGGGGAAATGCATGTTTACATCAGCATTTCCCCGTTCTTCCTCCCTGTGAGGCGATCGTGGGTATTCCCGCGGAAATCGAGTCCACGCGACCTGTGATTACACTCACGCAAACTGCTTCTTAACGAGCAACATACAGGTACGTTAATCTGCCTGTACGTGCCCTTCTGCCGACGTATATCGGCGTGAGCTGGTCGGCAAGCGGTTAAGTGCACGTAACCTTTTTTTTTTTTTTTCTTATGTCCAAGAATTTGGATCTCTACCTCTGCTGAGAAATCCTGGAACAAGGATACTTTTGCATTGTCCACTCTCAGGACTCCAGCTGACCGAGCTTGAGATAGGACAGCATCACGATCTTTGTAATTCAGGAGACTAAACAAAAAGGGACGTGGTGGGGGCCCCTGCGGTGGCGGATGGGCAGGTACTCTATGGGTCCTCTCCACTGCAAACATTGGTGAAAACGCATCTTGGCCAAAGGTAGCAACGAGCCAGGTCTCAATGAAAGCTACCAGGTTTTTACCCTCCACCCGTTCAGGTGTGCCCACCGCTCGCACGTTATTGTGACGCAGGCAGTTCTCTATGTCCGAGATGCGCTGGCAGAGGACAAAGATTGCACATGTCTGACATCTCTCTGCAGGGGTTGCCACTCGTCCTCTAAGGTACTGAGGCGTCCCTCCAGGGCAGAGGTGCTTTCCCACAGTTTCTGCATATCATGTCGGATCAGTGAGATTTCCACTTTCATGCCCTTCACCTCCCCTATTAAGTCAGTGATAGAAGAACTGCAGTTGGTAACAGCAGTGAATATATCCCTTAGTGTGGGCTCTGAGTCAGTGTCAGCTTGCTGTGATGCCGCCGCCATATTGGAAGCCTCGGGGAATATTACTCACATGGAAGGGGACCTGTGTCTCAGCCAGGAGCCGTGGATACCACCCAGGGATCCCAGGTCAGTATCTAGAAACTCCTCATCAGGATCAGGAAGCCGGAACATTGGGGGATCCTTAGGTAGATTGTTTTTGGCGAAGAGGCGTTGTGCGGCCTCCTTCGCTGAGCGTGGCGGCAGGCTGCCATTATGTCCAGGAGTGTCAGGAGGAATCCGGGTTCCCTGTCCATGTCTAGCCATCGCGGTATGGCGATATTGCAGGCCAGAGGTAGTGGTGTAATTGCTGGCATGGAGGATGTGTGTTCCTGGTCCAGGCGAGGAAGGATGGCGGTGCTATTAGGAAGATTAGGCAGGATTCTCGGCGGAGCTCGTTCCAGCACATCTTACAGCATGCCACACGTGACGCACCTCAACAAACTCCAGGTGCCCAGTTGCCATTGCTGCTGCCCGAATGCCTCCCACACCCTGCACCTATGCCTGAAAACGTTAATTGTGATGCACGTTACATATCGCCATGCACACTGGAATAAGAGCAATAATTCTAGCACCAGACCACCTTTGTAACGCTAAACTGATAACTTGCGGTAATATTGTGTGACATAAAAAATTGGAACTACCACAATTTTATTCACTAGGGCAGTGGTCCTCAAACTTTTTAAACAGGGGGGCCAGTTCACTGTCCCTCAGACTGTTTGGGGGCCGGACTATAGTATGAACAAATTCCTATGCACACTGCACATATCTTATTATGCAGCATGCAGGGTTCAGTAGTGCGTTGCGCTCAGAATGCATGGTTCATAAGTGTATTGCACCCAGAATGCAGGGTTCAGGGGTGCACTGCGCTTAGAATGCATGGACCCTGCCCATAACGGTGTCCTCTGCCCCTTCACATCACCCCCCCCACAAACACACACAGTGGTGTCCTCTGCCCCCCCCCCCCCTTTCCCTCTCATAGCAGTGTCCTACCTCACAGCTGAGAGCAGAAGGCAGTTCTAGACGGAGGCCGGAAGCGGGAGCCAACAGAGTGACTTTCCATATTAGCAAGCTGGGGACTGGTTGCCCTGTTTCCTAGCAACCAATCACCTGCAGCTTAACTTCAAAAGGTAATTTGGGCAGTCCTCCTCCTGCCCTTTGTCCTGAGCTAAGTTGCCTCCTGCTCTCCGCTATTCACTTATAAACTTATGGGAGGACCCATGGTAGGGCCGGCCCTAATGGGTGGGCCGGGTAAATGACCTTGGTGGGCCATAGTTTGGGGACCCCTGCTCTAGGGTGTCTGCTTTCAGAAAAAATATAATGTTTGGGGTTTTATGTGTGTAAAAACGGCTCTGGCAGTGAAAGGGTTAAAAGAGAAGTTCACCTTCAGGAACATGTTACATGTTCCACCTGTAAGATTTGGTTCCTATTTTTTTTTTTTTCAGCTGGCTCCTAGATTCAAAGCAAATTTGTCAAGCCCTGTGTGTGTGTGTGTGTGTGTGTGTGTATATGTATGTATATGTATGTATATAATATATATATATATATATATATATGTGTATATGTAGGAAGGCCAGTATGGTGGCCTGAATTTATGGGAGGAGCCCGGGGGGTATTTAACCAGCCCGCTCCCCTGTGGTCTTTGTCGGTTTCCTGTGCGCGGTACGTTACGTCACTAGGCCGACTCTTCCAACTCGTTGGCGTTCGTGAGTTGCGCGTTCGAAATTTCAGCGGCTTTTGGTTCCCGTTCGCAGTTTCTGAGAGGCTTCCGTTCCCGTTCATAGTTTTTCGTACAAACGTGTCTGGCTCGGCTGTCGCAGGTAGGGTTTCGTTGACATTTCTTCATTTCGTGTATCCCCATTTGCTAGATACTGTGTGTCGCTCAAACCCCGATACGGAACTTACGAGTCATTCGTTAAGTAACCCTGCACGCAGCTGTAGCATTCAGCCACCGATTCGTGCCTCTATCATTTCTAAAACATTTTTCATTCATTTTTATCTACCTCACTCTGATTCGAATCCAGTTGCATCCGCTTCTCACCTGTTTGTCCAGCCGTGTCTCAGTTGTTCTTGTCTCAGGTTTTATACCATAAACCACAGTCCGGTTCGTTATCAGTCGCAATTAAGGCACACCGATTCGTGCCTCTGTCATGGCTTATCATTTCAATCATTTAACTAATTTCACCGCCATGTACCGCGCTCCGATTCAAATCTAGTCGCATCCGTGATGCACTGATTCGTCCCGGTGTGCCCCAGTTGTTATTTGGCCTCATTTCAGTACATGCTCCAGAGTCCGGTTCGTTGTCGGTTGCAGTTTTACGGCTCACCAATTCGTGCTTCTGTCATGGGAAATCATTTCATGTCACGTATCGAGTTCCAATTCGAATCCAGTCGCATCCGTGATGCAACGAATCGTTCCGGCGTGCCCCAGGTATCGTTGTCAGTCGCAGTCGCGGCATGACCGATTCGTGCCTCTGTCATGGCACGTGCCTCTACCATGACAAATCATTTCATTTGTTTCATCATTTCACTCATTTCACTGTCACATACCGCGCTCTGATTCGAATCTAATAGCATCCGAGATGCACCAATTCGTCCCGGCGCACCCCAGTTGTCTTGGCCTCATTTCATTCTGTGCTCTACAGTCCGACTCGTCGTTTGTCGCAGTCGGAAAAAAAAAAAAGTTTCGGCCTCATCCAGCACCTGCACCAGAGCTTGGTTCGCTGTCAGTTGCAGTCGGAGCACGACCAATTCGTGCCTCTGTCAGGGCAAACATTTCACTGTTACGTACCGCGCTCCGATTCAAATCCAGTCGCATCCGTGATGCACCGATTTGTTCCGGTGTGCACTAGTGTTTTTTCTTTTTGCCTCATTTCAGTACATGCTCCAGAGTCCGGTTCGCTGTCAGTTGCAGCTGTAGCACGACCGATTCGTGCCTCTGTCATGGCGAAACATTTTCATTCATTTCACTCTAAGGCAAACATTTCATTCATTTCGTTGTCACATGCTGCGCCCTGATTCGAGTCCAGGGCATCCGTCAGGCATCGATTCATCCCGGCAAGCCCCAGTTGGCTTGCCTCATTGGCACAGTCGCGGCACACTGATTCGTGCCTCTATCATGGCATAAACATTTCACTCATTTTGTTTAATTTCATGCACCTGTCGCTTAAACACATTACAAGTCCCTTTTTAAGTCAGGTAGTCAAACCCTTCACTGTTTATGATCTGTCATTTTCCTCCAGGTCAGTCAAGTTCAAAAATAAATAAATTAATAATAAATAAATAAAAAAAATAAAGCCACACCCCGTCTTCCTTCGAAGTTCAGTCACGGTCCCGATTCATTAAAACCTTCCCCTCACTACTATTCCCCCTTATAGTCGCACAATCCGATTTATGTTGGTTTCATTGCATACACTTTACAAACCGATTCGTATCAGGATTCATTGTATACAACTTACGAATGATTCATATCGGTTTAAATTCATACACGCTACAGTTCGATTCAAATCTAGTCGCATTGGTGGCACAGCGATTCATATCGGATCCATATTCATACTCTCCAGTCCGATTTTATATTGGGTTAACTTTCATACACTCTACAATCGGTTCGTATCAGATTAATTTCATACAACCTATTCGTATCGGATTCATTTCATACACTTTACAACGGATTCATATCGGATTAAATTTCATACACATTCAAGCACAACTGCTTGCAATCGTTGCAAGCACGCATCGAATCACAACTTGTTGCAAGCACGCATCCAAGCACAAATTCCCGCAATCGTTGCAAGCACGCATCCAAGTATAAACTTCTTGCAATCGTTGCAAGCACACATCCAAAACATAACTTCTTGTAATCTTTACAAGCACACATCCAAGCACAACTTCTTGCAATCGTTGCAAGTACGCATCCAATTACAACTTCTTGCAATCGTTGCAAGCACACATCCAAGCATAACTCTTGCAGTCTTTGCAAGCACATGCAGTAATACGAACTTCTCACAGTCACTACAAACACATCTCCAGCAACATAAACTCCCTTGCAATCACACATTTAAGCACAACTCTTACAATCATTACAAGACACGCACCCAAGCATAACTTCTTGCAATTGTTGCAAGCATGCATCCAGTCACAACTTCTTGCAATTGTTGCAAGCACACATCTAAGCATAAGTCCTTGCAAGCACATGCAGTAATACGGACTTCTCACAGTCACTGCAAATACATCTCCATTGACATAAACTCCCTTACAATCGTTGCAAGCACGTATTTAAGCACAACTCTTGCAATCATTGCAGGGCTCGCATCTTAGCATGACTTCTTGCAATCATTGCAAACACATTCCCAGTGGCACACAATCGGCCACACATCATTCTTCAGTGGCACTTAATCGGCCAATTGTCTCCAGTGGCATCTTCATACAAGTCACGCACCATTTTCTGTATCATTTCTCACTTAGGGCAGTTGAGTTCAGGTTCCATCCCGCACCAGGTATCGTATTGCCACATGCAGCTGGCTCATTCTCATAACACTATCAGGCTATACCTAGCCACTAGCCAGCATCCACCATTTCCTGTCCTTACAGGACCCCAGAGAGCCATCTGACTTTGTGGCCCATACAGTAAGATCCCTTCTACGTGGCATCCAGAAGCATCAGCCCATAGCTAACGGCAACGCTTGCCCATCACAACTGCCATCTTTAGGGACATGTCAAAAATCCTCACACGTTCCCCAGTCTAGTCATCCAAGCAGCCATCTACCTGGCCCTCTACGGTTTTCTACGGCCTAACAAATTCACTTTTAGTGGCACCGGCAGCCAGGTACTATGTAGACACCACTTGACTCGCTGATAAAACCATTACGTCCTTCAGCTGGCAGTCTCCAAAACTCAACAATCCGGAACCAAGGTCTACAATAACCTCTCTCGAACTAACAACTCCACGCAGGCCAGCCTCCCCCTTGACAAGCTGACCCACATCAGGCCAGTTCCCCAAGACTTCACCCATACACGGGAGTGTACTAAGAAGCAGCTCAGTCTTTCTAGGGAATGCTCAATTTTGCAATACGGGTCATTCCCCAGGGTCGATCTTCTGTGTCATGCTTCCTGGTCTTCCTCTCCCAGACACAGGACCCCTTTCAGATCCTTAATTTAGACGCTGCGGCGGTAGCGGACCTATCAATGTCGGAAGGTTCTGTACTACGTGGATCGGTATATAAATGTTTATACCATCTCAATGTCGCCCCTATCACCCCAGGTAGTGACAGATGCCGCAGCCTCCACAGGCTTTGCTGCAATTTTTGGCCACCATTGGTTTACAGGAACATGGCCTCCAGAAATACTCCTAAACCCCGGGTTTACCCGGACTTCCTCCCTCTTCAAGCTATACCCGGTCATGGCAGCTGCTCAACTCTAGGGTTGTATCTGGACAGGACAGGCTGTGGCTTTCACCACCGTCAACTGGTCCGAGCTTGATCTTGTTGATGAAGCCAGATCCGCATCGCTCTGTTATGTCCTTCCTGCGCAGGCTGGTGCAATTATCTTGGCAGCACCAGTTTAATGTCCACTGTATGTTCATTCCAGGCTGCCATCTTCCAGGACATGTCTACTATCTTTACTAGTTCGCCATTTGGCCTTCTCCCCAGTCTGCTCATACAAGCAGCCATTTACTTAGCCTACTACGGGTTCTGGCGGCCCAGCGAGTTCACCCGCAGGCCAAGTTCTGTGTAGTTGGCTCACTACCAACACCATTTCATCCTCCACCTTGCAGTGTCTAAAACCCAGCAATCCGGCTCCAGGATAGACATCCATCTCTATAAAATAAACAACGTCCGGTGTCCAGTAACCATACTCGACCGTCTACTGTCACTCCTACCGGAACACTCAAACTCTAGTCCACTATTACCTTTTCGGGCAAACCCTTGAGTGCCTGCCAGTTCATAAAACACCTGGGGGTTCTTCTATGCATCCTACAGCTTGACCCCAGTCAGTACTCCGGTCACTCTTTAGTATTGGGGCAGCCTTGGCAGCATCTCGGCATGGGTCCCAGATCGCGTCATTAAGAGACTTAGCAGGTGGAACTCTGCCTACCTCGCCCGGTACAACCCCAATCCTCAGGTGGAAATGGCACACACACACTAATTCAAGCAAATAGATCACAGGTGAGGATGGTTACCTTTAATAGCCATTCAAACCCCTTTGTGTCAACTTGTGTGCATGTTATCAGGCCAAAATCACCAGGGTATGTAAACTTTTGAGGTCATTTGGGTAGTTTCTGTTGCCTTTTATGATTTAAAAAGAGTAAACACAGTTGATTGATAATAAATGGCTTCAGACAAACACTAACCATGAGTGAAAGAAAAGTTTAGGTTTTCGTGTTATCATTCATATTCTCTGAAAAATGGCCAAGAAATCATAAATTCTGCAAGGGTATGTAAACGTATGAGCACAACTGTATGTGTGTGTATGATATATATATATATATATATATATATATATATATATATATATATATATATATATATACACATATATATATATATATATATATATATATACACATATATATATATATATATATATATATATATACACATATATATATATATATATATATATATATATATATATACACACACACACACACTTTCTGATTACTCTACAGCGCAACACTTTTTTTTTTACTTTATATAAACACTTACCTTTGGTTTGCAGCTGTGGGCATTTTATAATTTACAGGCACACTATCACTGTAGGTATATTGGTGGTGCAGGAATCACATACATACTTTTAATTGATGTTATATTCTTTTAATTGATCTCAGAAGGGTGCAGCAACACTAAATAGAACCAGAGCTTTATATTTTGTTGCCAATAAACCTTGTGCTACTTGGCTCCTTAACCACTTGCCGACCGCTGCACGACAATGTACGTCCAAACTTTGAAGGGGTATATCGTTGTTATAACCCCGGTATCCCCGTTTTCGTGCGGCGGCCAGCTCTCAGATAAAAGTGGTCCCTGCGGCAGATTCGCCGCCAGATCACTTTTATCGGTGGCGGGAGAGGGCCCCCCCCCTCCCGCCGCGATACGGTGCCCTCCGCCACTTACCAGAGCCGTCGGTAGCGGCGGAGTCGATCGCATCCGTCTCCGTCCTGTGCCTGGAGACGAGTGAGGCTAAGATGGCGCCCACTCGTCTCCATGACACTGCTGGGCGGAAGCGACGTCAAAACGTGCATTTTAGTGTAAATATGAGATCTGAGGTCTTTTTGAACCCAGATCTCATATTTAAGATGTCCTGTCATGCTTTTTTCTATTACAAGGGATGTTTACATTACTTGTAATAGGAATAAAAGTGACACTTTTTTTTTAAACAGTGTAAAAATAAATAAAATAATGTAATATAAATAATAAAAATAAAAAAAAATGTTTTAAAAACCCCCGTCCCAACGAGCTCGCGCACAGAAGCGAACGCATACGCACGTAGCGCCCGCATATGAAAACGGTGGTCAAACCACACATGTGAGGTATCGCCGCGACCAGTAGAGCGAGAGCAATAATTCTAGCCCTAGACCTCCTCTGTACCACAAAATATGCAACCTGTAGAATTTTTAAAACGTCGTCTATGGAGATTTTTGAGGGTAAAAGTTTGACGCCATTCCACGAGCGGGCGCAATTTTGAAGCGTAACAAGTTTGGTATCAATTTACTTGGCGTAACATTATATTTCACAATATAAAAAAAAATTGGGCTAACTTTACTGTTGTCTTATTTTTTTATTCAAAAAAGTGATTTTTTTTTTCCAAAAAAAGTGCGCTTTTAAGACCGCTGCGCAAATACGGTGCAAAAAAAAGTATTGCAACGACTGCCATTTTATTCTCTAGGGTGTTAGAAGAAAAACCATATATAATGTTTGGGGGTTCTAAGTAATTTTCTAGCAAAAAAAACCTGTTTTAAACATGTAAACACCTAAAATCCAAAACAAGGCTGGTCCTTAAGTGGTTAAAGGCTGCGAACAACCCCCATAACATATGATCAGCACCGAACAGATATTTTCACTAGGCAGAATTTGACAGTTTTCTCTGGTTGCACTATAATCCTAAAGACATGCATGCAAATGAGCAAAGCAGATGTACAGTATGTTATCTTATATTGCAATACTAGACAGGACTTGACAACGTCCACAATATTACAATGACAAGTGTTAACTCTATTAATATTGTTCTTCTATAGAGTCAGAAGAACCAGGAATAAAGCTCTCTTCACTGACTTCTCTACACAAGAAATATCACTGTGCTGTATGTGACAAGGACTTCACCTTGACGCCCACTGAGATTCTCAAACACAAGAGGCAGCATCTGAACTCTTAGAAAAACACATGCTGGGAATTGTTACACCTGCGTGTACCTTCACCTACGCTGCATATATTTACTATCCTAGATATAATCAAGGACTTTGCCACCTGAGGCCACAACAATATCAGCACAGCCTTGGTCGGTTTTTTCAAAGATATTCTAAATACTGTGTATAAACACCTGAGAGGATGGGTGGTCTACAAGATTCACACTAGTTATCGCCATAGAGGTGCTGTTTTTGGTGCTTCTGCTGCCTCTGTTCTTTGAGGGTCTCCTGGCTCAATGTCCCGCACCCTCGGAACTGGTAAATGACGTAGGGGAGAAGCTCTGTGCCCGCATGTTTGAACACAGCAACATGTACTTTGATCAGTCCTGCGGAGGGCTCTACCTCGATGTCAAGAATGGAGATGACTTCCCCTACATGCCATCTGCATGGGGTAACAAAATCTCATCTCTGGTTGTGGGCAACCGCTGCACCCTGAAAGTGTGGAGCAAGTCAGGCAAAACTGGAAACAACCGTTCCTTCAACGCTGGAATGGTCTACCAGTTAAAGGACTTTGCCAATGGACTGTTTGGAAACTGGAATGATTCCATCAATGCGTACTACTGTACCTGCACATAAGAAGACACTGCAGGTGTTCTGACTGAAGCCAGAATGTTTGCTACTCAATAAAAGTCCATCTACGCATTCAGTATTTTAGTCTCATTCTAACTTTCAGGTTTGTCAGATGTTTTATGGGGTGCATTGGGCTACTGTTTAGAACTGAGAACCAGATATACACTGTATAACTAGATCTTGGCTCACAAACTGCATTGTCTTATAGACCATGGGGGGAATTCAATAAAGATGCTGCACCACTTTTCTGGTGGTAATCCCTCTTGTTAATGTATTGCGCCCAATTCAGGAAGCATTTGCACCAAATCCAGGTAGTTCTAAAATGCGCCACTTTTACATTGTGTTTCATTGAATGCACCAAATTTAAAAGTGGATCTAATTAAGACCAACTCTCTTTCGGTGTACAAACAGAAAAACTGTCAGACAGAATTTGCAAAAGTGTCTTACGTGCATTCTAAAAGTGGCACAGCATGAGCCAAATTCAAGTACAAGTTCTTGACAGGTACATGAATTTGCACATTCTTCACCACTTTTAGAATGCATGAGAGACACTGCGCCAGTTTTTATGAATTCCAGGGCATATCTCAAAGGGGTTGTAAACCCTCGTGTTTTTTCACCCTAATGCATTCTATGCATTAAGGTGAAAAAACTTCTGACACTGACCAGCCCCCTCCGTTTTACTCACCTGAGCCCGTTTGTTCCCACAGCGGAGATGCGCTCTACCTCTCTGCCCGTTGTCTCAGCTCTTGATTGGATAGATTGATAGCAGCACAGCCATTGGTTCCCGCTGCTGTCAATCAAGTCCAATGACGTGGGTGTCGAGGGCAGGGCCGAGTTCGGCATTCTGTGTCTATGGACACAAATGCTGGACTCGGGAGCGTGCCTGCACGGTTACCCCCAGGGAGAGCGCTTCTCCTAGGGGGTTTCCCGATGCGGGGAGGAGCTGCGAGCGCCGCTGGGGGACTCCAGAAGACGATGATTGGGGCCACTCTGTGCAAAACTAACTGCACAGTGGAGGGAAATATGATATGTTTGTTATTTAAAAGAAAGGAAAAAAAACAAGCGTTTACAACCTCTTTAAAGAAGCAGCAAATTTCTGTGTTAGGAGAGGGTTCACTGGTGATATTAAACACGGTGTTTCTAACATTCTGTCCTAAAGACCTGGTATATAGAGCTGATTAATATACTATGTAATGTATAGAGAAATATAATTACCTCTCTATACCCTGTAGGGCTGCTTAATTTAATGACCATTAGGGACTTTACCACTGATGTATAAAATATGATTTCTGCATAATTACTTGTAATTTATAGTGATCCACCTGAGAAGACCCAAATGTTGCCAACATCCCAAATTAAACAATATTCTAAAGAAAGTACTCCTCAAAAGAATACTAAGGGACTTTTAAGGAAACTGATCAACAATTGATGAAAAAATATAAAAATGTATTTATTATAAAGAATATTAGGTGCGTACAACACCAAAAAAGAGTTTACGTATATACAGCATAGACAAAATCATATAACAGATATGAATCTAAAAAGCCAGATCCTTCCATTCTAATCCCAACATGTTTCTGGACCTCTGGCGAGTCCTTTCTTCAGGGGCATGTCCTATGAAGTAGCACTACTATGTTGGTATTCTTCAGTGAGACAAAATCACACACAAAATTCATGTTCATAATAGACAGGGATGAGCATCGTTGAGGCCGAGTAAAACTATACATACCAGTCAAGTAGACAAAATGAAAAGGAAATAGAGACTGCCAAATATGTAGTCAAACGTGAAAACATGTACGGCTGGTATATGGGGGTCGAGGTAGGTGCAGATCTAAGGGTGTGTCAGTCCTCAAAGAAAGTGGGCTTAACGTTGTTAGAAAAAAATAAGCGGGAAGAGCCCACGCTACTGAACCCAAACTTGAAACCCAGAGAGTGCTGCTGTGCAATGGTAGCGACCAAAGCCCCTAAAGGGGAGCGAGGACCTTAAAACAAGATAAATATATTTAAAAAGTCAAATGCCTGCAGGCATAAAATCACCTAATACATTAATGTTCACAACAGAGAACAGTTGGATGTAAATATTGGTAAGCGTGGTTACAAGCATAATAAATGATTAATTTAGATCAAGATATGTAATTTGTAACTAGTATAAATACTATTATAGATATAATATACTAGTTAAAAAGTAAGATAAAATGGTAATTACTCTTAAATTAAACAAGCATAGGTTCAAAGTGTGACAGCTGGTTATATCTGGGGTGCAACATTGCATTCCAAAACTATGAGAGGTATATGTGTGCTAGTATAAAGGTGAACAAACCTTCAAGGGTCCAAGTAGCAGAGCAGTGTGGTGTGCAAAAAAGCACTGTAGCCGAGCGACAGAGACGGCAGCTAGTGAGGGGAAGATCAGTAACTGCTTGGTAGATTTGTTATGATATTCTATATTCTAAATAAAATATGTGCAGTGATTATAAATTGATATCATTACCTCTCAGGGTAATGCAAATCTGATTGTACCACTTCAGGTAATCATAAAAATTAAAATGTAAAAAAACCCCCAAAAAAACAAAAAAAAACCGTCTGCCCAGTACCGTCCAATCTAATAAAACCTGCACTTGAAAATTACATTGAAGCAATGAAAGGCTGAATCTGACTTGTTGCTACTGGATAAAGCAGACAAACAGCTCTGGTAGTTTGCAAAAGTTACTTAACCACCTGTCTGCTGGGCACTTTCACCTCCTTCCTGCCCAGACCAGTTTTCAGCTTTCAGCACTCTCACACTTTAAATGACAATTGCTCGGTCATGCATCACTGTACCCAAATTACATTTTTATAATTTTTTTCACACAAATAGAGCTTTCTTTTGGTGATATTTTAATCACTGCTGGGTTTTTTATTTTTTACTAAAAAAAGGAAAAAGACCGAAAATTTAAAAAGAAAAACGTTTTTTCTTAGTTTCTGTCAGTAAATTTTTTAAATAAGTAATTTTTCTCTTTTACTGATGTGCGCTGATGAGGCGGCACTGATGAGGTGGCACTAATTAGGCGGCACTGATAGGTGGCACTGATGGGCACTGAAAGGCGGCACTGATTAGTGTCACTGATAGGCATTGCTGGGGCTTTACTGTAATCAGGGCACTGATGATCAGTGCCTTAATTACCTGTACTGGTCTCCCCTGCGAGGATATGCCGCTGATCGTCTCTCTTAGCCACACTCTATCAGTGTGAGGCGGAGAGAGCCGATAAACTGCACTTCCACATTTACATTCGACTGGCTGTGATTAGACACAGCCGAACACATGGGTAAAGAGCCGCGTCATCATCCTAGAACACGGCGCACCCGTGATCACTGCGCTATGCGCCAGAGCAGCCGTTCTGGAGCGCTGTCATATGACGGAGTCCCAGAATGAGAGCCGCACCACTCTGCCATCATTTGACGGTGGGCCGGTGGGAAGTAGTTTAAAGTACAAGTCCAGCCAAAAATAAACTAACTCTAAATCTACTGGCAGCCACATTCTAAGACTAATTTTATCTAACCCTGTAAAAGCAAAAATCGCTATACATGCCTATTCTGCAGCCGCAAAAAGTTTCGTCCAATAGGACGTCTATGCGATCACTGGCGAAGCTGACAGAATCACATTTACATTGGTCTCCTTGTGAGACACCTTTGAATTTCAGTATAGTTGGTGGTCTTGCAGGAATGTCACCATTCACTCATTTGTGAAATTTTCAGCCAGAGCAGTGGCATCTAATAAAAAACATATATAAAGGAAGGAAGTCTAAATCTACTGGCAGCCACATTCTAATGCCCCGTACCCACGGTAGGACTTTGTTCGGACATTCCGACAACAAAATCCTAGGATTTTTTCCGACGGATGTTGGCTCAAACTTGTCTTGCATACACACGGTCACACAAGGTGTCGGAAAATCCGATCGTTCTGAACGCGGTGACGTAAAACACATACGCCGGGACTATAAACGGGGCAGTGGCCAATAGCTTTCATCTCTTTATTTATTCTGATCATGCGTGCCACTTTGTCCGTCGGATTTGTGTACACACGATCGGAATTTCCGACAACGGATTTTGTTGTCGGAAAATTTTATATCCTGCTCTCAAACTTTGTGTGTCGGAAAATCCGATGGAAAATGTGTGATGGAGCCTACACACGGTCGGAATTTCCGACAACAAGGTCCTATCACACATTTTCCGTCGGAAAATCCGACCGTGTGTACGGGGCATAAGACTAATTTTATCTAACCCTGTAAAAGCAAAAATCGCTATACATGCCTATTCTGCAGCCGCTCTGCGGGGGCTTCTCTGTGTAGGCGTGTGCAGAAGAGGCAGCCGACAACGGAAGCCCCATAGTAAATCTATGGGTGACGTTACTTCCCAGCCCTTGTCGGCTGTCTCTTCCTCACAGCATCTGCCGCTGGAGACCGCACCAGCTTCAGAAAAGGTATGTATAGCGATTTTTGCTTGACAGGGTTAGATTTGTTTTTAGAACGTGACTGCCAGTAGATTTAGAGTAAGTTCGTTCTTGGCTGAACTTCCACTTTAAAGTGCAAGTAGAGCCCATTAACAACAATTAGAAGGCTTACAAGAGTAAAGACATCATATACAGAGGTATATTGCACTCAGAATGTATTGTATTAGACTTGGATCACATCAAGGTACTTCTCCTCTGCCAATACCAACCAGGACATAGATGGAGCAATAGTATCTAATAAGCAGATCTCACAAGCACCAGCAAATCTTGGCTACGACACCCCTGATCCTCTCATTCATATCAATCATCCCTAATATAATACCTATAAGGGTAAGTGAAAACTCTCATATTGTGGTAAATCCTGACATTTATTTGTGTAAAGACATAAAACCAAGTATAAAAACAAGCTGGCAATAAGACACTTCCATAGAAGCCGCTACTTATCAGGAGACAACAGACAGACATCAGTATGCATAACAAACTCCTCCCTGATAGGCATTGCTGGGGCTTTACTGTAATCAGGGCACTGATGATCAGTGCCTTAATTACCTGTACTGGTCTCCCCTGCGAGGATATGCCGCTGATCGTCTCTCTTAGCCACACTCTATCAGTGTGAGGTGGGGAGAGACGATAAACTGCACTTCCACATTTACATGTGACTGGCTGTGATTAGACACAGCCGAACACATGGGTAAAGAGCCGCGTCATCATCCTAGAACACGGCGCACCCGTGATCACTGCGCTATGCGCCAGAGCAGCCGTTCTGGAGCGCTGTCATATGACGGAGTCCCAGAATGAGAGCCGCACCACTCTGCCATCATTTGACGGTGGGCCGGTGGGAAGTAGTTTAAAGTACAAGTCCAGCCAAAAATAAACTAACTCTAAATCTACTGGCAGCCACATTCTAAGACTAATTTTATCTAACCCTGTAAAAGCAAAAATCGCTATACATGCCTATTCTGCAGCCGCAACAAGTTTCGTCCAATAGGACGTCTATGCGATCACTGGCGAAGCTGACAGAATCACATTTACATTGGTCTCCTTGTGAGACACCTTTGAATTTCAGTATAGTTAGTGGTCTTGCAGGAATGGTGACAGCCAATTCACTCATTTGTGAAATTTTCAGCCAGAGCAGTGGCATCTAATAAAAAACATATATAAAGGAAGGAAGTCTGTCTGATGAACAGATACAGACGTGGGAACACAAAAATGTTTTGTTCACACAAAAAAGACTTTTGTTGCATATAATTATTTAGCAACTATTAGCCATTAGTGGACTTCTTTATTGTTGAACTCTAAGCAGATACAAAAGACACAATTGAATGCAGGCCTGTAATCACTAATACATCATTTAGGTGTATTTCTGTATATGCAAGCAGTGTAATTACCCATACCTCTCAACTTTTTTAAATGGGAATGAGGGACACCTATTAGCAAAGGTATGTAGGCATATGACACACCCCCTGCCACACTTCCCTAAAGGAAAATTATGCAAAAAAACAAACGATTAGTTAAACCCACAAGCTTTTTTTTAACCACTACTCTTCCTTTATATTGTTTTTTTGAAAATTTACAAATGCAGCAAATTAGAAATTAGATGAAAGGTTTAGCACTGGGAAACACTTTTTGAAAGATAAAAAGTGCATTTTATATACAACTATATAGATCAGACTAAAATGAGGAACTTTATTCGAAATCAGGGACAGTTTGGAGCTATGTAATTACCAGCATTTGACCTGGACTCAGTCTCTTGCAGTCCCTGTACAGCAGGGTTGAATGTAAGGAGAACAACAAGCTAATCGGTTCATGTGCTGACATAAAGCATACTGATAAGAGGACAGAGTGTGGAAAAAGATGAAATCATCACTGTGCTGCTTCTCCTTTGTCCAGTCACAGACTGGGACGGGTGGAGAATGACCTGGACTCAGAGGAAGTGGGTTGAAAGATGCTGGTCCCTAAGAAAAAAAAAGGTACTGCATGGGAAATCTCTGGATTGATGGGGAATATTGTAGCAAATGCTGGTTTTGTTATTTTATGTTTAGATGGACTATCCATTTTCATTTGTGGTTGAGTCTTGGGTTAAAGGAAACCTTTTCTAAGCAAAATATGTAGACTGCCACTGCTGATCTTTCCACTCAGAGAATTCTAGTTACCTGGCTGTCTTGCTGATTCACTGGCTTCTATCATTTCTCCTTAAAGTGTTTTTTAACCCCCCAAACAAATTCAGATACTGGTCCCTTGAAGTAGATTAAACAGCACAGTGCTTGTGCTGTGTAATCTGCTCCCTCTAAACCGTAAAAAAAAAACCTCCCTGAACCTGCCACTTCCTGTATCCCCTCTCTGTACTGACCACGAAAATCAGGGCTGCTAAACCTTGACCACCGTGGTCAGGGTACGTCCCTCCGTCATACACAGCTGTCCTCTCTGCTCTCCTCCTCACCCCCTCCTCCTTGCCTGTCAGCTCCCTTCTCCCTCAGTCGTAATTGTGTATATATAGCGATTTTTTTTTCTTTACAGGATTAGATTCGTTTTAGAACGTGGCTGCCAGTAGATATAGAGTAAGTTTGTTCTTGGCTGAACTTTCACTTTAAAGTGCAAGTAGAGCCAAAAAAAGTATTTTTTTCATTATGGCTAGAGCAGGGAAGGATTAGAACCCCTCTTAAGTTTTATTGGGGTCTGTGTCCCCACTGGGGATATTTACTCTCTGTTTAACCTGGCTATCCTTTTTGTCACAACAGAGAGCGACGGGACCTCCAAAATTTTAGAGTTGTCACCAGAACAAGAGGTGAAGGGAAATCTTTCAGTGGGGACACCTGTTCCCTATGGCGGCTGCTTAACAGGAGAATTCCTGTTCCAGTGTGTCTGGGACAGGAAGTGAAGGGAAATCTCCCCAACGGGACATAGACAGCAAAAACTAAACTGACAGAGGTTCATATCCTTCCCTATTTTATTCAAAACTAAAAAAAAAATTATGTTGCACATACACATTAAAATTATCCTAGTCATGCTGGCTTACAGGTGATAAACCATTATGATTTCTTTTAGAAGTGGAATAGTTCCATATTTGTGACCCAGAACAAGCATACTGCCTGTGTATTTAAATAGCTGTACCAGTTCAATGACTCAGTAAGAAAGATGAGGTTGAGCTAAAATAGCCAGAGTAAAAGCAACTTTTTAAATACTTTAGAAACAGATTTTTCTCTTAGGATGGGTTAAAGGATAAGTTCAACTTTAAAAAAATAAAAATAAATAAATGCACATCATTTTGCAGGTAAAAAAAAAGTGATTTTTTATTTATTAGGAGCCTGTACATTGCACTTGCAATCAACAGATCATGAGTGTACTGTAAGGCTCCTGCAGACTCAGTGTAGCTGTCTGCACCTCCCACTGTCACAACAGGGGCTCGGGGGGCTGCTGCATCAGTAACATGTTACACCCTGCACATGGGTGTAACATGCAACAAGTTATAGAAGTTTAACTTATACTTTAACTTTATCCACTACAAATCCAGCATCTGTTATGAAAACAAAGCATTTTTTTTTCATTTCTACTATGGGCACATGACCTACTTTGGTCGATACTGTGCAATCTTAAGTAAAAAATAGATAATGAAAAAAAATACTAATAATTTTCTACTCTTAAAACAGGGGGCATATTTATAAAGCTGTGAATCTGACGTTTTTAAAACATTCACTGCAGGTGAACTTTCCTGTTGCATGCTTTTTAAATGACAGTGGTTGATTCACCAGTGAATGTTTGGTCAAAGTCACACTAGCATCTTTATGAATACAGTATGAGCCTACTTGTGTTATGTTATGGTGGATAAAATTCCAAACGTTTTCTAGTACAAAGCATGGCAAAGTAATTTACTTGTAAGAAAAAAGGGTTTAATTTTTTGCACTTTTAATGCAACGCTATAAATAATGAAGATTAACAAACACAAATTTAAAAATGTTTACATAGGAAAGGTGTAAAAAAAAAAAAAAATAAAAAACAGGCTAAAGAGAGAAGGAATGAAAGGTGTTTTAACCATCTCAATACAGTGCACATTCACACCCTTCCTGCCCAGGCCATTTTTCAGCTTTCAGCACTGTCACACTTTGTGGTCATGCAACACTGTACCCAAATTAATTTTTTATTATTTTTTTTCCCCACAAATAGAGCTTTCTTTTGGTGGTATTTGATCATCTCTGCGGTTTTTATTTTTTGCGCTATAAACAAAAGAAAAGTGACAAGTTTGAAAAAAAAAAAAAAACACAATATTTTTTACTTTTTGCTATAATAAATATCCATTTTTTTTTTTTTAAAACAAATTTTTTCCTCTTTTAAGGCCGATACGTATTCTTCTACATATTTTTGGTAAAAAAAAATTGCAATAAGCGTATATTGATTGGTTTGCACAAAAGTTATAGCGTCTACGAAATAGGGGATAAATTTATAGCATTTTTATTATTATTATTTTTTTTTTTTACTAGTAATGGCGGCGATCTGCGATTTTTATCGTGACTGTGATATTGTGGCGGACATATCGGACACTTTTGACACATTTTTGGGACCATTCACATTTATACAGCGATCCGTGCTATAAAAATGCACTGATTACTGTATAAATGTCACTGGCAGGGAAGGGTTTAACACGAGGGGTTAATTATGTTCCTAGGGAGTGTTTCTAACTGAAGGGGGAGGGGACTCACAAGGGGAGGAGACCGATCGGTGTTGCACTACACATCGGTCTCCTCTCCTCTGACAGGACGTGGATCTGTGTGTTTACACACACAGATCCATGGTCCTGCCGTGTTACCAAGCAATCGCATGTGTGCGGTGAACTTCGCGGCCGCCGGGCATGCGCATCGGGTGCCCTGGTGGGATGCCCTCCCAGAACGAGAGCCGTGCCGCCTGGCCGTCATATGACAGCCGGCGGGCGGCAAGCGGTTAATAACCTTTTTAATGGTGTTATAGGCAGATTGAAGGACAATTCTGTACTGTCAGTGCACATATACTGTTTGTATGTATGTATGTGCGTGTGTGTATATAATTAATATATATATATATATATATATATATATATATATATATATATATATATATATATATATATATATATATATATATATATATATAAATGTATATATACAGTGGAACCTCGGATTGCGAGTAACGCGCTTTACGAGCGTTTCGCAATACGAGCCATTTAAAAAAAAAAAAAAAATCCTGATTCACTTTGCGAGCATTGTCTCGCAAGACGAGGAGGATTCAAGCTGCTGGGGTGTGCAGTACCGCATTTGGTCAGAGGTGCCGGTGAACTGAGTGTCTCCGGCGCTCCCACACCTCTGGCCACATGTGGTACTGCATAGACCAGCAGTGGCTGTGGCACGGATTATCTGAGTTTCCATTATTTCCTATGGGGACACTCGCTTTGATAGATACATGCTTGTAAACCAAAGCACTCGTATATCTATCTATCTATCTATCTATCTATCTATCTATCTATCTATCTATCTATCTATCTATCTATCTATCTAATCTAAAACTTTTCTTAGGAAGGATAAGGTTTTGTATTTTTGTCCACTTTAAAGCTGAACTTCAAGCAAACTGCTAAATACACATATGAAATATATATGAAAGAGCTGTTTTACCTGTCAAACAGTTTGTATTTCTGTCCAGCCAGTTCTGAGATTTACAGAGCTCTGCAAAACAGCACAGTCCTGCCAGGGGGATGACCTGATCTTTTTCTGCTACTCTTTAGGCCTCCACCACTGGACAGTAAAAGAAGAAGCAGTACACTGGTTACTTCATCTTTTTTTCCACTCTGCTCACTCCTCCTATCAGCATTCTCTCTTCACCGCATCACACCTGATTGACTTCCCCTCCTGTCTTCCTTCCTGAACTCAATTGTAAAAGTGGATTGCAAGAGGCCGATACAAATACAAGTTCAGGTAATCATGATATCTAAATAAAGTATATTTAATGACAGAGCTGCATTAATTTGTAGACCGTGTGAGCCTGCTCCTGCAGACCCGTCAAATTAGGACCATGTCCATACAGCCGACGCATTGCCATAAAAAAAGGCTGCCTGCGTGCAGCTCCAGCTGCATAAAAAAAGTGCTCATTCATGCTGTACTTGCCACAGCTCCCATATGAGTAAAGCCTTACACTGACCACACTACATTGTATTATATTCACCATAATGCATCCCAATAAATCTGAGTACTCTGCATCCAATTAGGCAGAAAATACTGTTCCCCATTACTCTGGCCACACCGCTATTAATCACATATAAGACACTACACTCCATTACACCAACTGCACCGTATCCAATCATTCTGCACTCCTTTACACCACACGCTCCTCATTACACAACCCCTTTGCACACCACTACAACTACTGTACTGCATTCCATAAAATGAATTAATCTTCAATTATACCACTTAAAAGGATAACTCCACTTTCGTGAAAAAAAAAAAATAGTATAGTGAATACAATTGCTCTGCAAGCCATATTGTAACTGAATGTTAATAAAAATGTATTTTCTTTTTCAATCCGCAGCTCTGTACAATGCAGTGCAATATGGCTACCTTGAGGCATTCTGTGCACAGATTGTGTACAGAAGAAGGCCCCCCAGAAATCCTGCTTGTGTGATTGGCTTACTGATTTACCAGAAGTCTGCACTGAGATACAAATCAGATTTTGTGCATTCCCTGCAACAAAAATGTCATTTTTGGTGAGATACTCCAAAAGGTAAATCACATCTAAAGGGATGCAGACCTTGCCTGCAGCACCTGATTACTAATGATAAATTCACTCCCACAGATTCACATGGACACAGACAAACAGCTATTTCTTCAGAATAACAAAAGGTAGGACTCTGCAACAAGGTTTGTCAAAATCCTTGCAATGTACATTGATTACCCAGAGGGGAAGGTTTTTTTTCTCAACATAATGGAGTTACTCTTTAAAAAAATAACGACTTTTGTTGAGAAAAAAACATTCCCCTCTGGGTGATCTATGTACATTGCAGGGATTGGAACAAACTTTGTTTCAAATTCCTAGCTTTTTGTTATTCATAAGAAATCACTGTGTGTTTCTCTGTGTCCATGTGGAAAAGTGGTTTCCTCATTATCAACCAGCTGCTTCACCTGCAGGGCACTAATGAGGAAAATTGCAGGGCCTGCATCCCTTTAGCTATACTTCATATTGGGAGTATCTCACCCAAAATGAATTTTTTTTTTTGCAGGGGATGCCTGAAATCTGATTTGCATCTTAGTGCAGACTTCTGGGAAAAATCAGTAAACCAATCACACAAGCAGGAAATTATGTTTTTCGGGGGGGGACGGGGACGTACAGAACACCTCCAGGTAGCCATATTGCATTACATTTTCAGAAAATTACAGAGCTGCAGATTGAAAAGGAAAGGTCATTTTTAATAACCTACCTACAATTACAATATGACTTTATTTGCTATTTTTTTTTTCCCCACAAAAGTGAAGTTACCCTTTACCTGATGCCAGGCAACTTCGAAAATCTTTACAAGCTCTGTATAAAGTATATACAAAAAATTACAAAACACAATAGTCCCTAGGATACTTGAGGAGGTCAACATACAGTTCTTACACACAATATATTTATAAAATGAATACTTTTTTATTTTTATTTTACAAGCAACAATTTAGAAATATTAAAAGCCAGAAAAACTCCAGGGGGCCTTGGCGTTGTGATGCTCTCAATAAAGGTTTCCTAAAAGATGAACAAACACAATAAAGGCTCATTCAGGGCAATCTGGGGTAGTCACCAATGAAGATCAGTCATTCTCATCGGCGGATATGCACACAGTGAGGCTGGGTTCACACTGGTGCGACACGACAGCCGTCCTACTTTGGATCCGACTTTGCCCTGCGACATGAAGCCGGCATATGTCCGACTTTCAATGAACGGGGATCCGACTTGGATCCCCGCCAATGCCCGGCACTGTTTGGTATGAATCTTTAGGGGGAACTCCGCACCAAATTTTAAATAAAAAACCGGCATGGGTTCCCCCTCCAAGAGCATACCAGGCCCTTGGGTCTGGTATGGACCTTAAGGGGAACCCCCTACGCCGAAAAAACGGCGTGGGGGTCCCCCCCAATCCATACCAGACCCTTATCCGAGCACACAGCCCGGCCGGACAGGAATGGGGGTGGGGACGAGCGAGCGCCCCCCCCCCCTCCTGAACCGTACCAGGTCGCATGCCCTCAACATGGGGGGGTTGGTGCCTTGGTGGAGGGGGCCCCCCCACCCCAAAGCACCTTGTCCCCATGTTGATGAGGACAAGGGCCTCTTCCCGACAACCCTGGCCGTTGGTTGTCGGGGTCTGCGGGCGGGGGGCTTATCGGAATCCAGGAGCCCCCTTTAATAAGGGGGCCCCCCACCCTATGTGAATGAGTATGGGGTACATCGTACCCCTACCCATTCACCTAGGGAAAGTGTCAATTAAAAAAAAAAACACTACACAGGTTTTTAAAGTAATTTATTAGACAGCTCCGGGGGTCTTCTTCCGACTTCGGGGGTCTCTCCGGTTTTTCTCCACGCTCTCCGGATCTTCTGCCGGGCTCCTCCGCTCTCTTCTGCTCTTTTGCCGCTCTTTTGCTATAGCGGAGGAGCCAGGTCTTCAGTCTTCTGCCTTCTGCCCTCTTCTCTTCTTCTGATGTTGACACAACGCTCTCTCCGGCTAGAATGCTCTCTGTGCGCTCTGCTATGGCTTATATAGGTGGTGACCCCGCCCCCTTATGCCGTCACAGTCCCTGGGCATGCTGGGATTGTGATGGGAAAAGGGGGCGTGGTCATCGGGTGATGACCACGCCCCTAAAACGTCACAGTCCCAGCATGCCCAGGGACTGTGACGGCATAAGGGGGCGGGGTCACCGCCTATATAAGCCATAGCAGAGCGCACAGAGAGCATTCTAGCCGGAGAGAGCGTCGTGTCAACATCAGAAGAAGAGAAGAGGGCAGAAGGCAGAAGACTGAAGACCTGGCTCCTCCGCTATAGCAAAAGAGCGGCAAAAGAGCAGAAGAGAGCGGAGGAGCCCGGCAGAAGATCCGGAGAGTGTGGAGAAGAACCGGACAGACCCCCGAAGTCGGAAGAAGACCCCCGGAGCTGTCTAATAAATTACTTTAAAAATCTGTGTAGTGTTTTTTTTTTTTAATTGACACTTTCCCTAGGTGAATGGGTAGGGGTACGATGTACCCCATACTCATTCACATAGGGTGGGGGGCCGGGATCTGGGGGCCCCCTTATTAAAGGGGGCTCCCGGATTCCGATAAGCCCCCGCCCGCAGACCCCGACAACCAACGGCCAGGGTTGTCGGGAAGAGGCCCTTGTCCTCATCAACATGGGGACAAGGTGCTTTGGGGTGGGGGGGCCGCAGTGCGCCCCCTCCACCAAGGCACCAACCCCCCCATGTTGAGGGCATGCGACCTGGTACGGTTCAGGAGGGGGGGGGGCGCTCGCTCGTCCCCACCCCCATTCCTGTCCGGCCGGGCTGTGTGCTCGGATAAGGGTCTGGTATGGATTGGGGGGGACCCCCACGCCGGTTTTTCGGCGTAGGGGGTTCCCCTTAAGGTCCATACCAGACCCAAGGGCCTGGTATGCTCTTGGAGGGGGAACCCATGCCGGTTTTTTATTTAAAATTTGGTGCGGAGTTCCCCCTAAAGATTCATACCAAACAGTGCCGGGCATTGGCGGGGATCCAAGTCGGATCCCCGTTCATTGAAAGTCGGACATATGCCGGCTTCATGTCGCAGGGCAAAGTCGGATCCAAAGTAGGACGGCTGTCGTGTCGCACCAGTGTGAACCCAGCCTAAGTGTAACAGCCATGGCTAGCTGCCTGGTATAAATCAATGACAGGTGCTGCACACATGTAACCACTCTTCCAGTGAGTAGTTGCATGTAAGTAGGGATTCTAACCAACCTTGGATGCAGAAAGTTTGCATTCAGGGATGATTTTTCTGAATGCAAATCCGCCAGTTTGTATGCACCCACAGCAAATACTGTTGCAGCCAGAGGCTAAGTTTAGCAGTAACCTAACTGCCCCAGATCATCCCTCATACCTGGAAACCATTTCAATATCTGCCACCTTGGCATGTGTAATTTACAAAAGCTAAACAATACTGCTTTCAAGTTGCTTCAAAAATGCTTTGCAAACCCATGTCAGAAGCAAAACACTAATGTCTGTGTAAACTGCATTAAGATAAAAAAACATTCTGTGTTCAGCAACCCCCCCTAATACTTACCTGAGCCCCATCTTGATCCAGCGATGTTGCAGGAGTGTCTCGGCTGCCCGGAACTCCCCTCCTTATTGGTGGAGACAGCAGCGCAGCGCCATTGCCTCCCACTGCTGTCAATCAAAGTCAGCTAGCCAATGAGGAAAGAAAGGGGGTGGGGCTGGACTGCAGCTCTGTGTCTGAATGGACACAGGTAACTGTAGCTCAGCTCGGGTGCCCCCATAGCAAGCTTCTTGCTGTGGGGGCACTCAACAATAGGGAGGGGCCAGGAGCGTCGAAGAGGTACCCGAGAGGAGGAGGATCAGGGCTGCTCTGTGCAAAACCATTTCACAGGACATGTAAGCATAACAAAACTGACCAAAAGTGACCAAAACTGGACAGAATACTCCAGATGTGGTCTAACCAGAGTTTTATAAAGGGGTAGGATTATCGTTTTATCTCTTGAGTATATCCCTTTTTTTATGCATGCTAATATTCTGCCGGCTTTGGTAGCTGCAGCTTGACATTGCATGCTATTACTCAGTCTGTCATCTACTAGGACCCCCAGAGTCCCCAAGCAGTTCTCCCCCTAGTGAGTAGTTTGCATTTATGTTTTTTGCCCCCAAGTGCATTACTTTACATTTCTCCACATTAAACCTCATTTACCATGTATTTGCCCACTTCATTATTTTGTTCAGGTCTTTCTGTAAAATATCTATATCCTGATGTGAAGTTATTGCTCTGCTTAATTTTGTGTCGTCTGCAAAAACTGAGATTGAGCTATTTATCCCATCCTTTATATCATTTATGAAGAAATTGAATAGAATTGGTCCCAAGACAGAACCTTGGGGTACCCCACTTACCACTCCAGACCGGTCTGAGTACATGTTATTTATCACTACCCTTTGGACATGTCCCTGTAACAAGTTTTTTTTTTACCTAATAACAAACCTTATGGTCCATGCCTGCAGACCTCAGCTTGTAAATTAAGCACTTATGGGGGACTGTATTGAATGCTTTTGCAAAATCCAGGTACTCTAAATCCACAGGCCTTTCCCTGTCTAGATAGATGGCAGCTCACTTCCTCGTAGAATGTTAACAGATTGGTCTGGCAAGAATGACCCTTTGTAAACCCATGCCGATAACTAGTAATGATATTTTTTTCTTTAGTAAATTTTTGGATATAGTTCCTTGTCATCCCCTCCAATAATTTACCTACTGTTGAGGCTGACTGGCCTGTAGTTTCCAGGGATTTGTCTCTGTCCTTTTTTGAATATTGGTACCACATTTTGTTATTTTTATCTAAAAAAAAAAAAAAAAAGAAGACTTTAGTATTACTTTAATATATATTATCCTATTAAACTAGCATGGGCCAATAAACTGAATACAGCTTGGGCCCAAAACAAATGGAATCCACTGCTCCTTCTGACAATGTAGGTTTCCTGGTTGTTATGCTAACCAACTGGCTTTAATAATGGTAGCCTCTGTCAGACCTTCAAAAGTCGACACTGCTAGCTGTGTCGAATGCCTGCCTCCATCGCTGTGTACTGAAGTTCCTTCCTCTGACCCCTATGTCACTACAGGGTACAGGCATCCAAAACTCCTGGAAGTGTTGTATAATGAAGAGACTGACAGGAGGCTGCAGTGCTGGAATGGTGGGAATGTAGGAGGCACGGGTTGTCAGAGGGGTGAGTAAAGGAATAGAATAGAAAATAAAATAATAGACTAGAAATAAAAGAATAGAAAAGAATAGAATTGAAAATATTCTGTTTTATTCTATTGTTTTCTATTCTATTCCTTAAGAGTATTACAATATGAAGGCTGAACAGGAATACATAATTCTGTATGATACCTCTGAAAGGGCATCATTCTTACAAGCACTAAAACCTTAATACATATATGGCCTCATTTAAACCCTCAGAAAAACATATTTTGGGAATTTTCACACCTGAGTATTTCTCCACATACATGACACATGTTTACTCATTTATCAAAGATTTTAGCAGGTTGACTACATCAAGGCCACACCAGCCTTGGATGGAAAACTTAAATATATATAAACCAGAGGGCTGGGTTGGTTTACCACACTTAGTGTCTACAACACTCAGCTGTCGCTATGAAGCTGCTGTTTTCGGTGCTTCTGCTGCCTCTGTTCTTTGAGGGCCTCCTGGCTCAATGCCCCGCACCCTCGGAACTGGTGACTGAGAAGCTCTGTGCTCGCATGTTTGAACACAGCAACATGTACTTTGACCAGTCCTGTGGAGGAAACTACCTTGATGCCAAGAATGGAGATGACTTCCCCTACATGCCACTTGGATGGGGTAACAAGATCTCATCTCTGGTTGTAGGCACTCGCTGCACCCTGAAAATATGGAGCCAGGCTGGTAAAACTGGAAACAACCGTTCCTTCAACGCTGGAGTGGTCTACCAGTTAAAGGACTATGCCAATGGACTGCTTGGAAACTGGAATGATGCCATCAGCTCTTATTACTGTACCTGCACATAAGGAGATAAGGAGACTTTGGTGGTGTAATCAATGATGCCAAAATGAAGGGTTCTCAATAAAATCCATCTACTTGTTCATGCTGTTCTAATCTCTTTCTAGCTTTGGTTTTGCCAGAAGATGTTTGATGGTGTGTGGGAGTATACCATTTTTTTTATTAACAACTGGGGGTATGTAACTGTTAATTGAAACTACTGCTTAATACAAGCTCTTCTTGTATGGTCTTAGTTCATGGTCTGTGAGTATATACATTTTTATTGACTCTGTCAGACTATGAAAATTACTAGTGATCAATCACTAAGGAGTTTGCCTAGTAGAAGTGCGTATAAAATTGTTCTGTACAAATCAGGCAAAAAACAAATGTTATTAGGCTATTTCCTGTGCTAGACTAATGTTTTTCTTTGATTTAAAAAGTAAAATACTGTACTTGGCCTCTAGATGGCACTGGGTGTATTAAGGAATTTCTTGGGATACTCAGCCCCATCTAATAGCCAAATTTCAGATTTTTTTGGTTTAAATTAATTAAAAACATTCACAAACAGGCAAAAGCCTAATAACAGTTGTGTTTTGCCCCTTTCACACAGAATGAATGTACATGCAACATAACTGGGCGAATTGCTATGCACGTTTATTTTTTTTATCAATATACCCCTATGTGTAATGATTGAATCCTACACTGATGGAACAAATGGTTTTCCAGGATGTGAAGGAGATATCAATACCACATGATTGCACAATGCTCACAATTAGTGTGATTTGTCACTGCTCTTACCTGTGTAGTATATACCCTAATTTGGAGCTAATTTTCCGTATGTCTAGAGATTTTCATATAGAACACTGAACACTAAACTGTAGGTGATATCTTGTCAGTGTTGTCTTAAAGCTCAACTTGTAGTTTTAGATAGACTTGTTACTGCTGTCTTTGACCACATTCTGGAAATTTCACCTTACGTCCTAGTACTATCACAACAGGACAAGAAATGAGAGGAATGGTCACTATTGGAACAGGAAGACAAAGACAGTGATAAATAACCCAACAGAGGTTCTAATCCTAACAAGTGATTTGGTGCACTCTGTTACCCCCATTGGACACTTCCCCTCTCATCAAGAACACAATTCAAATTTCACTCAGATTCCATTACCTACTATAAAAAAGTGGGATCGCTACCTTCCTAGGATCTAAAAATCTGATTACTATAGTCCTTCCACAAATGTCACTCTAAGGCACAGGGTGCCCAACCTTTTGAAGAGTGAGGGCAACTTAAGCGACTTAGTGACCAGTCGTGGGCCACAGTGAGCGGAGTAGGCGGATGACAGGTCCATGTTCACTCTGCATATGCAAAGTGGACACAGACACAGGCCCACTCTACTCTATGGGACCTCCGATCAGATGGAAGGGGACGGATCCACTTCTGTTTTTTTAGCAGATTGGATTGGAGGTAGGCAGGTGTAAACTGACACAAGTTTCTTTACATCTGCCACTCCATAGAGGTCAATGAAGGGTCCGATTGGGTAGGATCGATCGTGTGAAAGGGGCCCAAGGCTGCACTGATGGTGTGTGGTCTACCCATACGGCGGGTGCAGCACAGTTAACTTGTGGCTTTCCTGCGGATTAGCTGCACTTTGCCTTAGAATTCTATCATATCCTTTAGTTGTGTTGCACTTTTGGAAAGCACACTAAGTCCACAGGTATTAACAGAAGTCTATGGCTCAGTGCAGGTAAGCCACAGGTGCATTGCGTTGCACCTGTGGATCAGTTTGAAAGCAGCCCAGTAACCATTGCAGAACAGAATTGCCCATATATACACTGTGATATTTTAGTAATCACATACCTTTAATAACAGTCTTCCATTCAGGTATTGCCAGCTGTTGCTGTCCCAGGCAAAGCACATTTGGTATCAAACTTCCTCTACCGCCGACTTCATTCACAACACTGATGCTCTGGGATGGCAGGTTGGCAACCTGCGATCTGGGCTTGCCAACTCACCATCCCAGAGCAGGAGGTCGCAGGCCACATCAGAGGGCTTAGTGGGCCACATGTGTGCCATTATCACATAAAGCGTGATAACCCTCCCCCTTCCACTGCCACATTTGGCACTTTTTTTTTGGGAGGGGGGGTGAAATGTACTTTGTTTTGTCGTGGCAATCTGAGCCACATCCAAAGCCATGCAAAATCTGCTGCAACCACAGCAAGTGAAGGTATAAATAGACATACTATTAGGCAATTGATCAATTACAAAAAAAAACCTACACCTACATGGTGCAGCATTGCCTTAAGCCAGTGGGGATGTTAAATTCTATATGCATTCTATATTAGCATCTATATGCTGTCATGCCCATATAGCTGCTGTTGCAGGTATATAGGCACAATAACATCTTTATGCTATTGTACCCATATAGATGCTGCTGTGCCCATATAGATGCTATTTTGCTTCTATATGGGCACAATAGCGTAAAGATGCTATTGCGTCCATATAACTCCTATTGTGGCCATACAAATGCTACTGTCTCCTATGGTGCCCAGGGACACTGACCTTGCAGCGCTGCTGTGAATCTCGCGGGCCACGGCTGCCAGGACTTGGAGTGACCAGAAGGCAGAGTGATACCAACAGCATGCCTGAAATTCCAGCCGGAACTATAGAAGTTGGCACCGGCTGCAGGCTTATTGCCTGGAAGTAGTTCCTCCTCCCCAGCACATTCATCCCGAGTGAGTCAGATATCAGAGAGTAGCAGCAGTCAACAGAGAGCAGACTCAGAAAAAAGTCTGCGGCGAACCCTGCAAGGACTGCTCATTGACACCAGTGTCTGTGTGCGGACACCTTGCCGATTTCACGGGGGGCACTTGCCCCCCCCTTGTGGACGCCCATGTCTAAGGCTATGTTTACACTTTTGGTTCGGGGGCAATTTTGGCACAATTTCACTGTGACATTTCATTTCATTTTTTTTTTTGTTTCAATTTTTGTCACAAAAAAATACGGCCTGTGTGGGGCTCTGCCCACCTGGCTGCATCAGTTATTCACAGAGTTCTGTGTATGGGAGAACTACAACTACCATCAGCCATTGCAGCTGTTGGCATGTAGTTCTCAACAAACTACCATGGTGCTGATGAGCGCTCTAGGTAGTTTCTTGATCCTTTCTGTCATCCAGTAACTGCTTGCCCATTCTTGGTATGGGCACAAAGCTACACTGACAGTCTGCAGGAGCCTGAGATTGCACCCGCAATCTGCTGATCATGGGTGTAATGCTTTAAAGGCTCCTAATTAAAAAAATAAATAAATACACATTTTATTTACCTGCAAAAAGATGTGCATTTATTTTTATTTTTATTTTATTTTTTTAAAGTGAACCTATCCTTTAAAACCACCACAGGGTTTTCTCCAAGGTAAGAGCAATGCATGGAAATAATAGAAACAAATTTTTAGCCACGTGTAAATTTGTGTACACACACTATTACCAAAAGTATTGGGATGCCTGCCTTTACACGCACATGAACTTTAATGGCATCCTACTCTGTAGGGTTCAATATTGAATTGGCCCACCCTTTGCAGCTATAACAGCTTCAACTCTTCTGGGAAGGCTGTCCACAAGGTTTAGGAGTGTGTCTATGGGTATGTTTGACCATTCTACCAGAAGCACATTTGTGAGGTCAGGAACTGATGTGGACGAAAAGGCCTGTCTCGCAGTCTCCACTCTAATTCATCCCAAAGGTGTTTTATTGGCTTGAGGTCAAGACTCTGTGCAGGCCAGTCAAGTTCCTCCACCCCAAACTCGCTCATCCATGTCTTTACGGACCTTGCTTTGTGCACTGGTGCGCAGTAATGTTGGAACAGGAAGGGGCCATTCTGATCTCAACCTAATAGAACACCTTTGGGATGAATTAGAGCGGAGACTGCGAGCCAGGCCTTCTCATCCAACATCAGTACCTGACCTCACAAATGCGCTTCTGGAATAATGGTGAAACATTCCCATAGACACACTCCTAAACCTTGTGGACAGCCTTCTCAGAAGAGTTGAACCTGTTAATCAATATTGAACAATATTGTGTGTGTGTGTGTGTGTGTGTGTGTATGTATATATATATATATATATATATATATATATATATATATATATATATATATATATATATATATATATAATAAAAATGTGTGTGTGTGTGTGTGTGTATGTATGTATATGAAAACACTATAATATCCATAATACATGTTTCACTGTAATGTACACCGTATGCATTTCCTTTAACATGTTGCTTTCTATGCAATGTGTGAAGTTTAAAGTATTACTCTTACTGTCCACTAGATGGTAGTGTGCTATCACCAAATTCACTAATTATTGGGTCAGAATTTAAGTTGTGTTTATATTCTATGGCTGAGCTGTAATTGAAAGTAAACTGTAAATTTAAGAGTATTTTCTTAAGTGCCTTTTACACTGACTTAGCAAATGCTTTCTTCTTTTTATTGGTATTAGCATTTCTAGGGGCCTTTGTTGTTTTCCTATCTGCTTGGAAACACTATGTTTAAGTGGTTTATAAACTGTCTTTGCCAGGAGAAAGCATTCCCAGCTCGTTGTATTATCCTTTATTTTTAGCCGTGTGTTTTGGCTGCCAGATGAAGCTGCTGCACATAGCGCTTGCGAGTTTTTGATGGTTTTTAGGCTGTAAAGAGAAAACTATATAGTAGCATCTGTAAACAACAGGTAGATGCATCATTGTCAAATGTTCCATTCTGTTTTTGTGTCTAAACAATTTCAGTTAAAACACTAAAAGGGAAGAAAGCAAACACTTCATTCATATCTGAACCAATAACTTTTGCAAGCCAGAGACAAGCCTGAAACCACTCAAAACAGTTAGTGTATCCAAAACCAAACATGTAATACAGTAGGTATAGAAAAGAATCGCCCCCTTTTATAATATTCACATTTTGTTGCTTTGAAGCCTGAAAGTCAGTCACAGTTTTTGTTTTATCCGGCTGTATTTACTTGCAACTTACAATAACCAAGTGAAAGATATAACACCAACATGTGAGAGAAAATAAAAACAATTCAAAAACAGAATCACTGAGTTGGAATTAGGATCACCCCCTTGTTTTAGTATTTTGTTGAACCACCTTTTCCTTTAATTACAGTCTTTAGTCTGTTGGGATATGTCTCTACTAACTTTGCATATCTAGACTTTGCAATATCTGCCCACTCTTCTTTGCAGAAGGTCTCAAGTTCAGTTAAATGTCATGGTGACCGTTTGTGGACTGCAGTCATTCCACAGATTTTCAATGGGGTTTAAGTCTGGGCTGTGACTAGACCATGCAAGGACAGTCACCTTTGTCTCCTTTAACCACTGTGTGGTCATTTTTGTTGTGTGCTTTGGGTCATTGTCATGTTAGAAGGTAAACCTTCTTTCCATTGACAACTTTCTGGTAGAGGGGCTCACCTTTGCAGTATAGGCTGATGGCAGGCTCAGTGACTGTGGCAGGCAGGGCTTGTACATCCCCAATGTCGACAGCATTCAGCAAAGGTGATGGTGGACCGGGGCTACAGGGAGTTTAACATACCTATGAATGCTTTAACAAGTTACATATAAATGCCGCCCACAAATTACATATCAATTTCACCACAATTTACATATCAATGCCACTGCAATTTATTTATCAATCGTGTACACTGCACACAGAACTGGGCTGGGCAGCATTAGTGACTCACTCATAACACGGGGCTGGGCCTATCCTAAGGAAGGGGCCTGGAGTTGCAGCTCCAATAGCCCCTATGGTAATCCGGCCCTGCATAACAGGTTATTACCGCCTCCATGCTTTACTGTAGGAATGGTGTTATTTGGATGGTGAGCTGTATTGGATTTCTGCCAGACATATTGTTTGATGTTGAGGCCAAATAATTCAATTTTATCTCATCTGACCATAACACCTTTTTCCATGTGGCCTCAGAATCTTCAAGGTGCATTTTGGCAAAGCTCAGTCATGACTGCATGTGGCCTTTCTTGAGGAGTGGCTTTTTTCTTGCAACCCTCCCATACAAGCCACATTTGTGGAGAATTTGTGATATTGTTATCACATGCACACAATGACCACTCTGTCATAAATTCCTGCAACTGCTTCAGAGTTGCTGTAGGCCTCTTGGTAGCCTCTCTAGACTAAGGACTAATAGACTAAGGACTTCTCTGTATACCAGGGCCAGCCTGACCATGGGTCTTGCTGGGTCCATCGGACCCAGGCAGAACTTTGAGAGAGGTGGCAAATTGACGCCCAAGATTTATTTCCCCATAGTCAATCAGGGGTGGACTGGGCCAGGGGGCAGGGTAACAACCGTAAAAAGGCCGCCCTGCTGCCCTCAACACGCATACTCATAGTTGCCAGGCGCGACAGTCTAACACGGGCTGTTAAACACCCAAGCACACATGAAGAGCTCAGGTATGTATGCTGCCAGGTTACCCACAGGAGACAGAGGGCAATGAAAGATCCCTTCCCCACCAGCTCTGCCAGCAGCCGATGTTTGGGCGCAGCTTTTGCAAGGCTTGCATTTTTATTGGGTGGAACTGGAGGAGGGGGTAAGGCCAGCCTCACACCCGGCCCACCACTTTCTCTGGTGCATGCGTGAGGCTAGGCACTGAAGACTATGGGAGCACTGGGAGAGAGCAACAGAGAGGTAATGTAAGTTAGTTCTGTGTGACAGGACACAAAGGGTGTACATCATTTTTCCTAGTAGCGGCTGCTGATCTGCTGGATGGCCAAATGTTGCATAACCTGTCATGCTCAAAAATCACTATACAGCCCTAGCTTGCCATTATACTAACCTAGCCTGCCCGTATATTACCCTAGCCTGTCCATATACTAGCCTGTCTATATAATACCCTAGCCTGCCCCTATACCACCCTAGCCCGCCCCTTGGAATTGAACATAATAGTATGTCATATAATTTTGCATATAGACAAGTTGGGTGTGATTTTTTTTTTGGGGGGGGGGGGGGGAGTTGGCAGCATTTAATTCTTGGACACAGGCAGCACAATGTCTTGGGCCAGCCCTGCTGTATACCAGGCTTTCCTTATCGAATCGCTAATCTCTGACCTAAGAAGTGGGAGGAACTCTACCTACTCTTGGCTGTTGAATGCCATGTTTTGTACAGCTTGGCATACTGATCTCAGCATTCCAAAAATGTTTCAGCTTTAATCCTCGCCACTGGCCTTGGCGGGGGGGGGGGGGGGGGGGCTTCTGGACTGGACCAGAGAGTCATCTCTGGGTCACAGATAAGCAATACATTTTCATACTTCTGAGAGCGTTTGTTAACCTTTTTAGTTCCATTAAAGTTTATGACTACACTATGTAGGTGGGCTCTCTGCCCTTTGTATTTTGTAATTTGTTTAAAGCATATATACAACCAATATTCGCCAATGAGACTGTAAATGAGGCATAATACAGGAGTCATAAAATATCAATTTATTGTACAAGAATTTGACGCATAAATATATAAAGTACACATAAAAAATGTTTGGCATATCAAGCCGATGTGTTACACATAACAATATACAGTATAATGTACATCAAGCTGGTATATTTTCAAGTACATGCTTAAACATAACCAAGATGATTGCAATATGGTAGAGGAATGCATCTTGTAACTCAATGTTTTTCGTGAATACTTTCACTTCTTCAGGAGTAGATGCCTTCAACAACAGAACTCTATAAAACCAGCTTAGAACTTGATAAAACATAGCACCTCCAAAAGTGGCCGCTGTTCAGTCTCTGAAGACACACAGAGGCACACCTCCAGCTCTGCAGCACTGCAGCTCTCATTGGCCCTCTTATGACTCACCCCCCCTCTCATCCTGGCAAACTCACTTTTTTTTTTAATCAGATCATTTTTTTAATTATATTTATAACCAAACAATACAAAACACACATACATCCCATGTACATATTAATAATCACATTAAGCATATAATATAATAAACAGAGTAAAAAAAAAAACCCTCTCTCTATAATCTCTCACTAAAGTATCCTACTATCCTACTCCTACTATCCAAAGATAAAACAACAAGGGCAGAAGATTTAATAGTTGGAAAGTTGAAAAAATTACAGAAGATCCACTTTAAGGAGATCAGTGAGCAGCACTGTAGTAACATCACCAAATCAGACCGGGTTCACACTAAAGATCGCAGCAGCAGGAGTCCGGTGCGTCTCTATTCATCGTTTCAGGTCCGATTTCAGCCCTTAAATGGACGAAAAGACGCACAGGACTCCTGTGCAACTCGCACCAGAGCTGATGCGGACATGTGTGAACCGGCTCCATAGAGAGCCAGTCTCCTGCTATACGAATTGGATGTGGGGAAAACTGAGCATCCAATTCGCATAGATGTGAACCCAGCCTCAAGCTCCAAATTGCCTGAAACTAGCAGTCAGAGCCAGTAGTGCCTTTGATCCCATGCTGCTAGGGTGCCCACGTGTCCCGGATTGCCCGGGATTGTCCCTGATTTCTGATTTATGTCCCATGTCCCGGGCACCTTCATTCCGGGACAATACAATGTCCCGGAATGAAAAAAAAAAACACACAACCAGAGTCAGACCAGTCCGCTGACTCCGCCGCCACAATTATAAACACTACACGGTCTCACACATGACACATAAGCTGGTTGCCAGGCTAGGGCCGCCCCGCATCTAGCAACCAGTGACGTTGGCTGAGACCTGAGGGCTGACACGTGGGCAGTCAGTGTGGGCAGTGCACCCGCACCCTAAGGCTGAGAGCAGCCAGCACAGCCACAGAGTGACACCACGCCAGTGACCAGACAGCCACAGTCACTTACTGGTAAGGATCATCCAGCCTGTGCCCAGTCAGTGCCAGTCCCGGCCGGGGCCGCCGCCGACTACTCCCGCAGCCGCTCTCCGCTGCTCTGCAGCCCATTGCCATTTGCCAGCAGCACACGGAAAAGTAACAGTACAACTTCTCTCTTGAGCAGCCCGAGCCTCTTCCGAGTCCTCCTTCAGGCTCCCGCCCATGAGGTCCGCAAGTTTTCCGCCTGCAGTGCCAGACATTGACAAACTTCCAGGACAGGTTAGTGTACTAACACACACACACACTCACAATTTGTTACAGTGAGCATGCTCCCCCTCCGTTCTGCTGCTGTCCCCCACTGTTCTTCCTCCATGTCCCCCTCCATTCGGCTGTCTATACCACCTGTCTAAACTGGTTACCACTGTTTGCTTTTTTTCCCCAAAAATTGGCAAAAAAAGTATCAAAAAACATCTTTTTTTGGGCAGGTGCGAGGGGGGTGGGGGGTGTCCCTGAATAACAGTTTGGAAATGTGGTCACCCTACATGCTACATATATACAATTATGAGGCTGTAGGTACAGGTGTTCCTAGGCACACTCACGAATCAGGAAGTGCATTGTTTTTTTCCAAGGAGGAATTCAAAACAAAAGGTACATTTTCGGGTACTTACAAGACATAATTAACAATTCTAAATGTTCCCTATAACATAGCAAATCTTTTCCTTCCATTTACTTCCTTGTGGTGTGTTAAATTATGCGTTCAATATTAATGGACTGCCAATGTGTCCAAAATCAGATCCTTTTGACTGCTTTCACACTGCTCTATTGCAAAAACGCATATGATTTTTTGATGCATTTCCAGTGCACTTCTGATGTGTTTTCTGGGCGTCTTTTTACTCAGCATGCACCTGTGGACCTTGGACATGTGATTCAAAAACGCAGGTGCATTTTTTTATGCATTTTTGATGTTTTTTTTAAAGCATTCTCTATTCATTTCAATGGGGACCTACATTTTGGTGCGGTTTTGAAAACCACACCAAAGATGCAACATGTAGGACTTTTCAAAATGCACTGCACCCGTAATGCAGTGGTGTGAAGAGTCCCCAGCGGATTTAAAGGGATTGTGTTTTTAGCACGGCAAAAACGCAGCAAAAAGGCATCAGTTTGTAGCACTCTTGTCCTAAACAGGGCTGCTAGTAAATGTAGTTTTGCTAGGTGGTAACTAGCCTGGCTAATTTGTAGCCTTGATCAACTGTTTTTTCTCCTAAGCTTGAGTTTAATTTTCCTCTCTCTCTTCTGTCAATAGGAGGCTTTGTTGCCTTTGACATTAGGATGATAGATTACAGTGAATTCAGGTTATGAGTAGATATGTTGTCTCAGCCAATCAGTAGGAGTTTTCTTTGGCTTCTGAGCATGCAGGGATAGTCTATTTATTTGGAAGGAGTCATGTGATTGGGGTTCTTTCCACCAGGGCATGGCCTGGGTGGGTGTGTGCGGAGCAGCAGCAGAGGCGTAGGCCTGAAGCCAGAGGCCTAACCACGTGTAAAGGGGCTAAGCCTGAGGGCAGCCTGATCATTGCCAGGAGGCATAGGAGAAGAAGTTGCCAGAGGGACAACCACTCTTGTTGCCGGAGGCAGGTGTCAAAGGGATGGAGTTCTGAAGGAGTACCAGAGCAGACGCTTCACTAGCCAGGGACGGTGAAGTAAGTGGGAAAGCTTTAGTAGAGACTCATCCAAGAATACAGTGGGTAGCTCTGAGCAAAGCTTGAAGGAGTACAGCGGGTAGATGTAAGTAGAACTTAAAGATAAGTACAGCTGGTAGCTGTGAGTAAAGCCTGAGGGATCCAGCGGGTAGCCGAGAGTCCAAGGAACCCAGCGGGTAGCGTGGGTGAAGCTTGAAGAATACAGCGGGTTCACGTGGGTGAAGCTTGAAGAATACAGTGGGTAGCTGTGAATGAAGCTTGAGAAGTCCAGCAGGTAGCTTGGAGCTAAGCTTGAGGATCTACAGTGGGATACTGTGAGTGAAGTTGTTGCCATAGGAGACAGCAGTTGCTAAAAGATACAGATTGCTGCATTAAGCTTAAGGGCCCTTTTTCTGTATTGCTGTCTGCCTAGTTCTTTTTTTGGTCTGCAGAGTCTGCCAAGTTGCTATTGCATTTGCCTAAGGGTGTCCTGTGCCCCACCCCTCTCTCCCCTGTTCCTGTTAAGAGTAATAAAAACTCTCTTTGTTCATTTTTAAAAGTGACTGGCACCCATCTTTCCATCTTGCACTACACCCACCATGCCTAGTAACCTGCACCTTGAGGAGGAATGTCACCACTAGGCCTCTGGAGGTCTGGGAGACCACTACAAGTGTGAAAGCAGCCTTTTAGTAACACAAAGCATTACCCTGCATTGTGGCATGCTTCAACACAGGTACTTTGCCTTAGCGCGTTGGGGTGACATTCAGAATAAATTGCACTGCAATGCAGTAATGCATGTTACATTGCGTAAAGATCTAAAAAGGAAGAAAGACTTCTGCGCTACTACATGAAACTTTGTGAAAACATGAGACAATGGTGGTAATGTATAACTAATGGTGCTGCAAAAATCAAATAGTGAACACTTTACACTACTAATAAACTAAAAAGGGGCACAATCATACAGGATTGTGTAAATGATTCTGCGCAACACAAAATAAATAAATAAATAAATACTTTGCACACCTTAAAAGTAAAAAGACAATCCCCTAGTGGGGTAGAGCAATATGTGCAGATAAAAAAATGTATAAATAAAGTGCATCAAAGTGAAATAAGTGCTCATCAATAAAAGTCACTCAACAATAACAAAAAACATAAACTGTGACTGGTGGGTGAACATGTGTTGCTAGGTGATCTGGTGACTGTTCGTGGTAGCGGTTACCCACTCGGGGCTCCCAGAACTCTCACCTCTATGGCACAATAAAAGTGCCTGTGTGTTTCCAATGAATCCGTGGTTCCTCTGGTGCAGTAGTGATGATGGCGTCCTGGTCCTTCTGGAGGGAGGGGGGCGTCACTTCCACCACTTAATAGGGCCTTTTTTCACAGTAGGGGTGTCTAGGTGCTTCCAGTAAATCTGTGATGGTCACTCCTGTACAGTGATGGTGATGGTGTCCTAATCCTTCTGCGGGACAGGGCCGTCACTTCCTCCAGTCGATAAGCTCCATATATGGATAATAGAAAAGACTCCGATAACGCAACAAACACAAATATTGGGAGCAGAAATGGAAACCAGCTGCAAGGAAAAGCCCAGAGCTTTGTCAGACAGACAGAACGCCCAACGCGATTCGAAAAACAAAATGCAGATCTTCTACACGGACAGTGGGCTTCCGGGTTCCAGATCTGTTGCTTATATCCCAAATGGTGATGCTCCACCCATAAAGACAAAGAACATAACTCAAAAATGAAAAGAAAGCTATGTCCGTCAGAGCACCGCACAAGCAACAGAGAACGTGAATAACATCAGCCAAGGGTCCGTATATTGTGAGATGGTCTTATTATATAACTTAGTGGTATAACTTAAAGTTGGCGTCAAAATGATGTGGCTGGTGGTGTCTGGCAAGGTAGAGCTCTACCTTGCCAGACACCACCAGCCACATCATTTTGACGCCAACTTTAAGTTATACCACTAAGTTATATAATAAGACCATCTCACAATATACGGACCCTTGGCTGATGTTATTCACGTTCTCTGTTGCTTGTGCGGTGCTCTGACGGACATAGCTTTCTTTTCATTTTTGAGTTATGTTCTTTGTCTTTATGGGTGGAGCATCACCATTTGGGATATAAGCAACAGATCTGGAACCCGGAAGCCCACTGTCCGTGTAGAAGATCTGCATTTTGTTTTTCGAATCGCGTTGGGCGTTCTGTCTGTCTGACAAAGCTCTGGGCTTTTCCTTGCAGCTGGTTTCCATTTCTGCTCCCAATATTTGTGTTTGTTGCGTTATCGGAGTCTTTTCTATTATCCATATATGGAGCTTATCGACTGGAGGAAGTGACGGCCCTGTCCCGCAGAAGGATTAGGACACCATCACCATCACTGTACAGGAGTGACCATCACAGATTTACTGGAAGCACCTAGACACCCCTACTGTGAAAAAAGGCCCTATTAAGTGGTGGAAGTGACGCCCCCCTCCCTCCAGAAGGACCAGGACGCCATCATCACTACTGCACCAGAGGAACCACGGATTCATTGGAAACACACAGGCACTTTTATTGTGCCATAGAGGTGAGAGTTCTGGGAGCCCCGAGTGGGTAACCGCTACCACGAACAGTCACCAGATCACCTAGCAACACATGTTCACCCACCAGTCACAGTTTATGTTTTTTGTTATTGTTGAGTGACTTTTATTGATGAGCACTTATTTCACTTTGATGCACTTTATTTATACATTTTTTTATCTGCACATATTGCTCTACCCCACTAGGGGATTGTCTTTTTACTTTTAAGGTGTGCAAAGTATTTATTTATTTATTTATTTTGTGTTGCGCAGAATCATTTACACAATCCTGTATGATTGTGCCCCTTTTTAATGCATGTTACATGCATCACTTCGCTATGCAGAAATGTGAATGGGCTCTCAAAGGTTTTTATAGCTGGAGGTTAAATGTTCTGCAAATCTTTTTTAACTTTATTTTCTTATATATTAATGAAAATATGTCTTTTTTTTATAGCCAAGCAGACTATGACTATGTAACAGCAAAGCAAACCAAACTAAAACATCTTTTACATCTCTACAAAGCATACATAGAGCATTAAGGACAATATGCAGTTTATTCTAACATAATGATTTAATTCCCCTGCCTAAATATATTACATTTGCCAGAGATGTAGCAAGGCTTTTAAACAAATTATTGCAGTAATTCATATAGTCATTCACTGAAAATGGATCTTTTTTAAAACTAGTCTTTCTAAAATGATTTCTTTACAAACTGGCATGTAGATAATACCTGTGCACTGACACAGGAGGGCGATGGTGTGCCACTGACAGATGTGGTGGTGTACAGATGATTGTATAAGCAGTGGAGCTATTGGCAGAAAATCCCTGCTTGAGTCCAGGTGGGTCAATATTTGACTCAGTGATCCTGATTGCAACAATAAGGATAATACACAACTCTGAGGGGTCTCTGATTGATTAGAGGGGGATGAGGGGTGTGCTGTTGTTTGTTTGTCATTTACCACGTTAATATTATGCTGCTGTGCGTGCATCCTGGATTATTATCCTTATTCCAGTTCCAGCTGCTTAGGCTGGCATAAGTGGGCAAATCTTGTACTCAGGATCCGAGTCTTCTAAAATTGATGTCACTCTGTAATCAGTCATTAAAAGCAGAATGAAAGGGTTATGCCATCTAAAAAAATCCAAAATCTGATTTGATGATCTGGGTATGATTTATCTACTGTCTGCTAATATGTCTTGTGGACGTGATATTTGTGATCTTAAAATGTGAACTTAAAATGTATTATTCCTGGTTAGAGGTCTCATTTACATTACATTGCAGATATAGCAAAGTCCATGAAAATGTGTATAAACCTCGCGCCAAAAAATGTGTAAAGGTAACTAATTAAATATAAGCTGCTTACCCCCTAAACTAGATTGGGAGTTCTAGGGCAAGTGAAAAAGGTAGACTGTGGGGGGCGCTAAGTCTATATAAACGGTGAACTGAATATCATCTAAATTGTTATGTTCAAATAAAATTGATATAAACACATCAGTGTACCATACAAAAAAATATAAATTTTTTTGAACATAACAATTTAGATGATATTCAGTTCACCGTTTATATAGACTTAGCGCCCCCCACAGTCTACCTTTTTCAATAGCAAAGTCCATGTTGAAAATGGGTGGAGATGGGAACTCGGGTAGAAAAATATTGTTACTGAAGTCCCAGAGAGTCATTAGAAGCCAGCTTACAAACCAGCCCATCTCCATTCACCAGTAGACATTGCTAGACCCCACTTGGAGCTCTTGGCATTGCCCATTGCCCCAGGTCTAGTGAAACTTGACTTGTTAGAGTGACATATCCGTCATAGAGAGGCAGAGCTGGCATAATTCTGGCCCAGCATCTCTTTATGCAGACTCAAAAGGCAGCAAGCAGCAGTGTGGGGCCTGGGCAACCTCACTAAGTTAAGTCAACATTGATCAACTATTTCCTTTATTTAGCTCTCACTGACCAACAACTTTAGAAAACACTATCCACTGACCATCATCTTTAGGAGATACTCACCACTGAACACCAACAAACGAGGGCACTCACCACTGACCAACAATAAAAGGCGGGCATGCTGCTGTATGTTGTATGTCACATTATCTTGCCTGTTTTACTGTATACTCGATTGTAGCTCCATGTAGCGCTACCCTCAAAGGAGCCGCTGATGATGCTGGATCCTCTGATTGTTCTCTGGCCCTGGATCCTCATTCCTCACTCTTACTGGCACCACCAGAATACCTCGACTGGGGACTCCCAGCGGTCACACAGGAATGGCACACAAAACAGCCTGTATTGGCAAACCAAAGTAGAAAAGCACATACAATAAAAAAAAAAAACACAGTAAATCAGTAATTCAACATCAACACATAAGAAACCAGTGTGATAACTGATCCCATGCAGTCAACCCAGGTATCCCTAGGAGTGAAGTCAGTATGTACTACAGTACTAAGCATAAACAATAGCCCTCCACTGGTGACACTATGCCTCAAGTGACCAAAATGGGCCAACAATAAATGTGAAAGATTAGTTCACTTGAGGATTCTCGGACCAGAGGGATTAGGTTTAAGCTTATGCCACGTACACACGGTCGGACTTTACGGCAGACTTTGCCCAGCGGACGGGATTTCGTCGGACAATTCGCTCGTGTGTGGGCTCCAGCGGACTTTGTTTTCTCAAAAGTTGGACGGACTTAGATTTGAAACATGTTTTAAATCTATTCGTCGAACTCGAGTCCGGTCGAAAAGTCCGCTCGTCTGTATGCTAGTTCGACGGACAAAAAGCCACGCTAGGGCAGCTATTGGCTACTGGCTATGAACTTCCTTGTTTTAGTCCGGTCGTATGTCATCACGTACGAATTCGACGGACTTTGGTGGATTGTGTGTAGGCAAGTCCGTTCATTCCGAAAGTCCGTCATAAAGTCCGTCGAAAAGTCAGACGGGGAAAGTCTGCCGTAAAGTCTGCTCGTGTGTACGCGGCATTAGGCTTGAGAGTTTGACACACTAACCTCAATACAACTATGCCTTCAGGTGCCACCAAATCTGGGCAGTTCTGGATGTTAGCTTTTGCCGGCTTAGGTGGGCACCTTTAACGTTGGTACAGATAAACTGTGGTGTTTTTGTGGGACGGAAAGATTGGGGACAAGTAGATGACAGATTATCCTCAGCCAGTGGGTATGTTCCTTTAGGAGCGACAGGGCAATGTACATGCAATAAACTGGAAATGCACTGTGAACAGGGGATTTTGAGATGTTACGTTTAGAATACTTTGCAGCACTTGCAGTGTAAAAAGGGGTATAAATAGAGTAAGCATTCTGGGATGGTAGCCACAATGAAAACTATATTTGACCTTGGGGTTTTCTGCTTACAGTGGCAAGGGGCAGCAGAGTATTTTTGCTTTCTCTTAGAAAAACTGGATGAACGTAGGGAGAAGATACCCCCTGGGTCTGATTTGCAAAAGGGAGTCACTTGTTAGTTAAGGCTATTAAGTGGGTCCAAGACCCTTTCACCCTACTCTATTGCAGCAGTCTCTGGATGCTGGAGCGCTCTCTCTGCATGGTGGGGGCCCCTCTTAGTTGGTAATGCCGTAGCAGCGGTTCAGACAGAAGCAGCTTGTCGCAGTTCCCGATAATGACAGCACCACCTAGGATCCTCTCAGTAGCTCTGCATTCAGCCTGACAGCCTGTCCTTCAAACTCCGGTTTGGCCCTGTTGGATGCAGTTCAGCCTGGCCTGGTGTAACTCAGCACAGCACAGAACAACTATTTACTATACTATCCTATTCTTCTCTCCTGTTGGTGTGCCTCTTTCCAACTGCCCAGCTTCTTCCAGGGCTTTTCGTTTTATATCTCCTGTCCCTCCCCTTTTTTGCTGGTCCTTATGGGCCTTGTAGTTGTGACCCATACTTAACTGTATGCAGTGTCCTCCTTTGAGACTACATTTCCCAGAATGCTCTGGGCAAAACATTGCCATCTTGTGCAATCTTGTGGGCAAATAGAGTTCTACATCTTGCCTGTTTTACGGTAACAAAGGCCAGTGTTACATGATATTGAAGATGACATAGTTTTGACTTCTGCACCCTATATACTATTTTGTACATGGGACTATATGGACCACCCTCGCAAACCACATAAAAAGACCCTTATTTAGGTATAATATGAATAAAATAAACAAAACAAAGACTATATCCTTAAGAATAGCCGTGGCCTTTTATTTCAGTTTGCCAGCAAGTTGAAATACTGGTTAGTGAGATAGTTAACCTGTTTCCCACACTTTTTGCTGAGCTCTCTCCCTGTGCTGATAATAAAAGGGGCGGGGGCTCTGCCCAGACACACAGAGTCTGCATGGGAAGGAAAAACACAGACAAGCCACAATATGTAATCTTCAGCTGCTTACAGAGAAGAGAGAAGGGGAAGCAGTTCTACCTCAGAGGGCTAGCCTGCCTGCTGTCACATCCACCATGTAGGGGGATTGCTGGGACCTGCAGTCCTCCTTGAATAACACCAGTTCTGGAGATCTGTCACTGTGGACTCAGCTTTGTGGACTCTTGCCTGTGCAGGTATTCTGGGGGCAGCCACAAGCCTGAGATAGGTATTAGTTTAGGGAAAAGACTGTGCACTTTGTTTTTGAACTGTTATGCTGAGAGTTTCCAGTAAAGCTTTTAAAACGTTGTCATTGCCTGGTGTAAAGTTACTCAAGGGGTGTAATTCAAGTAACCGGCACACATAGTTTTCAGCGTGGGTCAGCTAAGCACATTGGGGTATGAAGACAACATTGTAATGCCCCGTACACACGGTCGGATTTTCCGACGGAAAATGTGTGATTGGACCTTGTTGTCGGAAATTCCGACTGTGTGTAGGCTCCATCACACATTTTCCATCGGATTTTCCAACACACAAAGTTTGAGAGCAGGATATAAATATTTTTCGACAACAAAATCCGTTGTCGGAAATTCCGATCGCGTGTACACAAATCTGACGCACAAAGTGCCCCGCATGCTCAGAATAAATAAAGAGATGAAAGCTATTGGCCACTGCCCCGTTTATAGTCCCGACGTACGTGTTTTACGTCACTGCGTTCAGAACGATCGGATTTTCCGACAACTTTGTGTGACCATGTGTATGCAAGACAAGTTTGAGCCAACATCCGTCGTAAGAAATCCTAGGATTTTGTTGTCGGAATGTCCGAACAAAGTCCGACCGTGTGTACGGGGCATTAGAGTTATCATTGTGAAGATACAAATGGTTACCAAGGGTAACAGAGATTTCTCTAGCAGCCTGATGCAAGTTTGTACATGTGGCAGGTGGGAGAGCTTCTTGCAGAAGGAGTTGTTGTTGGCACTCTCTCCGTGAGCAGGTCTGTCTCCCATTGCAATGGGAGCAGATCAGCACTGCAGAGGTGTGGAAGAGGAAGAGTTAACTAAGTGCATGCATGGAGTCCAGTTTATTTGTTCAAGTGTCTAAGTTGGAAGTTCACCTTAAGGTTGAGTTATCCCCAAGAGTGACCTCTGCCTTGATCAGGGGCATGCTGAGCACAATACAAGTAAAGGAACCCTATGTATAGGGCGAGTGACCCAGTCTATGGTGCCTAGTGTAGCCTCCATACAAGTTTTAATTAACAGATAAACATTTAGCCAACCCAAAATTGTTAGGCACACATGCCAAGGAGGACATGGGATGCCTTTCATTGAAATTGACATCTTCCTAGGCTGTCAATTACTAACCCAGATAGCAAACAATTGTGCTGAAAGTTTGGAAATGACTTGCTAAGCTATTGCTAGACTTGCCAGGCTTCACAAGTTTGTTACACCATTGCAGCAAGTATGCATTACATGACTCCAGATCAACTTTCTTTGCAAACATTCTGCAAGTCTGCTGCAAGTTCTGGTTCAGTTACAGTATGTTGTGCAATTGACATCCCACCATAGGGGTCACTGTGGGCAAATGTTTATGCTGTAGACTTGCAGAGCTCTTGCCATTGCAACTTTGCACTAGAGATTTTCCACGCAAATTTGCTACAAAGTGGAAAAGTGTCAAGTAGAACTTGTGCTTCAAGTGCTCTGCAAGGGTACAACTTGCCAGTGAAAATGTGCAGCATGCTATCTGGGAAGCCTGGACCACCCACCTATCTGACATAAGTGAAAGCAGGCTAAGGGGTCGGCAAGCTATGCTGAGAAAGCCAACTGCACGCCCGCCTGCCTGCCCACCGAATGCATGCCAGCCAGCCTGGAAGTTTGTATGCTTGAAAGCAAGCTCATCCTGCTTGCCCACCTGCATGCATGCCAGCCACCCCAAGAAGCTTGCATGCTGGCATGCAGAAGTACATGTATCTTGATTGCTTTGCAATTAGCATTAACAATGGTCCATCCAGGGGAGAGTGTGCAGTGTTTAAAAGGTGCACTGATACTAATCCTGGGAATATTTAGGTGCATTTACAATAATCCTGTGGGTATTTTGCTGCCCTGACAATAAACCTGTTTTTTTTACTGCACCAGCACTAGTCCTGTGGAAATTTTGCTGCACTTACACTTCACAGATGAGGACTTCCCTAAAGTGGTGGACATAGCTGTCCAACCTCAACAATCATCATTCAATAGTCCCCTCAGAAAAGAATATTATCACATATCAGACACCAGCTATCAGGGCTGGTGAGCAAATCTATGGGACAATATTATGCAAGGACTTCTCTTCACACCATCATGTCTTCAAAATCCTAGAGATCATAGTGGCTTTTTTCCCGCTCAGTCTCAACTCTAAAGTGAATCTTCAGCTGGACAACCACACATGGATAATGTGTTTAAGGCATCAGGGTGGTACATACAGCAACAGGATGAGGTTGGAGAACCAGTAATGTCCCTGACCCAGACATGCCTGGGGGATTTAACAGCCTCACAGGTATCAGCAAGTCATAATATTTAGGCATACCTCCTTAGCTGGGAGTGGAAAAATCTCAATGAATTGTCCTTGAGGGATCCAGACCATAACTCAGATCTGAGGAATTACAGAAGTGGATTGATGGAGGATTCCATAGTATGCCAAGCTCAACTATTTCCTGGCATACCACCAGTTTCTGGAGGTAGGTGTTGAGTAGAATTATAGGGGGTCTGATAATGTTGATATATATATATATATGTATAAAGCGACTGTCACTTTAAGAATTGTTAATATGCTTGTATGCTTGATTTGTTTACTTTCCCTAGATGTTCTCCTTTTTCTTTGTTTCAATGCCTTGGAGAACGAAACTGTTGGATATGTGATGACACAAACACTGATAAGAAAACCCAGAAAGCTGCCCAAAATAGGCCTTTATACCAAAACTGAACTGACCAGATACTGCTGAATCTATTTTTTTTGGTAGTCATATGAGGTAACCACCCATTTAACTATTCCCTTGCTACTGAGAAGATATGAATGCTGATTGGACTAAACTATACCATCACACCTGTAACACGCCTAGTGCTTATGCATATTCATAAAGTATATATTGTTAAACTTGATGTTTTTAAGTCAGAGACACATTTCCTTCTTCGTTTGCCCTGGTAGTGCTGAATATCAGTGGGTTATGTCTCTCCACTGCAGTGAATAAAAAGCAGCTACTTATCTTATCTTAAGATCTGGACTCACTATCTCATCTAAATGTCTTGTTTATAGACTCCTAACTCGGATTTAACAGAATGGTGCCTGCAACTTGGATACAGTCCAGTGGGCTCCGTGCCAGAGAGACAAGAAACTCATGCTGAGCAGACAAGTGGCCACACTAAGAAAGGGTTATTCTTACTTATTCTGCTCTCCGTGGCAAGTAATTAGTCGGTGTCTGGGGTCCATTGGCTAAAGGAGTCTTATGCTGTTGATGAGATGGTGAGATTAAGGTAAAATTAAGTGTAAATTAGAGTAATGTTGATGTTACACAGTTTGACCCACATAACTCCTTTACTTTACCTGTTGCAGTAATAATAGAGCCAATAATAATTATCAGTGTTGATGTTTTGTTTCTATGCTTGGGGTGTCAATAGATTTATGAGACTTGTGAGAAGGTCTGACCAGAGGACTGTAGTAGTGAGCCTGTGTGGCGAATAATGCCTATGTTGCAAGTGTACAGGCCTGTGTGGCCAAGTGTAATAAAGTGCCATTTGATGGCTACTGTGTGTAACTCGGGGGAAATTTTTATATATATGTATATATATATATATATATATATATATATATATATATATATATACACATACATTTTTGGGTAACGGCCCACAAATTGTTAGAGACTCGAGAGTGAGGACTATAGAATGGGAGCACGATTCTCCCGTGGACCTCTCGATGCAGGGAGAGGTAAAAAAATGGCACAAGTAAGTCCTATGACTGACATGACAGACAGAAAGATATGGACAGTGGTTAAGAAATGACACCAAGACAAAACAGAGCTGATCTAATCCCAGAAGGAGTTATGATCAATTTGGGTTTCTGTGTATGTTAAATGCTATGGCAGATTGACAGAGTTGGACAAGGTGATTAAATGTGTACAATATTGGATTTTTGAAAGTATGCCATGTAATGAAACTTTAACTAGTTATGAGCCTGTTAAAGTTTTTATAATGCAAATGTTTAACAAATGTTTTAGAAGCAGAAAGATAGCTGCGTATCGCTGAGTTAAAAAAAAAAAAAAGCATGAGAAATCATTTTGGGGATGAGAGAAGCTTGCTTGCAGTCTCCTCACCCCCACCCTTTGTATTTCTGTGTAAGAAGGAGTGAAGTGCACCTCCCCTTCACATTCCTGTTTAAAAATTGTGTATTTGTAGAAAACAGAAACAGGCGGTTTGCAGATATTTTCTTAAAAAGATTGTGCCCGTCTGAAGCCAGAGATTTTTTTTTAAATCTAAGTACAGTAGAAAATTGTAAATGAGAAAATTGAACAATACAGAAGAGAAAAATCAGAAGGTTATTGATGGTTTAAAGAAGTAGATAGGAAACATGAAAGTGAATTGCACTAGAAGAAAGTGGACAGAATGTTGTAGAATTATTAGTGGATCTGGCTGACCGCACTAACGTTACTGCCATAGGTTGTAAGAATGCTGTTGTGATGGGACTCAGAGAAGCAATAAGGAAATAAGGTTGATGGCAGCAAAACCAGTTTGGAAACAAGGATTTGAACGGGCTTTGCTAAGAGGAGTGTGCAGTAGCATTGAAGCCCAGAGAGAGGAGAGAAAAGAGAATACAACAGACTTGATGTTTTTATAGCCCAAAATGATGATAAATATGTTAGTAAAGCAGCATGAAGTTAATTTGTGCATCTCTGAGATGGATGGTAAAGACGCTTTTGTAACATTACGCTTTCCACAACTAACGGATCAGGAAATGCTTAGTAGATTCTGGCTCTGCCGGGACTATAATTCAAAAGTCCGCCTACCAAAAGACATCCCCCTCTCAAGGAAACACCCCCAATACTAATTGGAATTGGAAGCCACAATATGTTTCATAAGCTGCTTGTCTCTGACACTGTACCATGCAACCTATTGGGAAGAGACCTACTGAGTTACTTACAAGCCTGTGTACAGTATACACCCAACGGAGTAGAAGTACATGTTGGAGAATTAGATGAAGAAATTATATGTGGATTGACAGCAACTGAATTAGAGCAAGAGATTGGTGGTAATATTCCACCTGAAATTGTTGCTCAAATACCTGATATTCTCTGGGCCAAGGGAAAATATGATGTATGTGTCTACAAGTCCCTCTGGTTAAAGTCAAATTTAAAGCAGGAGCTTAAATCCCACACATACCACAGTAACCACGGTCAGCAGATCAACTCGCTTGTGTACGAGTACAAATAAAAGAAGCAGGTGTCATAAAGAAAACAAAAAGTAGAGCACAGATGCCATTGTTTCCTGTAAAGAAAAAGGTCAAAAAAGTTAGAAAAGACAGTATATTGAATGGTACATAATTTAAGGGCCATCAATCAAATCAAGAAGGAAGGTACTCCTGCTGTCCCAAATCCCAGTACTTTGCTCAATAACATACCTACAGGAACATGGGTGTACACCGTAATAGAACTGGCAAATTCTTTCTTCAGTGTCGTCTTGGATGAAGAGAGCCAAGAACTCTTTGCTTTCCGGTTTGAAGGAGCAAAGGTTTATGCTCATCTGATGCTAGAGACCAGCAACATGAAGAAAAAGATGGTGATGAAGGCAAAGATGGGACTGGTGCCAGTACTTTAGCATTAAGTTCAACTGAGAGGTGTCCAATTTGTCTGAACAGTCTTTCTCTGGAGGCTGGCATTCCAGAAGTATGTTGTCACGTTTATATCCTGCATTTTTAAATGGTGTGAAACCTCCTCATCCTGCCCTGTTGACCGCAAACCCTTTCAAACCACGTATGAAATAGATCTGGTTGGTGGATGCACCAAGATCCATATTGTGGCAAGAACACACCAAGAAAACTGCAGCTGCAACCTGTGCCAGTGGTGCTGTACAAAAGGGAAGATATGCTTTAGAACGGATGTTATGAAGAAATTTGCAAATGAAATCTTGAAAAGAGCAAGTACAAAACATTTGTCATCAGCAAGGCTGAGCAAGTATGAAGCAATCCTGCTTGAATTATAAGAAATAGAAGTGAAAAAATGTACTACAATCAATCCTGCCAGCTTTTTCCTAGAGAGAGAAGAAGACCTCGAAGAGGAGGGTGACCACATCTGCTTAAGACTTATGGAAGAAGAAATGCAGCAAATCTCCCCAGTAAAGGACAGTCCTCTTGAAAGCTCGGATCTGATCCTGTTTGCAGAGGGTTCACGCCTGTACAAAGATGGTGTGCCCAAGAATGGCATATGTGGTGACAACATTGGAGGAAGTGATTGAGACCCAACTACTCCCTTCATCACTTTCAGTGCAGGTTGTCAAAGTGGTAGCACTCACCAGAGTCTGTGAGGCCGCAAAGGATCAAACAGCCAACATCTACACTGATAGCAAGTATAGTCCATGATTATGGACCCATAAGGAAGAACAGAAGATTTACAACTGCTGCAAGAGAACCAATTCAAAACTGGAAATATGTTCAAGAGCTTTTTGAAGCAGTCACCCTCCCAAAGGAAGTAGCCATCCTGAAGGTCAAGGCATATACTGCCAGGAAGACTGCTGAAACACCAATGGAAGCAATCATGACCTTAATCACTGATTTTGCAAAGAAGAAGCCCATAACAGATTGAAGAAAAAGAAGAGAACAAATACTCAAAGTAAAAGAAGTGATTAAGAAATTGCAAGAATCTGCACCTGATGATTGGAATGAAATCATGGAAAGGGACAGAGCAAAGAAGAACCAAGAAGGACTTATGTGCAAGGAAAATGGAATATGTGTCCCACCTCAGACGGAGAAGATGATCATGCAACTAGCCCATGGCCCGAGTCATGTAGGCCCTAAGGCAATAGAGAGAAACATAAGCAAGACTGGATAGTTTATTCAATACTCCAGAAATTCATGTCAAGACTTTGTTGAGGGATGCATAATCTGTGCTAAAAATAACCCAGAAAAACAGACCAGAGTAAAACAAGGATATTTGGCCAAGTCACTATTCCCTTTCCAAAGAATTCAGATTGATTACATCCAATTGCCCAAATCAGGCCAATATCAATATGTTTTCTTGTGCGTAGACATGTTTTCAAGCTGAAACCATACAGAGTGACAGAGGAACACATTTCACTGGACAGATCATGCAAATTGTATGCAAGAACTTGGCAATTGAGCAGGCCTTCCATGCCCTTATCATCTTCAGAGTTCAGGGAAGGTAGAAAAATATAGTGGAATCATTAAAGAAAGGCTAGCTAAATGAATGCAGGAACGGGAGGAAGGGTCAGTAAAGAAACAGTGGCCAGGACTGTTGCCTCTGGTTCTTTACAACATCAGGATTACGCCTACTTATAGGTCAGAGAACTCAAACCCTTATTAGATTTTGTTTGGGGGCCCACCTAAGATAGGGTTGTATTTTCCACATCAGACTGCTGTAATGTATAATGATTATGTTTTGTTATGTAATTGTCTAATATAAGCAACTAACTGCGATGCACAAGTTTGTTTTTGATTCAATTCCAGATGCAGATCAAGCAACTGGAACATATGAATTACAGCCAGGTGATTGGGTCTTAGTAAAAGAACAAGTGAAAGTATCTTTGGGACCAAAGTTTGAAGAACTCTACCAAGTGTTCCTGACAACTGCTACAGCTGTAAAGTGACGTGGATACATGCCAGCCATTACAAGAAAGTACAGCTAATTTCAAAAGATGAGTAAACTAATGCTTGATCTTAGCAGTCAAGACTATAGAGGAAAATCACCTGTACAAATTACACATGCTAACAGGCATAAGGAGTAATTTGAGTAATTGCTGGATACAGTATGTTCACATAGGCCAGACAGTTCAAAAAAGGAACAACCTGGTACCCATTTACTTTCATTTTGAGTTTAAGCCATGCAACAAAGCTTCCAAAAGTACCAGTGTGTCTAGAAATACCACAAATGTTCTATTATTGTGAAAATACATTTTATGCTAAATATAACTTAAGGCATTTGGGAATACCCCCTGGTTTAGTAAGGGAAAGAGATATACAATGTGACATTATGATAGGAAATATGACAAACCCAGATCGCACTTTGTTTAGAATTTGTAAATTTTCATGGATTCAACAGATATTTTTTTTCTGTCCTCATAGGAATCATCGTTATAGGATTGCTTGTTTATTTGTTTTTTTTAGGTGTGCTAAATGAGAAATACAAGGAATTACTACAATGGTAGTTAGAACTGAGGAAGATGACCCCAAGGAAGAGACGGAGTCTCTTAACAGACAGTCAGATTAGCAGATTCGTATGATGCCAAGATGGGTGATACGAATGAGTAAAAGATATGTAGAACTTTATGTGGAGTAAAGAAGAACTTTACTCCACATACAGTGCCTTGCGAAAGTATTCGGCCCCCTTGAACTTTTCAACCTTTTGCCACATTTCAGGCTTCAAACATAAAGATATAAAATTTTTATTTTTTGTGAAGAATCACCAACAAGTGGGACACAATTGTGAAGTGGAACGAAATCTATTGGATTGTTGAAACTTTTTTAACTAATAAAAAAATGAAAAGTGGGGCGTGCAAAATTATTCGGCCCCCTTGCGTTAATACTTTGTAGAGCCACCTTTTGCTGCGATTACAGCTGCAAGTCGCTTGGGGTATGTCTCTATCAGTTTTGCACATCGAGAGACTGAAATTCTTGCCCATTCTTCCTTGCAAAACAGCTCGAGCTCAGTGAGGTTGGATGGAGAGCGTTTGTGAACAGCAGTTTTCAGCTCTTTCCACAGATTCTCGATTGGATTCAGGTCTGGACTTTGACTTGGCCATTCTAACACCTGGATACGTTTATTTGTGAACCATTCCTTTGTAGATTTTGCTGTATGTTTGGGATCATTGTCTTGTTGGAAGATAAATCTCCGTCCCAGTTTCAGGTCTTTTGCAGACTCCAACAGGTTTTCATCCAGAATGGTCCTGTATTTGGCTGCATCCATCTTCCCCTCAATTTTAACCATCTTCCCTGTCCCTGCCGAAGAAAAGCAGGCCCAAACCATGATGCTGCCACCACCATGTTTGACAGTGGGGATGGTGTGTTGAGGGTGATGAGCTGTGTTGCTTTTACGCCAAACATATCGTTTTGCATTGTGGCCAAAAAGTTCGATTTTGGTTTCATCGGACCAGAGCACCTTCTTCCACATGTTTGGTGTGTCTCCCAGGTGGCTTGTGGCAAACTTTAGATGAGACTTTTTATGGATATCTTTGAAAAATGTCTTTCTTCTTGCCACTCTTCCATAAAGGCCAGATTTGTGCAGTGTACGACTGATTGTTGTCCTATGGACAGACTCTCCCACCTCAGCTGTAGTTCTCTGCAGTTCATCCAGAGTGATCATGGGCCTCTTGGCTGCATCTCTGATCAGTCTTCTCCTTGTCTGAGCTGAAAGTTTAGAGGGACAGCCAGGTCTTGGTAGATTTGCAGTGGTCTGATACTCCTTCCATTTCAAAATGATCGCTTGCACAGTGCTCCTTGGGATGTTTAAAGCTTGGGAAATCTTTTTGTATCCAAATCCGGCTTTAAACTTCTCCACAACAGTATTACGGACCTGCCTGGTGTGTTCCTTGGTCTTCATGATGCTCTCTGCACTTTCAACAGAACCCTGAGACTATCACAGAGCAGGTGCATTTATACAGAGACTTGATTACACACAGGTGGATTCTATTTATCACCATCAGTCATTTAGGACAACATTGGATCATTCAGAGATCCTCGCTGAACTTCTGGAGTGAGTTTTCTGCACTGAAAGTAAAGGGGCCGAATAATTTTGCACGCACCACTTTTCAGTTTTTTATTTGCTAAAAAAGTTTAAAATATCCAATAGATTTCGTTCCACTTCACAATTGTGTCCCACTTGTTGGTGATTCTTCACAAAAAATTAAAATTTTATATCTTTATGTTTGAAGCCTGAAATGTGGCAAAAGGTTGAAAAGTTCAAGGGGGCCGAATACTTTCGCAAGGCACTGTAGATGTGAAGTAGTACTGTGGACCCTCTGGTATCATACTAGATTGTTTACTTTCCCTAGATGTTCTCCTTTTTCTTTGTTTCAATTCCTTGGAAAACGAAACTGTATGTGACGACACAAACACTGATAAGAAACCCAGAAAGCTGCTCAAAATAGGCCTTCATACCAAAACCAGTCTGAACTGAGCAGATACTGCTAAATCAATTTTTTTGGTAGTCACATGATGTAACCACCCATTTAACTGCTCCCTTGCTACTAAGAAGATATGAATGCTGATTGGACTAAACTATACAGTAACACCTATAACACGCCTAGTGCTTATGCATATTCATAAAGTATATATTGTTAAACTTGATGTTTTTAAGTCAGAGACTTTGGGCTATAGCTTCCTTCCCATACCAATGATCATGAGGCTCATCAAGTTGAGACATCTGTCAAATCACCATTGCACATTACTGGCCACTGAGAGCCGGTTCACACTGGGGCGACTTGTCAGGCGACCTAGTCGCCTGACAAGTCGCCTCCCGTTCTGTACAATGGAACTGTTCTAATCGGAGCAACGCAAGTCGCTCCGACTTAGAAGAAAGGTTCCTGTACTACTTTGGGGGCGACTTGCATAGACTTCTATACAGAAGTCGTTTTGCAAGTCGCCCCGGCAGTCGTGTGCAGGTCGCCTCGGTGAGGCGACCTGCAAGTCGTGCCGCGTCTAGTGTGAACCGGCACTCAGGAGTTGATTTATTAAAACTGGTGCACTCAGAATCTGGTGCACCTGTGCATGGTAACCAATCAGCTTCTAACTTCAGCTTGTTCAATTTAGCTATGATAATAAAACCTGGAAGCTGATTGTTTTCTATGCAGAGCTGCGCCAGATTTTGCACTCTCCAGTTTTAGTAAATACCCCCTTGATGTCTGGCACTACTAGCTCTGCTAAAACACCACTGGAGCTGCCAGGATGTAGAAGATAACCTAGAGGCCATCAGCTTGATAACAGCACCAGGCAACCTCTTTTTTCATTCACACATTCATCACACATTATGGAGTTGACCCAGCCTGCATCACCTCAGTCCAGCCTTCATTACTCCTGCTCTAACCTGCCTAAATACAACTACTATTGCATTCCTTCCCTGTGTGCTTTTTATTCAGATACCACTGTATGTTATCATTATTATTATACAGAATTTATATAGTGCCAACAGTTTGCACAGCGCTTTACAAAATGAATGCAGATATTACAGCTACAATACAGTTTGGTACAAGAGGAATCAGAGAGCCCTGATCGATAGAGCTTATAATCTAAGAGGGAGGGTCAAGTGATACAAAGGTTATAGCTGTGGGGGATGAGCTGACGGAGAAAGTAATACAGTGTGTTAGGAGCAGGCTAGGCTTCTTTAAAGAGAAGGGTTTTCAGGGGTCGTCTAAAGATGGATAGATTAGGAGACAGTTGGTCAGATTGGGGTACAAAGTTCCAATGGTTAGGAGAAGCTCTGGAGAAATCCTGGAGGTGAGCATGGGAGGAGGTGACAAGGGAGCTAGAGAGCTGGAGGTCTTGGGAGGACCGAAGAGAACGGCTTGGTTGATATTTTGAGATCAAGCTAGTGATGTAGCTGGGAGCAGAGTTGTGGATGGCTTTGTAAGTTTTTGTGAATATTTTGAATTTCCCATAATGCTCCAGGAAATTGAAAGTTGTATACTCACTTTCAGTAATTTTACTTCCCTGGTACATCTTCATGGCAGCATACATAGCGGGTACATGCAAAATTCAAGTTGTCTGAATTCAGTGACATTTGGCAGGGAGGAGGGCTACCCCAGGGCTGCTTTGTAATTGATGAAGCCCATTACAACCAATATATCTTTGCAGAAAGCCAAACATGATGGTCTTGTCATTTGTTATCCCCCCAAGGATAGCCCTACAGACCTGTTTTTCAAACAAGGGTCACGCTTGATCCTAATTAGGGTGGTATTGAGCCATGCATGTCTGCCCTAAAGCCTGCCCAATCTTTCCTATTCTGGTGTAAAACCACTTCTGCTTTACAAGCTCCTGACCTTCATAAATTGGGATTATAATGTTAAAATGTGGACAACTGGGAGGTATGAGAAGGGTATGCTGATACTGACATATTTCCATGTGTATTTGTGCTTATGGGATTTCCGGTTCTAGAAATTAATACTCATGCACTTGCACATGTATTTTTTGATTTATGCTGAATTTTGGATTGCTCTTTAATTGGTGGGTGATTCATACTCACTTTATATTTACAGGTTTAGCGCGATTCTATATTTTTTATTAGTCACTGTACTGGTGTTACACAGGAGAATTGCTGCTTCTACTATTTCGTTCAGAAGTGCCTTACTGTTTAGATGCACTTTGTTTGGTGCATTTATATATCTTAGCGTAGTTTCTTTTAGTTTTTTCCAATATTTACATACTGTGCAATAGAAAACATAACATTAAAAATAAATTTGCATTACTTTTTAACCACTTAAGCCCTGGACCATTTGGCTGGCCAAAGACCAGAGCACTTTTTGTTATTCGGCACTGCGTTGTTTTAACTGACAATTGCGCGGTCGTGCGACATGACCCCCAAACAAAATTGACGTCCTTTTTTCCCCACAAATAGAGCTTTCTTTTGGTGGTATTTGATCGCCTCTGTGGTTTTTATTTTTTGCGCTATAAACAAAAAAAGAGCGACAATTTTGAAAAAAACGCATTATTTTTTACTTTTTGCTATAATAAATATCCCCAAAAAATATATAAAAAACATTTTTTTCCCTCAGTTTAGGCCGATACGTATTCTTCTACATATTTTTGGTAAAAAAAATCGCAATAAGCGTTTATTGATTGGTTTGCGCAAAAGTTATAGCGTCTACAAAATAGGGGATAGTTTTATGGCATTTTTATTAATATTTTTTTTTTTACTAGTAATGGCAGCGATCAGCAATTTTTATCGTGACTGCGACATTATGGTGGACAGATCGGACACTTTTGGCGCTATTTTGGGGCCATTCACATTTATACAGCGATCATTGCGAATAAAAATGCATTGATTACTGTGTAAATGTGACTGTCAGTGAAGGGGTTAACCAGGAGGAGGCACTGCAGGGGTTAAGTGTGTCCTAGGGAGTCATTCTAACTGTAGGGGGGATGGGCTACGTGTGACACGACACTGATCACCGCTCCCGATCACAGAGAGCTGTGATCAGTGTCAGTGTCATTAGGCAGAACGGGGAAATGCTTGTGTACATCAGAATTTCCCCGTTCTTCCTCTCCGTGGGACGATCGCGGGTATCCCCGCGGACATTGAGTCCGCGGGACCCGCAATCACACTCACGGAGCTCGCGGCAGGGTCGCGTATGCGCCGCCGCCAGCGCGCACGCGACCACACGGCGGCAAATTTAAAGGGACGTACCTGTACGCCCATTTGCCTGTCCTTGCCATTCTGCCGATGTAAATGTAAATGTTCGTGCGGCGGTTGGCAAGCGGTTAAGCTCCCCGCTAGACTCATCATTGCTAGTGTATTTTAAAAATAATGTTAATGTAGATGTAGCCTAATGCCGCGTACACACGAGCGGACTTTGCGGCAGACTTTGCCCGGCGGACAGGATTTCGTCGGACAATTCGATGTGTGTGGGCTCCAGCGGACTTTGTTTTCTCAAAAGTTGGACGGACTTAGATTTGAAACATGTTTTAAATCAATCCGTCGAAATCGAGTCCGGTCGAAAAGTCTGCTCGCCTGTATGCTAGTTCGACGGACAAAAAGCCACGCTAGGGCAGCTATTGGCTACTGGCTGTGAACTTCCTTGTTTTAGTCCGGTCGTACGTCATCACGTACGAATTCAACGGACTTTGGTGGATTGTGTGTAGGCAAGTCCGTTCATTCAGAAAGTCCGTCGTAAAGTATGTCGAAAAGTCCGCCGGGCAAAGTCTGCCGTAAAGTCCGCTCGTGTGTACGCGGCATTAGGCTTAAATGTGCCTTATCAGAACAAACACATTCAGTGCAGCATTTTGCAATTTTTTTATTCCTGAAATTTGAGTGCTTGCACAAACAAAATTGACTGTATTGCACTAGGTAGAATAATAGGAGTACAAAATATCTGGCCACAACCATGCTAGCAATTTCTGTTAATGATATGTATTACACAAACAGGTGTGCTAAATTATAGAGTATGTAGCAATTAGGGTAGCACTGGTACTACCTGTTTCCAGGCCCACGGCATTAATTGGCAAGTGAAGAAAAAGACTGAATGCCGCTATTTGTTCAAAGTAGCAGAGATTGTTCTGCTTCAGACTTGCTCAGTTGTGACATACTATAGAGCAGGCATGGCCACACAGAAGATTGCATCTCTTTTAATTCTTCCATGGGTGTACAACTGTTATGCTGGCCACAAATACATCAGTTGGCATTGGTTTTTGTAAAATTTAAATTGTGTTTAAAAGCGTTTTCTTTAAACATTTCTGATACAAACCCTAAAGTATACATAAAGCCAGAACTTTTTTTTATTTTTGATAGGTGAAAGTAGGGGAGGGGTAAATTTGCTGTCAGTTTTTCTGTCATTTGAGCCTCATTAACCACTTACCGTCCAGCGCACGACGATATACGTCGGCAGAATGGCACGGCTGCACAAATGGGCGTACCCGTACATCCCCTTTAAACCGTGGGCTAGCGGGCACGCGCCCCCTCCGCGCACCGCGGGAGTGTTCCCGCGGACTTGATGTCCGCCGGTGGCCTGCGATTGTAACACAGAGAGGCAGAACGGGGAAATGCCTATGTAAACAAGGAATTTCCCTGTTCTGCCTAGCAACATGACAGGGATCTACTGCTCGCAGTGATCGGGAGCAGTGATCTCTGTCATGTTCTAGTGAGCCCATCCCCCCTACAGTTAGAACACACTGAGCGAACACATTTAACCCCTTGATCGCCACCTAGTGTTATCCCCTTTCTTGCCAGTGACATTTACACAGTAATCAGTGAATTTTTATAGCACTGATCGCTGTATAAATGTCAATGGTCCCAAAATAGTGTCCGCCGCAATGTCGCAGTCATGATAAAAATTGCAGATCACTGTCATTACTAATAAAAATGCCATAAATCTATCCCCTATTTTGTAGACACTATAACTTTTGCGCAAACCAATCAATATACTCTTATTGTGATTTTTTTTACCAAAAATATGTATAAGAATACAAATCGGCCTAAACTGAGGAAAAAATTTGTTTTTTTTTATATTTTTGGGGGATATTTATTATAGCAAAAAGTAAACAAATATTGCTTTTTTCAAAATCGTCACTATTTTTGTTTATAGCTCAAAAAATAAAAAACGCAGAGGTGACCAAATACCATCAAAAGAAAGCTCTATTTGTGGGAAAAAAAGGACGTCAATTTTGTTTAGGTGCAACATCGCACGACCGCGCAATTGTCATTTAAAGTGACGCAGTGCCATATCACAAAAAATGCTCTGGTCAGGAAGGGGGTAAAGTTTTCGGGGCTGAAGTGGTATTAAAGAGGAACTATTAATCTATACTCTCCCAATCACTGACAATTTTGAATCCTTATCCTGCTTGTATTAGTAAATATATAAGAACGTATATTATATTTATGTGTTTTGAAATCGCTTCAGTTATTTTCTGGTTTCCAGGTCTAGGCAAATGATGTCATACATCCCAGGATCCTGGGGGGGGGTGAGAAGAGGTTGCCTGAGCTAAGGGCAGATGGATTCCAGAAAGTAAATACTGCATTAATCATCTGCGCTTACTCAAGATGTCCACGGCCAGAAATGCTTGGGGGGGGGGGGGGGTTCAAAGTGACCTCTCAACAAAATAAAGAATGGAGACATGAATAGACAGGTGAGTTTGCTTTGCATTAAAAAAATGAATCAAACAGTGCTTTTGTTTTGTGGTGCTCAGATGCAGTGTAGTTCCACTTTAAGGAGATTTTCCCTCACTGTCTGTCTTGTAGACTCAAAAGAAGTAAGATGACAACTTTCCAATGTAAGGGTGTTTCCCTTCTATTCTTGTTCTGGTGGCAACTCAAAATTTGGATTCAATCTCATATTCATTCTTAGTGACATTGGTGATCAGGACAACTAAAGAGAGAGAATCTTCCCAAGGGGAACACAGATTGCAATAAAAAAGCTAACAGGGGTTCCAACTCTTCACCGCTCTGTTTAAAAAAGTTTTGATTTTAGTTATTGTTCTGTGTAAAATGCTGCTTTATGCATTGACATACCTCCATAGACCCAATCTTTTGGGACAGCATGGTAACCTGCTGACTTGGCACCGTCCACAGGCAGCATAATGCCGCGTACACACGGTCGGACTTTCTATCCTACTTGGTCCGGCACACTTTCTGACGGACTTTGTCCGCCAGGTGCGCCGGACTTGCCCACACACGACCGGACGGACTTGCCCACACACGACCGGACTTTACGGCGGGCTAAGTCCGCCCGTCTTTCCGACGGACTTTCGCCAGAGTTACGGTGGACTTTCAGAATGAACGGACTTGCCCACACACGGACAAGTCCGTTCATTTTGAACGTGACTCAGGTGTGACGGGACTAGAAAAGGATGTCAATCTTGCCGCTTTTATCGGCGAGATTGACACTTTGCGAGCCCCGTCGCTTAGGTCTGGTATGGATTATAAGGGGAACCCCCTACCCCCTACGCCGAAAAAACGGCGTGGGGTCCCCCCTAAAATCCATACCAGATCCTGATCCGAGCACGCAGCCTGGCCGGTCAGGAAAGGGGGTGGGGACGAGCGATGGCCCCCCCTCCTGAACCGTACCAGGCCGCATGCCCTCAACATGGGGGTGGGTGCTTTGGGGGAGGGGGGGCCCTGCGGGGCCCCCCCACCCCAAAGCACCTTGTCCCCATGTTGATGAGACAAGGGCCTCTTCCCGACAACCCTGGCCGTCGGTTGTCGGGGTCTGCGGGCGGGGGGCTTATCGGAATCCGGGAGCCCCCTATAATAAGAGGGCCCCCAGATCCCGCCCCCCCACCCTATGTGAATGAGTATGGGGTACATGGTACCCCTACCCATTCACCCAGGGAAAAAGTGTAAATAAAACACTACATAGGTTTTTAAAATATTTTATTAAACAGCTCCGGGGGGGGATCTTCCTCCGGCTTCGGGGGTCTTCTTCCGGCTTCGGGGGTCCCTCCGGTTCATCTTCTCCCGGCGTCCGGTTGGTTCTTCTCCGCTCTCTTCTCCCGGTGTTCCAGTTCTTCGGCCGGCTCCTCCGCTGTGTTCAGGTAGCTCTCTTGCCAGCAGAGGTCCAGACTTCTTGGCTTCTTGGCTTCTCTTCTCTTCTCCAGATGTTGACATAACGCTCTCTCCAGCTGGACTGCTCTCTGAGGGCTGCGTTGTGACTTATATAGGCGGAGACCCCGCCCCCTTTTGATGTCACAGTCCCTGGGCATGCTGGGACTGTGACGTTTTAGGGGGCGTGGTCACTGGGTGATGTTGACCACGCCCCCTAAAACGTCACAGTCCCAGCATGCCCAGGGACTGTGACATCAAAAGGGGGCGGGGTCTCCGCCTCTATAAGTCACAACGCAGCCCTCAGAGAGCAGTCCAGCCGGAGAGAGCGTCGTGTCAACATCTGGAGAAGAGAAGCCAAGAAGCCCAGAAGTCCGGACCTCTGCTGGCAAGAGAGCTACCTGAACACAGCGGAGGAGCCAGCCGAAGAACTGGAACACCGGGAGAAGAGAGCGGAGAAGAACCAACTGGACGCCGGGAGAAGATGAACCGGAGGGACCCCCGAAGCCGGAAGAAGACCCCCGAAGCCGGAGGAAGATCCCCCCCCGGAGCTGTTTAATAAAATATTTTAAAAACCTGTGTAGTGTTTTATTTACACTTTCCCTGGGTGAATGGGTAGGGGTACCATGTACCCCATACTCATTCACATAGGGTGGGGGGCCGGGATCTGGGGGCCCTCTTATTATAGGGGGCTCCCGGGTTCCGATAAGCCCCCCGCCCGCAGACCCCGACAACCAACGGCCAGGGTTGTTGGGAAGAGGCCCTTGTCCTCATCAACATGGGGACAAGGTGCTTTGGGGGGGGCCCCGCAGGGCGCCCCCCTCCCCCAAAGCACCCACCCCCCATGTTGAGGGCATGCGGCCTGGTACGGTTCAGGAGGGGGTGGGCGCTCGCTCGTCCCCACCCCCTTTCCTGACCGGCCAGGCTGCGTGCTCGGATCAGGGTCTGGTATGGATTTTAGGGGGGACCCCACGCAGTTTTTTCGACGTAGGGGGGTTCCCTTTATAATCCATACCAGACCTAAGGGCCTGGTATGCTCCGCGCTCACCGCAATAGGAAAATTTGTTTTTCCTATTGCAGCGAGCGCGAAATGCAATACCCTGCCCTCGCGTCGTATCTGGTCCGTTGGACCAGCATACACACGAGCGGGCTTTTCGTTGGACCAGCACACAGACGAGCGGACTTTCCGCCCGAAACTGAGTCCGACGGAAAGATTTAAAACATGTTTCAAATCTAGGTCCGGCGGGCTTTTGGGAAAAAGTCCGCCGGAAAAGTCCGCCGGAGCCCACACACGGGCGGATTGTCCGGCAGACTCTGGTCCGCCGGACCAAGTATGCCGGAAAGTCCGACCGTGTGTATGCGGCATAACTCTTCAAAAAGACACAAGTTTAAACCAGAGCAGTTAGACAAGTGCAGTACATATGATGTTTTTCTAGTTTTTTAAGTGTAAGAAGACAATGGGGTTGACTTACTAAAGAAAAATAGACTGTGCACTTTGCAAATGCAGTTCCAGTTTGCAAGGGTGTTTGCTCCAGAGCTTAGTAAATGAGGTGAACCTTCACTTTGCAAAGAAGACTTAATCACATGCAAGGGAATAAAAAAAACTTCATTATTGCTTGCACATGATTGGATGATGGAAGTCAGCAGAGCTTCCTCTCATTTATTAAGCTCTGGAGCAAATGTCCCTGTGGAGTGCAAAGTGCACAGTTTATTTGCCTTTAATAAATCAACCCCTATGACAACCTAAGGCCTGTCCCTGCAAAGCACTAACAATGAAAGCATCATATCTCCCAATTTTTTGAGATGGGAATGAGGGACACCTATCAGCAAAAGTCTGCAGGTATATGACACACCCCTTGCCACTCCCCCTCAAAGGAGAATTGTACAAAAAAACAAGATTGGTTAAACCCACAAGTGCTTTTTTTACCACTACTATTCCTTTATATTGGCTTTTGGAATTTACAAATGCAGCAATTTAGAAATCAGATGAAAGGTTTAGCGCTGGAAAACACTTTTTGATAGATAAAAAGTGTATTTTATATACAACTATATAGATCAGACCAAAATGAGGGACAAATGAGGAGGAATGAGGGACAGCGGGACATTGCTCCAAATCAGGGACAGTCTCTCGAAATCAGGGACAGTTGGGAGCTGTGACCAAGGGAACATGGAAGAAACAGGGAGGGTCAAGCTAAGTACTAAACAGGATAGGGAGAAAAGGGGGAGATATCAAATAACATAAGTAAACAAGCTGCAATGGTCCTAAACCTCACTAGATGTTAGCATACATCAGAACAATGGTAACTTGATACAGTACAATACAATAGAAAAAACTAATATAGGTAGGACAGAAGAGTTATATTTTATTTGGACAAGAAGGTTTGAAAACATATATATATATTGCAATGAAATATATGTCTCAATCAAGGGATGAATGCAGTAAGCTCACTGCAATATTATTAATTTCACTGCTGCTAAATTTCGGCAAAATGGAAGTGATCAATTTTGCTCATTTAAGTAGTTGTGAATTTACAAGGTTATAGAAACTCCCTAATACAAATATTACTATGCAGGTGCCATAACTACCTTTGCTTAGTTTCAGAAATGATCTTTCTTACTATTTTACAAGGTTAAAAGGTTCTATCATGTGACCATGCATCTCTTCTTCCTGATAATGGGTGGGGTGGGATTGCAGGACACTATGCAGACACACGGTGTGCCTGTATTACATAGACTGTTTAGCCTAAGGCAAGATGCAGGCTGTGGTTGAGCATAGGGGTGTGTTCAAGAGACAGAATGTGATTGGTCAGGGGGGCATGGTGGCTAAACAAACTACCCAATACAGATATGCTAAATGTCCTGTACTAAGGTACTTTTGATGTAAGAAATAGATGAAAATGATAGAAACTGATATTTAGGGTAACACACATTAAAGTGTTTGTAAAGGTTTTTTTTTTAAGTAACAAACATGTCATATCTGTTCTATGAAATGGTTTTGCACAGAGAAGCCTCCTCTTCTCGGTTCCCCCGCCAACACTCTGGACCCCTCCCCCTTGCCGAGTGCCCCCATAGCAAGCTGTTAGCTATGGGGACACTCATGCGTGCTCGCTCCCGTGCCTTATGTCCATAAGACACAGAGAGTGTGGCACAGCCCTGCCTCCGCTCCCTCCTCACTGCCTGTGATTGACAGCAGCGGGAGCCAATAGCTCCTGCTGCTGCATCTCAGCCAATGAGGAAGCAGAAACCAGGGAGAGACGATGCTTTCCTGCACATCGTTGGATCGAGATCAGGCTTAGGTAAGTATTAGGGGGGCTGAGGGGGGATTTGCACATGAAAGGTTTTTTTACCTTTATGCATAGCCTTTAGAACCACTTTAAGCTGCTGATTCGGTAAAATTAATTTTTTCTTCTTTTGTGTATTTATTCAGTATGTGTGTACTGTCAATTTAATTTTTTATTCTATTTTTCCCCACTGTTTAGAGTTTTTTGTTCTGTGAAAAAAAAAGAACATTAAAAAAAATTAGCTTCCCCAATCATCAAAAACTATTTACAGAGGTACTATCACCTTGCTAATGTAGGCTAAAGTGACAGTGCCTTTTAAAAGTGCCTTCTCACATCAGTTACACTCACCTTACCAGTTCTCCATTAATGCCAGCCATACACGGTTCGAATTTCATAAGAATTTTCTTTTGAAAATCGTATGAAAGAATTTTCGTATGAATTTCGCACCATTAGTGGGCTGCAACAACGGCCGATTTTCGTGCGGCAATCAAATTTGAGGAATCGGACATGTTGGAAATTTTTAGAAAAACGAACGATTTTCTAATCAATGATGGGCGAATCGTGCGAGAAATGTAATAAGAAAAGAAAATTTACGGAGAGAAAAGAAGATTCCCGGCCAAGAAAATTCTTTTCTGTAGCAACATGCGGTGAAATTGAATGCTTGGTCGGCCGAATTTCGAAAATCAATGGTGGCATCATCGGGTCACAAAAAAAACCCGAACTTTCTGATTTTGAAAGAAAATTCGTTCGAAATTCGACCGTGTATGGCCTGCTTAACACTTGTGCCTCTCTTGCAGGTGGCAGTTACAGGGGGAACATGTGACCTCGTCTCATTAAAAGTGACAGTGGTTGGGTCGAACAGCCAATCACTAGGCCTGTTTACTGTCACATGATTAGGGTGAAGTGACATCATCCCTCCTCTTTGCATCCGACATCTTGGTTTTTTGTGCCGGACAAATCGGAGGCAGGAGCTGCAAGGGAACACTGGATAAGTACAACTGGGGTAGCATGGGGAACTTTTCACAAGCATTGTCACTTTGTCTTGCCTCATGTGCAAGGTGACATTGCCTCTATGGTACCCATAATACCCTTAAAGTGGTAGTAAAGCCCGCTTGGTGATTTTTACCTACAGGTAAGCCTATAATAAGGCTTACCTGTAGGTAAAATCAGTATCTCCTAAACGTACACCGTTCAAAAGATATTAACCCTGGATGCAGCCAGTTACGTCACCGGCGCATGCGCTCTGAAGGTCTGGCATACCTTGCTGGACCTTCAGGGCTTCGTGCCGGAACCGAGGGCTCCCACATGCATGTGACGTCATCGTGGCTTCAGCCAATCACATAGTCTGAGTGCGCGAACCCAGAAGAAAAACCGGGGAAGATGTCAGCCCTCTCAGCGGTGACAGCGAGCCTCTAGAAGGCTTCTTTCTAACGTAAGTATTTCATAATGTGCTAGTATGCAATGCATACCAGCACATTATGCAATTGCCTTACAGGTGTTTTTTTTTGTTTTTGTTTTTTAACCACTTCAGCCCCGGATAAATTTACCTCCTTCCTGACCGGGCCATTTTTTGCGATACGGCACTGCATCGCTTGAACTGACAATTGCGCGTTTTTTATTTTTTGCGCTATAAACAAAAAAATTGCGTCAATTTTGAAAATAACAATATTTTTTACGTTTTGCTATAATAAATATCCCAAATTTAAAAAAGAAAAACAAAACAAATTTTTTCCTCAGTTTAGGCTGATATGTATTCTTCTACATATTTTTGGTAATAAAAATCGCAATAAGCGTATATTGATTGGTTTGTGCAAAAGTTATAGTGCCTATAAAATAGGTTATTAATTTATGGCATTTTTTTGATTATTTTTTTTTTTTTACTAGTAATGGCGACGAGCTGTGATTTTTGTTGGGACTGCGACTTTGCGGCGGATAGATTGGACACTTTTGACACATTTTTGAAACCATTGACATTTATACAGTGCCATGAATAGCCATTGATTACTGTATAAATGTCACTGGCAGGGAAGGGGTTAACACTAGGGGGCGATCAAGGGGTTAAATGTGTTCCCTCACTGTGTGTTCTAACTGTGGGGGGATGGGACTGACTGGGGGAGGAGACCAATTGGTGTTCCTATATACTAGGAACACACGATCTGTCTCCTCTCCTCTAACAGAATGAGGATTTGTGCGTTTACACACACAGATCCACGTTCCTGCTCTGTCAGGAGCGATCGCGGTCGCCAGGCACGTGCATCAGCTCCACAGTGACGCGGCGGGCGCGCGCCCCCTATACCGACGGGAAGCAGAAGACGTCATATGACGCCCGCCCAGGATGGGAGATCCCACCTGCGCATGTCATTTGACTATACGCCCGGGAATGAAGGGGTTAAATAGCCTTGGTTTATTACTGCTTGAAAGTGGTTTTAAACCTCAGACATGAAATATGAACAAAGCAGATCCCTGTATAGTATGTACTTGTCAAGGGAGGAACCTTCAACAGATTGGCAGTCCTAGCTCTGTTCCTGTGAGCTGTGTGAAGCAGGGTTTGACTTTTCCCTCCAATTAGCTCTTAGAACTCTCCTCACTTAGCTCTGCAGTGTGTGATTTCAGCTCTCCGCCCCTTTTTTTGAACTCTCAGATAACCTTTATAAATTCAGCACATTGAATAGATGTAGAGAAGACAGCAGATAAACAGGTACAACTTACAGTATGTGGGAGGATTGTTTCATCTGTGTATCACCTGAGGCCAGTCACTTCACTGGGTATATGTAAGGATTTACAACCACTTTAAATACCACCCTATAATACCACCCTTCCTCATTGGCTCCAAAACATTTAGTTAAAATGGCACAGCTCCCAACTGTCCCTGATTTCGAGGGACTGTCCCTGATTTGAAGCAATGTCCCTTTGTCCCTCATTTGTCCCTCATTTTGGTCTGATCTATATAGTGGTATATAAAAATATAAAAAAAAAACCTATATTAGTTTTTTTCTATTGTATTGTACTGTATCAAGTTACCATTGTTCTGATGTATGCTAACATCTAGTGGGGTTTAGGACCATTGCAGCTTGTTTACTTATGTTATTTGATATCTCCCCCTTTTCTCCCTATCCTGTTTAGTACTTAGCTTGACCCTTCCTGTTTCTTCCATGTTCCCTTAGTCATAGCTCCCAACTGTCCCTGATTTTGAGGGACTGTCCCTGATTTAGAGCAATGTCCCTCTGTCCCTCATTCGTCCCTCATTTTGGTCTGATCTATATAGATGCAGGACTTTTTTTCTCAGACAATGGGTGCAGGAACTCCCCCCTTTCTGAGTCACCCCTTGTCTCCTCCCCCTACCCACCCCTGAGCAACGTCCCTTGGTTTCACCTCTACCCACCTCCCAGTACTGCCCTTTTTAGAGGATACAGAACCAAGTTTTAATTGTGGTACTAAGTAATTTGTATGAAATTTGTTAATGATAACAAGAAAAGCAAGAAAATAGATCCCATGCAGCAAGCAACTATAGATCCCCCCAGCAGCAATGGACCACCCGCAACAAAATACCCTTCCTGCAGCAACAAAAGATCCCCAGCAGCAATAACAGATCTCCCTGCAGCCAGCATCAATAGACTCTGCAGCAGCCAACAGCAATAGACCCCCCAGCAACAATGGATCACTCACAACAAAATACCCACTCCCCCAGAAACAACAGACCCCCAGTAGCAACAACAGATTTCCCTGCAGCCAGCATCACTAGATCCCCCCCAGCAACAACTGACCTCCAGCAACAGAAGACCCACCCCCAGCAACAGTAGATCCCACACCAGCAACAATAGACCTCCTAAGCAAAAATAGACACCCCACCCCACAAAAATAGATCCCCTCCAGCAACAATAGACCCCCCAGCAACAATGGATCACGCACAACATAATACCCCCTCCCCCAGAAACACTAGACCCCCAGCAGCACCAACAGATTTCCCTTCAACCTGCATCACTAGATCCCTCCCAGCAACAACTGACCCCCAGCAATAGTAGATCCCACACCAGCAACAGTAGATTCCACACCAGCAACAATAGACCTCCTTGGCAAAAATAGACAACAATAGATCCTCCCAGCAACTAGCATCGATAGACCCCCTTGCCATTACATACATTTAGTGCTGGAGGTGCCGGAACTGCGTTCCCCCGCGTTCCTGCTGAAAAAAAGCCCTGTATAGATGTATATAAAAATACACTTTTTATCTATCAAAAGGTGTTTTCCAGCACTAAACCTTTCATCTGATTTCTAAATTGTGGCATTTGTAAATTCCAAAAGCCAATATAAAAGAAATAGTAGTGGTAAAAAAAAGCACTTGTGGGTTTAACCACTTGCCGACCGCCTAACCCAGATATACTGCGGCAGAATGGCACGGGCAGGCAGAATCACGTACCCGTGGCGGCGGTCGGCATTTGTCTGGGAGCGTTCCGTGATGAGGGGGAGGCCATCCGATCGTGGCCCCCCCTCGCGATCGCTCCCAGCCAATGGGAATCCTCCCCTGCCTGTGTTTAGTACACACAGGCAGAGGATGTGATGTCATCTCTCCTCGGCTCGGCAGTTTCCGTTCCGGCGCCGAGGAGAGAAGACATGTGAGTGCACAAACACACACACACATAGTAGAACATGCCAGGCATACTTTACACCCCCGACCCCCCTCCCCCCCGATCGCCCCCCGATCCCCCCCCTGCCTGTCACACTAACACCAAGCAGTATTTTTTTTTCTTTTTTCTGATTACTGCATGGTGTCAGTTTGTGACAGTTAGAAGTGGTAGGGCAGTGAGTATTAGCCCCCTGTAGGTCTAGGATACCCCCCTAACCCCCCCTAATAAAGTTTTAACCCCTTGATCACCCCCTGTCACCAGTGTCGCTAAGCGATCATTTTTCTGATCGCTGTATTAGTGTCGCTGGTGACGCTAGTTAGGGATGTAAATATTTAGGTTCGCCGTCAGCGTTTTATAGCGTCAGGGACCCCCATATACTATCTAATAAATGTTTTAACCCCTTGATTGCCCCCTAGTTAACCCTTTCACCCCTGATCACCGTATAACCGTTACGGGTGACGCTGGCTAGTTTGTTTATTTTTTATAGTGTCAGGGCACCCGCCGTTTATTACCGAATAAAGGTTTAGCCCCTGATCGCCCGGCGGTGATATGCGTCGCCCCAGGCAGCGTCAGATTAGCGCCAGTACCGCTAACACCCACGCACGCATCATACGCCTCCCTTAGTGGTATAGTATCTGTACGGATCAATATCTGAGCAGTTTAGGGTTCCCATAAACGCAGTGTTAGCGGGATCAGCCCAGATACCTGCTAGCACCTGCGTTTTGCCCCTCCGCCCGGCCCAGCCCAGCCCACCCAAGTGCAGTATCGATCGATCACTGTCACTTACAAAACACTAAACGCATAACTGCAGCGTTCGCAGAGTCAGGCCTGATCCCTGCGATCGCTAACAGATTTCTTGGCAGTGTTTTGGTGAACTGGCAAGCACCAGCCCCAAGCAGCGTCAGATTAGCGCCAGTACCGCTAACACCCACGCACGCACCGTACACCTCCCTTAGTGGTATAGTATTTAATCGGATCAATATCTGATCCGATCAGATCTATACTGGCGTCCCCAGCAGTTTAGGGTTCCCACAAACGCAGTGTTAGCGGGATCAGCCCAGATACCTGCTAGCACCTGCGTTTTGCCCCTCCGCCTGGCCCAGCCCACCCAAGTGCAGTATTGATCGATCACTGTCACTTACAAAACACTAAACGCATAACTGCAGCGTTCGCAGAGTCAGGCCTGATCCCTGCGATCGCTAACTTTTTTTGGTAGCGTTTTGGTGAACTGGCAAGCACCAGCGGCCTAGTACACCCCGGTCGTAGTCAAACCCGCACTGCAGTAACACTTGGTGACGTGGCGAGTCCCATAAGTGCAGTTCAAGCTGGTGAGGTGGCAAGCACAAGTAGTGTCCCGCTGCCACCAAAAAGACAAACACAGGCCGTCGTGCCCATAATGCCCTTCCTACTGCATTCGCCAATCCTAATTGGGAACCCACCGCTTCTGCAGCGCCCGTACTTCCCCCATTCACATCCCCAACCAAATGCAGTCGACTGCATGAGAGGCATTTTCTATATGTCCTCTCGAATACCCCTAACCAACGAACCCCCCAAAAAAGATGTTGTGTCTGCAGCAAGCGTGGATATAGACGTGACACCCGCTATTATTGTCCCTCCTGTCCTGACAATCCTGGTCTTTGCATTGGTGAATGTTTTGAACGCTACCATTCACTAGTTGAGTATTAGCGTAGGGTACAGCATTGCACAGACTAGGCACACTTTCACAGGGTCTCCCAAGATGCCATCGCATTTTGAGAGACCCGAACCTGGAACCGGTTACAGTTATAAAAGTTACAGTTACAAAAAAAAGTGTAAAAAAAAAAAAACACATACAAAAATATAAAATAAAAAAAAATAGTTGTCGTTTTATTGTTCTCTCTCTCTCTATTCTCTCTTTATTGTTCTGCTCTTTTTTACTGTATTCTATTCTGCAATGTTTTATTGTTATTATGTTTTATCATGTTTGCTTTTCAGGTATGCAATTTTTTATACTTTACCGTTTACTGTGCTTTATTGTTAACCATTTTTTTGTCTTCAGGTACGCAATTCACGACTTTGAATGGTTATACCAGAATGATGCCTGCAGGTTTAGGTATCATCTTGGTATCATTCTTTTCAGCCAGCGGTCGGCTTTCATGTAAAAGCAATCCTAGCGGCTAATTAGCCTCTAGACTGCTTTTACAAGCAGTGGGAGGGAATGCCCCCCCCCACCGTCTTCCATGTTTTTCTCTGGCTCTCCTGTCTCAACAGGGAACCTGAGAATGCAGCCGGTGATTCAGCCAGCTGACCATAGAGCTGATCAGAGACCAGAGTGGCTCCAAACATCTCTATGGCCTAAGAAACCGGAAGCTACGAGCATTTTATGACTTAGATTTCGCCTGGATGTAAACAGCGCCATTGGGAAATTGGGAAAGCATTTTATCACACCGATCTTGGTGTGGTCAGATACTTTGAGGGCAGAGGAGAAATCTAGGGTCTAATAGACGACAATTTTTTCAAAAAAGAGTACCTGTCACTACCTATTGCTATGATAGGGGATATTTACATTCCCTGAGATAACAATAAAAATGATTTAAAAAAAAAAAAATGAAAGGAACAGTTTAAAAATAAGATAAAAAAGCAAAAAAATAATAAAGAAAAAAAAAAAAAAGCACCCCTGTCCCCCCTGCTCTCGCGCTAAGGCGAACGCAAGCGTCGGTCTGGCGTCAAATGTAAACAGCAATTGCACCATGCATGTGAGGTATCACCGCAAAGGTCAGATCGAGGGCAGTAATTTTAGCAGTAGACCTCCTCTGTAAATCTAAAGTGGTAACCTGTAAAGGCTTTTAAAAATGTATTTAGTTTGTCGCCACTGCACGTTTGTGCGCAATTTTAAAGCATGTCATGTTTGGTATCCATGTACTCGGCCTAAGCTCATCTTTTTTATTTCATCAAACATTTGGGCAATATAGTGTGTCTTAGTGCATTAAAATTTAAAAAAGTGTGTTTTTCCCCAAAAAATGCGTTTGAAAAATCGCTGCGCAAATACTGTGTGAAAAAAAAAATGAAACACCCACCATTTTAATCTGTAGGGCATTTGCTTTAAAAAAAAATATATAATGTGTGGGGGTTCAAAGTAATTTTCTTGCAAAAAAAAATAATTTTTTCATGTAATCAAAAAGTGTCAGAAAGGCCTTTGTCTTCAAGTGGTTAGAAGAGTGGGTGATGTGTGACATAAGCTTCTAAATGTTGTGCATAAAATGCCAGGACAGTTCAAAACCCCCCCAAATGACCCCATTTTGGAAAGTAGACACCCCAAACTATTTGCTGAGAGTCATGTCGAGTCCATGGAATATTTTATATTGTGACACAAGTTGCGGGAAAGAGACAATTTTTTTTTTTTTGCACAAAGTTGTCACTAAATGATATATTGCTCAAACATGCCATGGGAATATCTGAAAATACACCCCAAAATACAATCTGTTGCTTCTCCTGAGTACGGGGATACCACATGTCTGAGACTTTTTGGGAGCCTAGCCGCGTACGGGACCCCGAAAACCAAGCACCGCCTTCAGGCTTTCTAAGGCTGTAAATTTTTGATTTCACTCTTCACTACCTATCACAGTTTCGGAGGCCATGGAATGCCCAGGTGGCACAAACCCCCCCCAAATGACCCCATTTTGGAAAGTAGACATCCCAAGCTATTTGCTGAGAGGTATAGTGACGTGAGTATTTTGCAGACCTCACTTTTTGTCACAAAGTTTTGAAAATTGAAAAAAGAAAAAAAAAATTTTTTTCTTGTCTTTCTTTATTTTCAAAAACAAATGAGAGCTGCAAAATACTCGCCATGCCTCTCAGCAAATAGCTTGGGGTGTCTACTTTCCAAAATGGGGTCATCTGGGGGGGGGGGGGTTTGTGCCACCTGGGCATTCCATGGCCTCCGAAACTGTGATAGGCAGTGAAGAGTGAAATCAAAAATTTACACCCTTAGAAATCCTCAAGGCGGCGATTGGTTTTCGGGGCCCCGTACGCGGCTAGGCTCCCAAAAAGTCCCACACATGTGGTATCCCCATACTCAGGAGAAGCAGCTAAATGTATTTTGGGGTGCAATTCCACATATGCCCATGGCTTGTGTGAGCAATATATCATTTAGTGACAACTTTTTGTAATTTTTTTTTTGTCATTATTCAATCACTTGGGACAAATGAATATTCAATGGACTCAACATGCCTCTCAGCAATTTCCTTGGGGTGTCTACTTTCCAAAATGGGGTCATTTGTGGGGGTTTTGTACTGCCCTGCCATTTTAGCACCTCAAGAAACGACATAGGCAGTCATAAATTAAAGGCTGTGTAAATTCCAGAAAATGCACCCTAGTTTGTAGGCGCTATAACTTTTGCGCAAACCAATAGATATACACTTATTGACATTTTTTTTACCAAAAACATGTGGCCGAATACATTTTGGCCTAAATGTATGACTAAAATTGAGTTTATTGGATTTTTTTTAGAACAAAAAGTAGAAAATATAATTTTTTTTCAGAATTTTCGGTTTTTTCCGTGTATAGCGCAAAAAATAAAAACGGCAGAGGTGATCAAATACCATCAAAAGAAAGCTCTATTTGTGGGAAGAAAAGGACGCAAATTTTGTTTGGGTACAGCATTGCATGACCGCGCAATTAGCAGTTAAAGCGACGCAGTGCCAAATTGTAAAAAGTGCTCTGGTCAGGAAGGGGGTAAATCCTTCCGGGGCTGAAGTGGTTAACCAGACTTGTTTTTTTATACAATTCTCCTTTAAAGGGGGCGTGGCAAGGGGTGTGTCCTATGCCTGCATACTTTTGCTGATAGGTGTCTCTCATTCCCATCTCAAAAAGTTGGGAGGTATGAAATGGTAATATTTCACTGAAATCAAATTTTTAATTCAACCCTATCATTGGCCTGCAAAGCTAAAAAAGACAGCTGGAGCTCAAATGCCGGTAGATTTTATCAATGGCTAATTTGCTAAGAGAATATAATCATATAAAATAAGCTTGTCTGCTTGAAAGCATTGTCTGAGAATAAGATGTCAAAACTTTACTGGCGGAAAACAGCAGTTTACTGGATCAGCCCAGAACAATGATAGTTGTAAATTTTATTACTGAGGTTCCTTGGAGTCTCATAAATTGTAATGAATGACATGTTTTTCAGTAATATTCAGGCCAGTGAACACAGCCACCATAGTACTTAGTAATATAGTTATAGGAATACTTAGTGCTGAATTAGATAAATAGTTAGGTGGAAATAGGTTAATAGCTTGTCTAGCTGAATGGAACACAATAAAGGAAAACAGTGGAGGAAATAGGGCAGGAAAGACATATATTGATCTTTATGTCACTCTCTGCATTGTGCACACATGAATGGCCAGATATACATGCTAAAGAATTTTCTCCGGCACCTCCATCTTCTCCAGCTTTCTGAATGGGAAGCATTTTCCTTTGTTGTGTGCTGAGTGTCAATAGGATTATTTGCTGCTGTAAACATTTAGCACAAATTTTTGAAATTATGGTTAGGGCTTAACCAGCATGTCCGAAAAATGGAAGTCAACACACTTTGGTACTTAACTGCTTCAGATCCGGGCCATTGCCAAATGACGGCAACAGCGCGGATCTGAATTGCCGGGACTACGTCCATTGACGTCGTCCCGTGCACGAGCGGCCTGCGCGCCCCCTGCAGGGCGCGCGCGGCGCGCTCGGTGATCAGCGAGTCTATGAGACTCGCCTGATCACAGATCAGAGTAAGGGGTTGGTCCCAACCCCTTACCACATGATCAGCTGTCAGCCAATGACAGCTGATCATGTGATGTAAACAGAGCCGGTAATCGGCTATTTTTCCTCCTCGCGCTGACAGCGTGAGGAGGAAAAAAAAACCCGATCACCGGCGGCCGTGATCGGGACATCAGTCCCGATCACGGCGATCTTACAACAAAAAGCAATAGGCAGCAGTGCTGCCTACCAGTGCCCACCATATTAACCCATCAGTGCCCACAGTGCCATCAATCAGCGCCACCCATCAGTGCCCACAGTGCCACCCATCAGTGCCCACAGTGCCACCCATCAGTGCCCACAGTGCCACCCATCAGCACCCACATCAGTGCCATCCATCAGCACCCACATTAGTGCCACCCATCAGCACCCACATCAGTGCAACCTATCAGTGCCCATCAGTGTCACCTACCAGTGCCCATAAGTGCCCATCAGTGCCACCCATCACTGCCCATCAGTGCCACCCATCACTGCCCATCAGTGCCACCCATCAGTGCCCCCCATCAGTGCCCCCCCATCAGTGCCACCTATCAGTGCCACCTATCTGTGCCACCTATCTGTGCCACCTATCTGTGCCACCTATCCGTGCCGCCCATCTGTGGCCATCAGTGCCGCCTTATCTGTGCCCATCAGTACCGCCTTAACTGTCCCCATCAGTGCCGCCTTAACTGTGCCTATCAGTGCCGCCTTAACTGTGCCTATCAGTGCCGCCTTAACTGTGCCTATCAGTGCCGCCTTATCTGTGCCTATCCGTGCCCATCAGTGCAGCCTATCAGTGCCCACCAGTGCCGCCTCATCAGTGCATATCAATGAAGGAGAAAAATTACCTGTTTGCAAAATTTTATAACAAACTATTAAACATGATTTTTTTTTTTTTCAAAATTTTCCATCTTTTTTTGTTTGTTTAGCAAAAAATAAAAACCCCAGCTGTGATTAAATACCACCAAAAGAAAGCTCTATTTGTGGGAAAAAAATGATAAAAATTTCATTTGGGTACAGTGTTGTATGACCGCGCAATTGTCATTCAAAGTGCGACAGCGCTGGAAGCTCAAAATTGGTCTGGGCAGGAGGGGGGTTTAAGTGCCCAGTAAGCAAGTGGTTAAAGAGTAACTCTACTTTTGTTGAGAAAAAAACATCCCCTTTGGATGATATACACTATATTGTCAAAAGTATTGGGGCACCTGCCTTTATACGCACATGAACTTTAATGCCATCCCAGCCTTAGTCCGTAGGTTGCAATATTGGGTTGGCCCACCCTTTGCAGCTATATCAGCTTCAAATCTTCAGGGAAGGCTGTCCACAAGGTTTAGGAGTGTGTCTATGGGAGTGTTTGACGATTCTTCCAGAAGCGCATTTGTGAGGTCAGGCACTGGTGTTGGACGAGAAGGCCTGGCTTGCAGTCTCCGCTTTCATTCATCATAAAGGTGTTCTGTCAGGTTGAAGTCAGGACTCTGTGCAGGCCAGTCAAGTTCCTCTACCCCAAACTCGCTCATCCATGTCTTTATGGACCTTGATTTGTACACTGGTGCACAGTCATGTTGGAACAGGAAGGGGCATTCCCCAAATTGTTCCCACAAAGTTGTGAGTATGAAATTGTCCAAAATGTCTTGGTATGCTGACGCCTTAAAAGTTCCCTTCACTGGAACTAAAGGGCCAAGCCCAAACCCTGAAAAACAACCCCACACCATAATCCCCCCTCCACCAAAGGATTTGGTGATGATTTGGTTCTCTTTAAGTACCAAAGCGCGTTGACTTCCATTTTTCGGACATGCCGGGTAAGCCCTAACCATCATTTAAAAATCTATATTAAATGTTTACAGCAGCAAATAATCCAATTGACACTCAGCACACAATAAAGGAAAATGCTTCAGAAAGCCGGAGAAGATGGAGGTGCCGGAGAAAATTCTTAGCATTATATCTGGCCATTCATGTGTGCACAATGCAGAGAGTAAAGATCAATATATGTTTTTTCTGCCCTATTTCCTCCACTGTTTTCCTTTATTGTGTTCCATTCAACTAGACAAGCTATTAACCTATTTCTACCTAACTATTTATCTAATTCAGCACTAAGTATTCCTATAACCATACTACTAAATACTATGGTGGCTGTGTTCACTGGCCTGAATATTACTGAAAAACATGTCATTCATTAGAATTTATGAGATTTCTGCAGGGCATCAATGAGGAAAGCTGCTTGGCCGGCATCCCTTTTAGACATGATTCCCTATTGGGAGTATCTCACCAAAAATGACATTTCTGTTGCAGGGGATGCCTGAAATCTGACTTGTATCTTAGTTCAGACTTCTGAGAATATCATTGAGCCAATCACACAAGCAGGAAATGATGTTTCTGGGGGGGTGTTGTGTACACATTCTGTGTACACAACACATCCAGGTAGCCATATTGCATTGCATTTTCAAAAAATTACAGTGACTACAGATTGAAAAGCAATCTTTAGTTTTTAATACATTCAATCACAATATGACTTGTAACGCAATTGTACACGCTATATTATTTTTTCTTTATTTGCTATTTTTTTCCCCACAAAAGTGGAGTTACCCTTTAAACGTTACTCTATATTGTAGATATTGAATGATCATAGAAATAGTTTACAGAAATAGCACCACATATGTTGCAGGTCATGCACTTCTTTAAGAAGTAAGGTGATATCTGTCAATAAGTCACTTTTTCAACAGCAATATAATATGAGCTTACAGACTGTAGAGGAGCAATTCCCTTGGAGGAGGTATCCATATTACTGGACACCCTGATACCCACAACATCCTTGCATTTTATCCAGTTGATGGAGGCAGATGGTTCCAGGATGCTGGAAGAAGAGACACACTAAGGGGAAATCTACTCTTTCCCTACTCATCAGGTACCTTTCCCTATCACTGCTCCTTCTTTCTTCTTAACCAGTGGGGCTCTAGTTCTGACCTACTCCCTCATTGTGGGCACACCAAATGATAAGATTGTGCCATTTCTATGTTAAGATGGCCACCCAAATTCAGCATCCGATAGGAGATGCTGTCCTCCCAAAATGTCCTCCTGGAGCCCATAATAGGGGACAAATTAGTCCCAATGGTCTCCTGCCAGCCTAAAGAAATGGCACAGTGTCATCATCATCAGGTTGGTGGATAAATTGCAGCCCAACACCTGCCAATGCATTAAACATATTTGTACATATTATTTACCTGTAGAAGCCTCCCTTGTATAGATATCCAAAAGCTCTGAGACTGCTGCTGGATTCTGCCATCTTTTATGTTATGCCAACAATCCCAGCAAATTTAAAGGTACCATTTAAGTGATGCCCTAAAGCAAAAACTAGGATTCCTCCAGAGTTTTCTATGGTTTCCTTGAGCAGTGAGCAATTTCTGCCTCTCAGATATGGTCCCCTCTGATGTAATTGATTTTTTAGCTGTAAGGAGGTAATTCTTCCCAGTGACCACAAGTGTAAGGAGCATTCTTCCCACTGACCATCACACTAATGTATCAGGAGTTGTGAAGCCATACAAATACCATAAACAGCAGCAGCAGCACATACAAGCAAGCAATAATCAACAGCAGAACAATCATACATATTCCTACCTTTAGAAGTTTTTCTTCCTTCTTTTTCTAACAGAGAAGTCCTTAACCACTTGCCGACCGCCTCACGCCTATATATGTGAGCAGAATGGCACGGGCAGGCAAAATCACGTACCTGGTACGTGATTGCCTTCCCGCGGGCGGGGGGCCCGATCGGACCCCCCCCCCGGTGCCAGCTGCGGTCGGCATTTGGCTGGGAGAAGTGAGAGACGAGGGGGAGGCCATCCGATCGTGGCCCCCCCCTCGCGATCGCTCCCAGCCAATGAGAAACATCCTCTGCCTCTGTATAGTACACAGAGGCAGAGGATGTGATGTCATCTCTCCTCGGCTCGGGAGTTTCCGTTCCGGCCCGAGGAGAGACGACATGTAAGTAAGTGCACAACACACACACAACACAGTAGAACATGCCAGGCACACTAAACACCCCGATCCCCCCCCCCGATCGCCCCCCGATCCCCCCCCAATCACCCCAACCCCCCCTGTCACAAACTGACACCAAGCAGGTTTTTTTTTTTTTTTTTTTTTTCTTTTTTTTCTGATTGCTGCATAGTGTCAGTTTGTGACAGTTACAGTGTTAGGACAATTAGGGTTAGCCCCCTGTAGGTCTAGGGTACCCCCCTAACCCCCCTAATAAAGTTTTAACCCCTTGATCACCCCCTGTCACCAGTGTCACTAAGCGATCATTTTTCTGATCGCTGTATTAGTGTCACTGGTTCCGCTAGTTAGGGACGTAAATATTTAGGTTCGCCGTCAGCGTTTTATAGCGACAGGGACCCCCATATACTATCTAATAAATGTTTTAACCCCTTGATTGCCCCCTAGTTAACCCTTTCACCACTGATCACCGTATAACTGTTACGGGTGACGCTGGTTAGTTTGTTTATTTTTTATAGTGTCAGGGCACCCGCCGTCTATTACCGAATAAAGGTTTAGCCCCCTGATCGCCCGGCGGTGATATGCGTCGCCCCAGGCAGCGTCAGATTAGCGCCAGTACCGCTAACACCCACGCACGCAGCATACGCCTCCCTTAGTGGTATAGTATCTGAACGCATCAATATCTGATCCGATCAGATCTATACTAGCGTCCCCAGCAGTTTAGGGTACCCAAAAACGCAGTGTTAGCGGGATCAGCCCAGATACCTGCTAGCACCTGCGTTTTGCCCCTCCGCCCAGCCTAGCCCAGCCCACCCAAGTGCAGTATCGATCGATCGATCACTGTCACTTACAGAACACTAAACGCATAACTGCAGCGTTCGCAGAGTCAGGCCTGATCCCTGCGATCGCTAACAGTTTTTTTGGTAGCGTTTTGGTGAACTGGTAAGCACCAGCCCCAGGCAGCGTCAGGTTAGCGCCAGTACCGCTAACACCCACGCACGCACCGTACACCTCCCTTAGTGGTATAGTATCTGAACGCATCAATATCTGATCCGATCAGATCTATACTGGCGTCCCCAGCAGTTTAGGGTTCCCAAAAACGCAGTGTTAGCGGGATCAGCCCAGATACCTGCTAGCACCTGCGTTTTGCCCCTCCGCCCGGCCCAGCCCAGCCCACCCAAGTGCAGTATCGATCGATCACTGTCACTTACAGAACACTAAACGCATAACTGCAGCATTCGCAGAGTCAGGCCTGATCCCTGCGATCGTTAACAGTTTTTTTGGTAGCGTTTTGGTGAACTGGCAAGCGCCAGCGGCCTAGTACACCCCGGTCGTAGTCACACCAGCACTGCAGTAACACTTGGTGACGTGGCGAGTCCCATAAGTGCAGTTCAAGCTGGTGAGGTGGCAAGCACAAGTAGTGTCCCGCTGCCACCAAAAAGACAAACACAGGCCTGTCGTGCCCATAGTGCCCTTCCTGCTGCATTCGCCAATCCTAATTGGGAACCCACCGCTTCTGCAGCGCCCGTACTTCCCCCATTCACATCCCCAACCAAATGCAGTCGGCTGCATGAGAGGCATTTTTATGTCCTCCCGAGTACCCCTACCCAACGAACCCCCCAAAAAAGATGTTGTGTCTGCAGCAAGCGCGGATATAGGCGTGACACCCGCTATTATTGTCCCTCCTGTCCTGACAATCCTGGTCTTTGCATTGGTGAATGTTTTGAACGCTACCATTCACTAGTTGAGTATTAGCGTAGGGTACAGCATTGCACAGACTAGGCACACTTTCACAGGGTCTCCCAAGATGCCATCGCATTTTGAGAGACCCGAACCTGGAACCGGTTACAGTTATAAAAGTTACAAGTTTGCAAAAAAAACACAAACAAAAATAAAAAAAAATAGTTGTTGTTTTATTCTCTCTCTCTATTCTCTCTCTATTGTTCTGCTCTTTTTTACTGTATTCTATTCTGCAATGTTTTATTGTTATTATGTTTTATCATGTTTGCTTTTCAGGTATGCAATTTTTTATACTTTACCGTTTACTGTGCTTTATTGTTAACCATTTTTTGGTCTTCAGGTACACCATTCACGACTTTGAGTGGTTATACCAGAATGATGCCTGCAGGTTTAGGTATCATCTTGGTATCATTCTTTTCAGCCAGCGGTCAGCTTTCATGTAAAAGCAATCCTAGCGGCTAATTAGCCTCTAGACTTCTTTTACAAGCAGTGGGAGGGAATGCCCCCCCCCCCACCGTCTTCCGTGTTTTTCTCTGGCTCTCCTGTCTCAACAGGGAACCTGAGAATGCAGCCGGTGATTCAGCCAGCTGACCATAGAGCTGATCAGAGACCAGAGTGGCTCCAAACATCTCTATGGCCTAAGAAACCGGAAGCTACGAGCATTTTATGACTTAGATTTCGCCGGATGTAAACAGCGCCATTGGGAAATTGGGGAAGCATTTTATCACACCGATCTTGGTGTGGTCAGATGCTTTGAGGGCAGAGGAGAGATCTAGGGTCTAATAGACCCCAATTTTTTCAAAAAAGAGTACCTGTCACTACCTATTGCTATCATAGGGGATATTTACATTCCCTGAGATAACAATAAAAATGATTTAAAAAAAAAAATGAAAGGAACAGTTTAAAAATAAGATAAAAAAGCAAAAAAATAATAAAGAAAAAAAAAAAAAAAAAAAAAAAAAGCACCCCTGTCCCCCCTGCTCTCGCGCTAAGGCGAACGCAAGCGTCGGTCTGGCGTCAAATGTAAACAGCAATTGCACCATGCATGTGAGGTATCACCGCGAAGGTCAGATCGAGGGCAGTATTTTTAGCAGTAGACCTCCTCTGTAAATCTAAAGTGGTAACCTGTAAAGGCTTTTAAAGGCTTTTAAAAATGTATTAATTTTGTTGCCACTGCACATTTGTGCGCAATTTTAAAGCATGTCATGTTTGGTATCCATGTACTCGGCCTAAGATCATCTTTTTTATTTCATCAAACATTTGGGCAATATAGTGTGTTTTAGTGCATTAAAATTTAAAAAAGTGTGTTTTTTCCACAAAAAATGCGTTTGAAAAATCGCTGCGCAAATACCGTGTGAAAAAAAAAAATGAAACACTCACCATTTTAATCTGTAGGGCATTTGCTTTAAAAAAATATATAATGTTTGGGGGTTCAAAGTAATTTTCTTGCAAAAAAAAAATAATTTTTTCACGTAATCAAAAAGTGTCAGAAAGGGTTTTGCCTTCAAGTGGTTAGAAGAGTGGGTGATGTGTGACATAAGCTTCTAAATGTTGTGCATAAAATGCCAGGACAGTTCAAAACCCCCCCAAATGACCCCATTTTGGAAAGTAGACACCCCAAGCTATTTCCTGAGAGGCATGTCGAGTCCATGGAATATTTTATATTGCGACACAAGTTGCGGGAAAGAGACAAATTTTTTTTTTTTTTTTGCACAAAGTTGTCACTAAATGATATATTGCTCAAACATGCCATGGGGATATGTGAAATTACACCCCAAAATACATTCTGCTGCTTCTCCTGAGTACGGGGATACCACATGTGTGGGACTTTTTGGGAGCCTAGCTGCGCACGGGACCCCGAAAACCAAGCACCGCCTTCAGGCTTTCTAAGGGCGTAAATTTTTGATTTCACTCTTCACTGCCTATCACAGTTTCGGAGGCCATGGAATGCCCAGGTGGCACAAAACCCCCCAAAATGACCCCATTTTGGAAAGTAGACACCCCAAGCTATTTGCTGAGAGGTATAGTGAGTATTTTGCAGACCTCACTTTTTGTCACAAAGTTTTGAAAATTGAAAAAAGAAAAAAACATTTTTTTTTCTGGTCTTTCTTCATTTTCAAAAACAAATGAGAGCTGCAAAATACTCACCATGCCTCTCAGCAAATAGCTTGGGGTGTCTACTTTCCAAAATGGGGTCATTTGGGGGGTTTTGTGCCATCTTGGCATTTTATGGCCTTCAAAACTGTGATAGGTAGTGAGGCGTGAAATCAAAAATTTATGCCCTTAGAAATCCTGAAGGCGGTGCTTGGTTTTCGGGGCCCCGTACGCGGCTAGGCTCCCAAAAAGTCCCACACATGTGGTATCCCCATACTCAGGAGAAGCAGCTGAATGTATTTTGGGGTGCAATTCCACATATGCCCATGGCCTGTGTGAGCAATATATCATTTAGTGACAACTTTTTGTAAATTTTTTTTTTTTTTTTGTCATTATTCAATCACTTGGGACAAAAAAAATAAATATTCAATGGGTTCAACATGCCTCTCAGCAATTTCCTTGGGGTGTCTACTTTCCAAAATGGGGTCATTTGGGGGGGTTTTGTACTACCCTGCCATTTTAGCACCTCAAGAAATGACATAGGCAGTCATAAACTAAAAGCTGTGTAAATTACAGAAAATGTACCCTAGTTTGTAGACGCTATAACTTTTGCGCAAACCAATAAATATACGCTTATTGACATTTTTTTTTACCAAAGATATGTGGCCGAATACATTTTGGCCTAAATGTATGACTAAAATTTAGTTTATTGGATTTTTTTTATAACAAAAAGTAGAAAATATCATTTTTTTTAAAAATTTTCGGTCTTTTTCCGTTTATAGCGCAAAAAATAAAAACGGCAGAGGTGATCAAATACCATCAAAAGAAAGCTCTATTTGTGGGAAGAAAAGGACGCAAATTTCATTTGGGTACAGCATTGCATGACCGCGCAATTAGCAGTTAAAGCGACGCAGTGCCGAATTGTAAAAAGTGCTCTGGTCAGGAAGGGTGTAAAATCTTCCGGGGCTGAAGTGGTTAATGAGGCTGGTAAAATCCAATTTGCACAGAATGTCACTTTCAATTGACATCAAAGACAGGTCATTCAGTCTGTTTTGTAGTAGATCTCAGTCTATTTTTGACTAGTCCCATTTTTGAAAAAGAGCGCTCCAGGAAACGGACCAGACTCACTCCCAGGATATCCGTCAGCTTTTGCCAACATGCTTGTTCACTATGTACCTTTGTGAGTACCTTTTTACAGTTTTATCAAACTCCATGTTTTTTACTGCACTTAGAGTGGCGCCTTTGTTTCATTTTCAGAGTGCATATAACACGCACTCTAACATTAAGAGGGAAGTTTCAGGAAAAAAAAACTTCCCACAGCCCCCTGACAGTACACAGCCCCCCTGCACAGTACACAGCCCCCCTGCACAGTACACAGCCCCCCTGCACAGTACACAGACCCCTTTCCCTGCACAGTACACAAGCCTCTGCACAGTACACAGACCCCCTGCACATAACACAGCCCCCTTTCCCTGCACAGTACACAGACCCCCTGCACAGTACACAGACCCCTTTCCCTGCACAGTACACAAGCCTCTGCACAGTACACAGACCCCCCTGCACATAACACAGCCCCCTTTCCCTGCACAGTACACAGACCCCCTGCACATAACACAGCCCCATTTTCCTGCACAGTACACGGACCCCTTTCCCTGCACAGTACACAGACATCTGCATAGTACACAGACCCCTTTGCCTGCATATCACACAGGCCTCTTTCATTATAAAGCCCCCCTGCACTCCCAGGAGACCCCCAGTCTCCTGGGAAAAAATACTCTAAAGTTGAGAAAACATCATTGCCAGCCCTTTCTCATACACCGCTCCTCCTGTTTAACTCACTGTAAATCAAAGCTTCTAAATACCTCAATTAACGCCGTTCTTCCTGACCCGGTCACATGACCGCTCTCCTCCTGCAATCAAAGGCTACACTCGGGAAGGAGGTGAAGCGGGAGGAGGAAAGCGGCCAGACAGAGCGGCTTTAATTGAGGTATTAAGAGACTTCCATTTACATTGAGAGTGACACATGAGGAGCTGTGCATTTGAAAGGGCTGACAGTAATGTTTTCTCAAGTTTAAAGTATGCTGGCAGGGCTGTCCCAGGGCCAGGAGAGGCGGTACAGCTGGCCTGACACCCCCCAATGGGTGACACCCGGGGCGGACCGCCCGATCCCCGCCCCCTGTTGGTAAGAAAACATTTATCCGCGTATTCGTATAACACGCAGGCATGGTTTTTATTCTACATATACATAAATATATATAAATTAATAAAAATATCATGGCCAATCGGGGGCCCTTGCACACATGGGGCCCTAGGCTGCAGCCTAGACCAGCCTGTGCATTAATCCGCCCCTGTACACAACCGAAGGGGCCCGGGGTCCCTGCCTGTAAAGGGCTTCTTAAAATTCTGACTGTTGCCTTTTGGTCAGATGTGCGGGAGGAATTCTGCAAGCAAGTATGCTGGAGGAAGCAGAGGATTGTACATAGACTGTATATAAGAGAGTTGTCCCTGAAGTTCTGTTAAAGTCAAGTGGGCAGCCCCTAATATCCCTATTCCCTATCCAAGTTTTATCCCCTCAATAAAAATACATAGTTACATAGTTACATAGTAGGTGAGGTTGAAAAAAGACACAAGTCCATCAAGTCCAACCTATGTGTGTGATTATGTGTCAGTATTGCATTGTATATCCCTGTATGTTGTGGTCATTCAGGTGCTTATCTAATAGTTTCTTGAAGCTATCAATGCTCCCTGCTGAGACCACCGCCTGTGGAAGGGAATTCCACATCCTTGCCGCTCTTACAGTAAAGAACCCTCTACGTAGTTTAAGGTTAAACCTCTTTTCTTCTAATTTTAATGAGTGGCCACGAGTCTTGTTAAACTCTCTTCTGCGAATAAGTTTTATCCCTATTGTGGGGTCACCAGTATGGTATTTGTAAATTGAAATCATATTCCCTCTCAAGCGTCTCTTCTCCAGAGAGAATAAGTTCAGTGCTCGCAACCTTTCCTCATAACTAAGATCCTCCAGACCCTTTATTAGCTTTGTTGCCCTTCTTTGTACTCGCTCCATTTCCAGTACATCCTTCCTGAGGACTGGTGCCCAGAACTGGACCGCATATTCTAGGTGCGGCCGGACCAGAGTCTTGTAGAGCGGGAGAATTATCGTTTTATCTCTGGAGTTGATCCCCCTTTTAATGCATGCCAATATTCTGTTTGCTTTGTTAGCAGCAGCTTGGCATTGCCTGCCATTGCTGAGCCTATCATCTACTAGGACCCCCAGGTCCTTTTCCATCCTAGATTCCCCCAGAGGTTCTCCCCCCAGTGTATAGATTGCATTTATATTTTTGCCACCCAAATGCATTATTTTACATTTTTCTACATTGAACCTCATTTGCCATGTAGTCGCCCACCCCATTAATATGTTCAAGTCTTTTTGCAAGGTTTCCACGTCCTGCGGAGAAGTTATTGCCCTGCTTAGCTTAGTATCGTCTGCAAATATGGAGATTGAACTGTTTATCCCATCCTCCAGATCGTTTATGAACAAATTAAATAGGATTGGTCCCAGCACAGAACCCTGGGGAACCCCACTACCCACCCCTGACTATTCCGAGTACTCCCCATTTATCACCACCCTCTGAACTCGCCCTTGTAGCCAGTTTTCGATCCATGTACTCACCCTATGGTCCATGCCAACGAACCTTATTTTGTACAGTAAACGTTTATGGGGAACTGTGTCAAATACAAAAACAAGTACTGGACTGTTTCTTGACTTCGAAGATTCAGTGTGCCTGGCTGTGCAGGGTGGGGGATCCACCCCTGAGGATGATTGTGTTGTGGCGTTTGTCTTGGAGTCGGAGACCTGAAGGCAAAATCGACAGTAATGGGGAGCCTCTAGCCATTGTCCAACCAGCCTGGAATTTAGCTTCTCAATCGCAGAAACCATGGTGTGGTACTGGAACTCAGAGTCAGCCTATCTACTCTTTAGTCCTTAGTGGTTTCTAATCTGACATGCAACCAAAAGTGTCCGTCTGGTGCCTAACCTGGCTCTTACATACTGTATGGTGGCTATTGAGCCCTGAGCTAAAATTAACTATATTATCCCAGACCAGAAGGGGCAGAGTTATATAAAATAACAGGGAACTGCATATAAACTCTATTGCAATAAACAGGTTCAACTACTAATACAGTGCCTTGCAAAAGTATTCACCCCCCTTGGCATTTTTCATGTTTTGTTGCCTTACAACCTAGAATTAACATGGATTGTTTGAGGATTTGCATCATTTAAATTACAGAACATGCCCACAACTTTGAAGTGTTTTTTTTTTTTATTGTGAAGCAAACAACAAATAGGACAAAATAACAGAAAAAGTCAATATGCATAACTATTAACCCCCCTAAAGTCAATACTTTGTAGAGCCACCTTTTGCGGCTATCACAGCTCCAAGTCGCTTTGGATAAGTCTCTGAGCTTGCCACATCTTACCACTGGGATTTGTGCCCATTTCTCCTTGCAAAACTGCTCCAGCTCCTTCAAGTTGGATGGTTTGCGCTTGTGAACAGCAATCTTTAAGTCTGACCACAGATTTTCTATTGGATTGAAGTCTGAGCTTTGACTAGGTCATTCCAGCACATTTACATGTTTCCCCTTAAACCACTCAAGTGTTGCTTTAGCAGTGTGTTTGGGGTCATTGGTGTCCTTTTATGAAACTGAGATCAGCGGCGATCCCGAGTCTCACCGCTGATCTCAGCTCATTACCAGTTTATGAAACTGAGATAATCAGTGGAGAACATGTTCTCCGCTGATTATCTCAGCACAGTGAGAATTCACAGAAACGGCCAGTTTATGAAGGTGCGATCTCGGCACCTCACTGGCGATCTGTGACAGAATTCTCACTTTCTGATTCACCATTTCAGAAGTGGAGAATCAGAGTGAGAAGCCTGAAACTGGCTGATATTCTGGAGAAAGCAAGAAGTCTTTTGACTTCTTTCTTTCACCAAACAGTCAGAGCCCATCTTCCCCACCATTACACACCGAAAAAACCAGCAGGATAGGAATTTATAGTGTGTATATATATATATATATATATATATATATATATATATATACATATATATATATATATATATATATACATATATATATATATATATATATATACATATATATATATATATATATATATATACACACACATATATATATATATATATATATATATATATATATATATATATATATATATATATATATATATATACATATATATATATATAGATATATATATATACATATATATATATATAGATATATATATACATACATATATGTATATATATATATATATGTATGTATATATATATGTATATGTGTATATATATGTATATATATATCTATATATATATCTATATATATATATAGATAGATATATATATACATACATATATATACATACATATATATAGATATATATCTATATATATATATCTATAGATATATATAGATATATATATATAGATATATATATCTGTATCTATATATATCTATAGCTATATATATAGATATAGCTATAGATATATATAGATATATATATATATATTTTTTAGATGTTCACGTCTCTGGCTGGGTTCACACTTGTGCGATGCGTGAACCAGCGTGATTCCTGTGTGGGTTTTCACATCGCACCTACATTGACATCTGCGCACCACTGCGGGTGTCAATGTAAAGTTAATGACACCCCCAGATCATTTCACAGATCGCAGTGCGAACTATGTAATGGTGCAGGAATCGGATCGCATGCGTGTTCACACCCATGCGATCAGATTCCAGTGCGGACCAAATAAAGGGTCCTGTACCATTTTGGTGCAAATGCAATATGGTTTAGGGCCAGTTCCCACTGCTGCGGTGTCCAAGATCGGATGTGATTCGCACCGCACTGCAGTGCAAAATCACATCCGATCTCTGTGCGATGCGATTTCAGCCATACAGATAGTATTGCTAAATTTGCATTGCCCTCGGACCAAACTCTTACAGGACCCTTTTTTTGGTCCACAGCAGAATCGGATCGCATGGGTGTTCACACCCATGCGATTCAATTACTGTCTGAGTTTGCAGATCGCACTGCGATATGCGAACTGATTTGGGGGTGTTGTTAACTTTTAGGCCCAGTTCACACTTGTGCGATGCCGGACATCGCACAGGCATCGCATTTAATTCGCAGCACACTGCCATTCACATTACATGCGATGTCTGTGCGGTGCGATATCAGCTGTACAGATAGTATGGCTGATATTGCACCGCATTTGGTGCAAACACGCACAGGACCCTTTTTTCTGTTCGGACCAGAATCGGATCGCATGTGTGTTCACACATATGCGATCCGATTCATGTCCGGACTGTCAGTTCGCAGTGCGATATGCAAGCTGAACTGGGGGTGTCGTTAACAATGTATTGACACTCCCCAGCGATTCGCATATGGCAGTGTGAACTGACATGCGAGTCGGTGCGATGCGGTAACCCGCAGTGGATTCGCAGTGTTCTCGCATTGCACCAGTTTATCAATTTTTATGTTTATCAATTATGAAATATATTTTATTTTAATTTATTAATAAATATTTATACTTGTATACTTTATTAAAATTATTTTTTTAATGATTATAAATGTATTTTGCATTTATATGAATGGTGTATAGAGGTAAATAGAAAACACCGCGCTAACCAGTAAAATGAATGAAAGCTGCTGCATACAGTTTGACAAAAACAACAAAATAGGCATATGGAAAAATGCAGCGCATGTACAAATGAATATAGGTCTTTAAAATGGTGAAACAGTCAAGAAATAACTAATTGACCACAGGTGCCTTGAAACACAAACGTCCATAGATGGATGTAAATGTCCAACCGCACAGGAGGTATAAGTACTCCAAGGGGTGGTGATGGTCTGATGGTTGTCAGAAAACACCTGGCATCATACAGCGACTTCCCAACCGAGAAACCGGGTCCCAATGGGTCATTCAGAGAAAGTGCAAAAAAAGCCTCTTACCAAATCCTGTGGATTCCCATGTCAGCGACAGGGAATCGCAAGCGCAGTTTGTCACAAATGACGTGGAATGGGAGCTCAGGAATCGCCAATCTCTTGGATTGTGGTCTGTATGGATCTCGGCCGGCAACCGGATGGGTCCTCACAACGAACCGTCCTCACACCGAACCGTCCCAGCATGCATCAGAAGTTTCACAAACGGTCCCCCGAAAGGAGCAGTTGGAGGGACTGGATCTCATGCGGTAAATGTGGAAACAAAAAGAATGTGCCTCCACATGGTGCAGATAAAAAATGGTGTTTTTATTGACAAAAACGACCATACACAAATAAAAGCGTGATCACGGTGGATAAAAACAAATGGGCAACAAAGAGAGTGGTGTATGTACCCGACGCGTTTCGACCTAGGGGTCTTCAACAGGGGCATGGAGTACTTATACCTCCTGTGCGGTTGGACATTTACATCCATCTATGGACGTTTGTGTTTCAAGGCACCTGTGGTCAATTAGTTATTTCTTGACTGTTTCACCATTTTAAAGACCTATATTCATTTGTACATGCGCTGCATTTTTCCATATGCCCATGAATGGTGTATAGCTGCATTACATATGTGCATTACATTCATTTACTATACACCATTCATATTTAAATAAGGACATGTATGATCTTTAAATATTGATAAAAACAATGTTTTTTTTATAATTAGGTTAATGTATATTGTGTAGGGGGAATTTAACGTTGTTATTTTATTAATATGTTGGGGAATGTGTGCTGATTTGTGTTACACTTTGTATTTTATGGTTCCTCATACTGTAATCCCGCTATATCACGCGAGATTATAGTGAGAGGAGCCGTTTCTCAGGAGTTCCTGGCATTTGTAGATCGCTTCTCAACTCAACATGAGAAGCCATCTACACACTTTCATAAATAGGCACTCAGAGGAGAGCGATCTCCCCTGAGAATGCCTGAGAACTGAATCGCGGTATTTTACCTCACTTTCATAAAAGGACACCATTGTCCTGCTGGAAGGTGAACCTCTGTCCTAGCCTCAAATCACCCACAGAGTGGTACAGGTTTTGCTCAAGAATATCCCTGTATTTAGCACCATCCATCTTTCCCTCAACACTGATCAGTTTCCCAGTCCCGACTGCTGAAAAACATCCCCACAGCATGATACTGCCACCACCATGTTTCACTGTGGGGATGGTGTTCTTTGGGTGATGTGATGTGTTGGGTTTGCGCCAGACATAGCATTTTCTTTGATGGCCAAAAAGTTAAATTTTAGTCTTATCAGACCAGAGCACCTTCCTCCATACATTTTGGGAGTCTCCCACATGCCTTTTCGCAAACTCAAAACTTGCAATTTTGTTTTTTGCTGAAAGTAATGGCTTTCTTCTGGCCACTCTGCCATAAAGCCCAACTCTATGGAGCGTACGGCTTATTGTCGTCCTATGTACAGATACTCCAGTCTCTGCTGTGGAACTCTGCAGCTCCTCCAGGGTTACCTTAGGTCTCTGTGCTGCCTCTCTGATTAATGCCCTCCTTGCCCGGTCCGTGAGTTTTGGTGTGTGGCCGTCTATTGGCAGGTTTGCTGTTGTGCTATGTTCTTTCCATTTGGTTATGATAGATTTGATGGTGCTCCTAGGGATCATCAAAGATTTGGATATTTTTTTATAACCTAACCCTGACTTGTACTTCTCAACAACATTGTCCCTTACTTGTTTGGAGAGTTCCTTGGTCTTCATGGCAGTGTTTGGTTAGTGGTGCCTCTTGCTTAGGTGTTGCAGCCTCTGGGGCCTTTCAAAAAGGTGTGTATATGTAATGAAAGGTCATGTGACACTTAGATTGCACACAGGTGGACATCATTTCACTAATTATGTGACTTCTGAAGGTAATTGGTTGCACCAGAGCTTTTTATGGGCTTCATAACAAAGGGGGTGAATACATACGCACATGCCAATTATCAGTTTTTTATTTCTGAAAAATAGTTTTATATATATATTTTTCTAATTTTACTTCACCAGCTGCAGCTGCAGTTTGACTTTTAGAACATAAGAATACTTGACTAATAGTCTCTGCTTCTGGTCTGGGTGAAAATACAGCAACAGTAACAACCCCTGTGTGTATAAGGTCATGTTGCTCATTTCTCTGTCACTCTCTACTTCCACCTTATGGGGCTTCCGACCCAAACTCACAGAGACAGGAAGTGATGTACATAAATAATCTCTGTGAACATTAAGCAGCAGAGCCATTAACACTTTAGGCAGCAAAAACATTTTTTTCCCTCTTGGGATAACGTTTTACATAAATGAATAAAAGCTAACTATTGTAAGCACCCCTGTCAGTGAAAATGGTTTGTCTCAACCCTCTAACTGCCACTTTTGCTGGACAACTTGGTCTGTTTTAAAAGATAACAGACTTACTTGCCAGATCAACAGATAAAAATAAAGGGAAAAAAAGCCTAAGAAAGAAAGTTAATATACCAGCCACATTAAGAATTGGTAAGTTGCAATATAATGCATTATTGTTTTTGGGTTTAATACCACTTTAAACACACACTAAACATACCCTCAATACCCATGATAACTCTGGCCTGTCTGTACACCAGCTTTGAATTGCTCTTACCTCCAGTTTTGCTATCTAAGAACTGGAGGTAATTCTTTAAGAGTTTGTCACAACCATAACATCACTTTGTAAAAGTAGTGTAAATAAGAACTATATGAATCTGTTGTACATGTTGGAACTGATAACAAAACTGTTGCAATGCTTTCATGAATTTGGTAGAAGACATAAAGGCTTTATACTGACATAAAAATGTTGCAAATGCTTTGCTGAATCGCACCCCCCCCCCCCCATGGTGATCTGGAATGTGTAATGAGTGCCCCCAGGAAGTCGGCACTGCGCTGCGCTAATCACAGGCGGTGAGACATTTCACGATCTCTGAAGTTGCGCATTGGGACAATGTCTCATTGCCCGTGATTAGCGCAGTGCAGTGCCGACTTCTTGGCAGGCTCTGCACGTGGGGTGTGCGAACACGCCAGAGCTCATCCTTATTCTTAAGGCTTAAACCTCAAAAGGAAGGAAGTGGAAAATTAATAGATTTGGTGGCAGGATCAGCAAGCAACAAAACTATGTTATGGACTCAAAATCAAAAATTGCTGTGTTGATGCTAGTGACAGACTGCAACATATGTCATTTTTTATTTAGAGCATGTTGACATTTTTGGGAAAAATTCAACTGTCATTTCCCTATCCATTCGGAGTACTCTTATTGGCCACTGAACCACTCTCACTAGTTAGGGAAATGGCAGTTTTTAGTATGTGGCCCTGAAGTCAGGTAAAGTCCTAGTACTGAATTAAACCAATTTCAGAGAGGCATGCGGAGGAATGTTATCTTTTAAAGTAATATAAGGTCACTTGGCTATGGCTGACATGTTTACTTAAAGCAGAGGTTTGCTGAAAAAAAAATATTAAAAGCCAGCAGCTACAAATACTGCAGCTGCTGACTTTTAATATATGGACACTCACCTGTCCAGGGAGTCCGCGGTGTCGGCAACTGAAGCCGATCCATCCTTCGGCTCTCGGCTGCTGCTGCCGCCATCCTCGGTAAGGGAATAAGGAAGTGAAGCTGTGCGGCTTCACTTCCTGGTACCCTACTGCGCATGCGCGAGTCGCGCTGCGCGTCCTCTCAGGTCCCTGCTGTATTCTGTGTCTCACAGAATACAGCGGGGGAGGACGGGGTAGGCGGCGGAAGTGGCGTAGGTCACCGCAATCACCGCGGTGATCTATGCCAGGAAGTGGGAGCAAATACCTGTATTAGACAGGTATCTGCTCCCTCCTCCCCCCTGAAAGGTGCCAAATGTGACACCGGAGGGGGGGGGGGGAGGAATCCAAAAAGTGGAAGTTCCATGTTTGGGTGGAACTCCACTTTAAAATAAAGTTTCAGTATTTAATATGCAGCCTATGGTGCTGACACTGTGTTTTTAAACTATCAGATCAGTTGCTTTAAAGAGTAAAAAAAAAAATTCTCCTCTGGGTGATCTAAGCACATTTCAGGGATTTCAATAAACTTTGTTAATTCCTACCTTTTGTTATTCTGAAGAAATAGCTGTTTGTTTATCCGTGCCCATGCGTGAAGTGAATCTAATGCAAATGATTTTATCATTATTAATCAGCTGCTGCTAATGAGGAAAATTGCAGGGTCCCTTTAGACATGATTTGCCTTTGGAAGTATCTCACGAAAACTGCTATTTTTTTGCAGGGGATGCTCAAAATCTAATTTGTATCTTAGTGCAGACTTTTGGGAAAATAAGTAAGCCAATCACACAAGCAGGAAATTTAATTTTTGGGAGTGACCTGTACACCATCCAGGAAGCCATATTGCATTGCAGTTTACCAAAAATCGTAGCGCTGCAGGCCGAAAAGGAAAGGTAATTTTTTAATAACATTCAATTACAATATGATTTGTATAACAATTGTATATGCTATAACAATTTTTTTTTATTTGCTATTTTTTTCCCATGAAAGTGGAGTTACCCTTTAAGCAACATGGACTGTTAGTTACCATTAATAAAAGAAACTGTCGCCAGTTGCTATTGGGTAAAACTGATACTTTCCTTAAAATGGGCCTGCAGATTTAAATATTTGTTTCGTTATTTGGAAGCAAGGTTTGAGGTGTCTCAATATAATTTTCCTAAAATAGTCTTTTGCAAAGATACGAAGGAGAAACACCTGGCTGAGCTTATGGTGTCTAATAAAAAAAAACTGACATTAAAATTTCTTATAAGCTTTAAAATGTAGTTTCAAAGATTGTTTTTAGTACCGTATATACTCGAGTATAAGTCGAATTTTTCAGCACATTTTGTTGTGCTGAAAGTGCCCCCCTCGACTTATACTAGAGTCAAGCACTTTTCTGCAGCAAAAAATTTCATTTTCCGAACCGACTTTGGGGCCCGGTATCTCAGGGCCACTTGGTGCTAGGAACCCCAAATTTGGTGTGCAAACCCGGTGGAACTGGTTCCACAACATATCCAAAGATGAAGTTCCTAGCACTAAGTGACCCCGAGATACGGGGCCCCAAAATCGGTTCGGAAAATGTCATTCTCTGCTGCAGAAAAGTGCTTGACATTTTCTGAACCGATTTTGGGGCCCCGTATCTCAGGGCCACTTAGTGCTAGGAACCCCAAATCTGGTGTGCGAACCCAGTTAACCTGGTACCATAACATATCCAAAGATGGAGTTCCTAGCACCAAGTGGCCCCGAGATACGGGGCCCCAAATCCAGTTCGGAAAATGTCATTCTCTGCTACAGAAAAGTGCTTGACATTTTCTGAACCGATTTTTGGGGCCCTGTATCTGGGGGCCACTTGGTGCTAGAAACCCCAGCTTTGGACATTTTATGGTGCTAGTTCCACTGGGTTTGCACACCAAATGTGGGGTTCTTAGCACTAAGTGGCCCCAAGATACGGGGCCCCAAATTTGGTTAACTGTGTCCATCTGCAGCAATGTCATTTTGGGACCCTTTGGGTTTAGTGACCCCAAATTTTGGCTGCAGCTAGGGGGCATCTAGGAACCCATAACTACAGGGTTTGAAGTTCGGGGGACCTGTGGCTGCAAATTGGCACAGTGAGGCATGCAAATGGGCACAGTGAGGCTGCAAATGGGCATTGTTGACCCTCTTTTCCACTTACAGTAGCTGTGCATTTCTCACCCTCGTCTTATACTCGGGTCAATACGTTTTTCCCATTTTTTGGTGGTAAATTAGGGCCTCGACTTATACTCGGAACGACTTATACTCGAGTATATACGGTATATTTAAATTAGTAGTTACAAAAAAAAAAAAGAATACCCAGTGGCCCTGTTAGCAGGTCCTCTGTTAGGCATTTCCTGATGTGGGTTGACAATGTTCCTCTCTCATATTATGCCCCTGGATTGTCACCCAGTCACATGGGCTTCCAAATGGAGACTATAAGTGGCCATTTTAAGGCATATTAGGCAGGTATAATCTAGCACATGCATCTAGACAGCACTGAGCTGCTACAAAGGATGGAGAAAATCTATTAATAAAATAACAAATTGCAATTGTTTTTGATACACAGTGGTTTAGTGACCAAAGTGTCATTTAGTTGGGGCTTACATCTACTTTATTTTTTTAAGCCTTCTGTCACTGTACCACTATGGATGAAGTTCCGGTTCGATGCTATCATGGGTTTGCAGCAAATCTGGCGTGTTTGAGGTCCACCAACCCTGTGAAATAATATAGAAATTCGCCATTGTAACCATAATTCACTGCCTGTCTTTGCTCAGTTGTTTAAAAAAAGTCAGTAAGGGGGCTTTTGGTGAAGCCAACTCTCTTACTATAAAAGGGAGAGGTCACAACAGCATATTCACATATACATGACATATACCAGAGGTTAGATCCGAACGCATGCACGGATCCAACCTCCCACGCAGAGACTTCTTGCTTACAGCTTCCTTCTGTGCCCTGTATCCAGGACACCGGAAACCACCAACGCCGCCGGGTACTAAGTTAAGTGCGCTCCACAGCTGCTGCTTTGGATCTCTGCCATGGTCTGGATGACTATATACCTATGTGCCTATAACTATCTTCTGTCTAGTGAGGGCATTACTTTTGAATAAATCATTTCTGTCACGTTACTACACTCAGATCGGCGCTTCTCTCCTTTTTCTAGGCTATAGGATAGACCCATCCTCTCCTACCCCAGTAGCACCAAGGCTTGCTCTTTTCTTGCCTAAATGACCACATATTCTTCCTCCTCCCTTCTCTTAGCCCAATACTCCCAGTGACCCACCTTTTTCCCATGCACCCACCTTTGATTGAGGGGACACTAGTCTCTCAGGTAGTGGTAGCACAGGTGCAGTTTGGGGCAGTTCTCCTCTTCCTCCCCAGGGTCAGGTATTGGTGTACCCAGAATTTTTGCAAACATGCAGTTGCAGCAATGAAAAAAAAAAAACTGTGACTCCACAGTCTATTCGTTGTTATGTGTAACCAGAAATCAGACCTTTTGTAACTGCTTCCAGCTAGGGTTTCTGATACTATGATGTGACAGTTTCAGACAGTACCTGATTGCCTGCAGTTAGAAAATGTTTGGTTACACTTTACAATGAATAAGTACCCTCTCTAAACTGCATAGCCATTCACTGTAATGGATAACCGGACTTTCTGTAACTGCATCCAATCAGGGATGGTCTGACACTATCACATGGCAGTATTAGACCTTCCCTGATTGGATACAGTTACAGAATGATTGGTTACGCATTACAATGAATAAATTAGTATCTTCACTGCGCTTGCTGCAGCATTCCAATAAATTTACGGATTTTGATAATGATCCAGCAATTGGATCAAAATTCTGGCATTGCAAGGTTCATTCCCATAAGTTCCCAGGTATGGCCATATTGATAATGTGCTTTAGCTGTGTTCAGTAAGCATAGGGAGTGTTGTTGACAAAAGTGCATTTGGAGAGATTTATGAAGGCCTTGTAAGCACTGACTGTTCTGTTACAGAAGGAGGGTTTTTATCTTTTTTGTCCTTTGTTACATATTAATTCCGCCGATGTCCTGCAACTTCTTTACAGCCTGTCCCTTTACTACGGTGATAATGAGCTGCATGTGCTTTTTCACAGGACATATTTCCTAACTGTTGCTGGCTGATCAAAGGCCCTTTTTTTTTTAAGCAGACTTTCCATGAAAACAGAAGGTCCACTCTAGTGAAAGCCCCCAATCCCCAACATCAAATTGCCTGCAAAAGCGATTTAAAACTAAAGTTGTTCCCTAAAGGAAAAGAAAAAAAATATCTTAGCCTTGGCTTCTGATGCTTCTGGAAGGCACAAGTCATGTCAGCTTTGGTTCCAGGGATAGCTCGGTATTCAAAATCCCATGCACTCCAGGGGCGTATTTTCATTCAATTTTGAGTGTCCATCTATTCTAAGGGACAGCATTGAGGCATGCTGATGTCACCCATACCAAGTTGAAGCAAAGGTAAGTATTTTTTTTTACTTTTGAAATAACCATATTTTTAAATCACCTTTGAGGGGTATAGGGCTTTTATTGGAGTGGACCTTCCAATTTCATGTTGAAAACAGTGGAATATACTTGAACAATGTGCATCAGCACAAAGTTTATCGTTTCTTTTGGGAGGGTATGTGATAGGGTATTTTGTCAGCTGTTATTTTAAAAAAAGCTAGCAATTAAAATAAAAATAGGCTTTCGCAGTGATATTATCATGATAAAGCTTATACCGTATCTCACAAAAGTGAGTACACCCCTCACATTTTTGTAAATATTTAATTATATCTTTTCATGTGACAACACTGAAGAAATAAAAAAAGGAGGAGGTGAATCTTTTTGCATGTGTGCGCTGTAATATTTCTCTTCTAACACTGAAGAAATGACACTTTGCTACAATGTATTGTAGTGAGTGTACAGCTTGTATAACAGTGTACATTTGCTGTCATCTCAAAATAACACGCAGCCATTAATGTCTAAACAGCTGGCAACAAAAATGAGTACACCCCTAAGTGTAAATGTCCAAATTGGGCCCAAAGTGTCAATATTTTGTGTGGCCACCATTTTGTTTTTCCCAGCACTGCCATAACCCTCTTGGGCATGGAGTTCACCAGAGCTTCACAGATTGCCACTGGAGTCCTCTTCCACTCCTCCATGATGACATCATAGAGCTGGTGGATGTTAGAGACCTTGCGCTCCTCCACCTTCTGTTTGAGGATACCCCACAGATGCTCAATAAGGTTTAGGTCTGGAGACATGCTTGGGCAGTCCATCACCTTTACCCTCAGCTTCTTTAGTAAGGCAATGGTCGTCTTGCAGGTGTGTTTGGGGTCGTTATCATGTTGAAATTCTGCCCTGCGGCCCTGGTCTCCGAAGGGGGGATCATTCTCTGCTTCAGTATGTCATAGTACATGTTGGCATTTATGGTTCCCTCAATGAACTGTAGCATCCCAGTGTCGGCAGCACTCATGCAGCCCCAGGCCATGACACTCTCACCACCATGCTTGACTATAGGCAGGACACACTTGTCTTTGTACTCCTCACCTGGTTGCAGCAGCACACGCTTGACACCATTTGAACCAAATAAGTTTATCTTAGTCTCATCAAACCACAGGACATGGTTCCAATAATTCATGTTCTTAGTCTGCTTGTCTTCAGCAAACTGCAGGCTTTTTTGTGCATCATCTTTAGAAGAGGCTTCCTTCTGGGATGACAGTCATGCAGACCAATTTGATACAGTGTGCAGCCTATGGTCTGAGCACTGACAGGCTGACCCCCCCACCCCTTTAACCTCTGCAGCAATGCTGGCAGGACTCATACGTCTATTTCCCAAAGACAACCTCTGGATATGACACTGAGCATGTGCACTCAACTTCTTTGGTCGACCATGGTGAGGCCTGTTCTGAGTGGGTAAACCGCTGTATGGTCTTGGCCACTATGCTGTAGCAATCTTCTTATAGCCTAGGCCATCTTTATGTAGAGCAACATTTCTTTTTTTCAGATCCTCAGAGAGTTCTTTGCCATGAGTTGCCATGTTGAACTTCCAGTGATCAGTATGGGAGAGAGAGCGATAACACCAAATTTAACAAACCTGCTCCCAATTCACATCTGAGACCTTGTAACACTGACGAGTCACATGACACCGGGGAGGGAAAATGGCCAATTGGCCCAATTTGGACATTTTCACTTAGGGGTGTACTCACTTTTGTTGCCAGTGGTTTAGACATTAATGACTGCGTGTTGAGTTATTTTGAGGGGACAGCAAATTTACACTGTTATACAAGCTCTACACTCACTACTTTACATTGTAGCAAAGTGTAATTTCTTCAGTGTTGTCATTTGAAAAGATATAATCAAATATTTACAAAAATGTGAGAGGTGTACTCACTTTTGTGAGATACTGTATACGATTTTGGTGGTTGGTTTTATATCTACTTTAACAAACCATGCTTGAGTTCTTTGAAATGCAGCCCTGGGGTACATTTACTTAAAGTGGATGTAAACCCGATTTATAAAATTTGAGCTGGGCACATATATCTGCAGTGTTTTCTTATCTCTCTTCAAAGCACTATGCCCCGTAGCTGTCTCCTGCTCCGTTCTTCTTTTATCAGCCTGATAACTTCTGACAAGTTCTCCATAAACTGAGATAAAAGCAGCCTGAGTTTTGTGTTGGGGAGGATGCTAAAATAGATTAGCAGAGTGCTGAACTATTCAAGGAAGAGCTCTGAAAGTCTGTGGAGAGGAGGGGTGTGCCTTTCCTCCAATTAGCTGTCACACAGTGTATGCCCAGGCTTCACTGCAATACTGAACAGGAAGAAAAAAACTCCTAACATGATCTGAGCTTTCTAAAGAATATATAAAGATGAAGACAGCAGATATGCATGGTAAACTTTATATAGGGAGATTTGTTTTATCTCTGTGTATCATCTGAGGCTGTTCACTTCACTGGTTATATGTAAGGGTTTACATCCACTTTAAGTGCTGTGTGTGTGCCAACTAATTGATAGCTAGCTCTTTAATTATCAACACCTTAGCTACAGTTTTTATGTTAATTTTCCCCTTTTTTGCATATACATTTTAGCTTGGATTGCTTAGAGCACATCAGGTAGTTGATGCTGATACTCTGCCCTTTTTCACAACAACTCAAAGAATTCTTTGAAAAAAAATGTAAATCACTGTGCACCCAAAGCACCACACACCTCACCCCAGGTGCATCAAATTCTATTCCCATATCCCCATATACCAAAAAGTGTTGGTCTTCTCTTAATTAAAAGTATATCAAATAAATGTATTCATTTTATCAATCACATCTGCATTGGGTGCTTGGTAGTCCTATGTGACATTCTCAGTCACACATTCTTACACCCCACTGCCCCCTGTCTGACATTAAACATGCAGCAAAGCAGGCTTGTACCTCAAGAGTCTATTGGGCCACCTCCAGAAAGTTCAAGACAATTGACTTTGGCAGGGACAACCTCGCTAAAAAAAAAGCAACCAAAAAAAACCCCCAACAAAATTCCTTAACCACTTCAGCCCCGGAGGGATTTACCCCCTTCCTTACCAGAGCACTTTTTGCGATTCGGCACTGCGTTGCTTTAACTGACAATTGCGCGGTCGTGCGACTTGTACCCAAACAAAATTGACATCCTTTTTTCCCACAAATAGAGCTTTCTTTTGGTGGTATTTGATCACCTCTGCGGTTTTTATTTTTTGCGCTTTAAACAAAAAAAGCGTCAATTTAGAAAAAAACGCAATATTTTTTACTTTTTGCTATAATAAATATCCCCCAAAAATATATATAAAAATTTTTTTTTCCTTAGTTTAGGAAAATATGTATTCTATATATCTCTGGTAAAAAAAATCACAATAAGCGTATATTGATTGGTTTGCGCAAAAGTTATAGCGTCTAAAAAATAGGGGATAGTTTTATGGCATTTTTAATTTTTTTTTCATTAGTAATGGCGGCGATCTGCGATTTTTATCGGGACTGCAACATTATGGCAGACACATCGGACATTTTCAACACTATTTTGGGACCATTGTCATTTATACAGCGATCAGTGCTATAAAAATGCATTGATTACTATGTAAATGACACTGGAAGTGAAGGGGTTAACCACTAGGGGGCGATGAAGGCGTTAAGTGTGTCCTATTCTAGATTCTAATTGTGGGGGGAGGGGCTACAACACACATGACAGTGATCACTGCTCTCGATGACAGAGAGCAGTGATCTCTATCCTGTCACTAGGCAGAATGGGGAAATGCTTTGTTTACAAAAGCATCTCCCCGTTCTACCTCTCCGTGACACGATCGCGGGCACCCGGCGGACATCGAGTCTGCGGGACCCGCGGCCACGGAGAACGCGGCGGGCCCCCGCAGTGCCGCTTCTTAAAGGGGACGTACCTGTATGCCCTTTTGCCCACCAGCGCCATTCTGCCGATGTATATCGGCGTGCACTGGTCAGGAAGCGGTTAAAAAGTACACCTAATAATTATTTTCAAAAATGAATATACATTAAAACATTGAGATGACAGGTCGATCTATCTTAATATACAATGTAAGACCACCCAGGCCATGAACTGAAGGAAGGGGCCTCTCCTCAAGCCCTAATCACACAGGTGTAGGATGCGGAGGAGGCAAAGATGAAGGAGGAATAGGAGGAGAAGTAGAGAAAGGAGAAAGTGAAGGAGAGGGAAGAAATTAGTAAGCAAGGAAAGGGAAGAGGAGTAGAAGAAGGAGGTGAATGGGGGGAAGGAGAAGGAAGAGATCACACTAACAAGGCTTGCTATCCACTACCTCCATGTGGCAACCCTTGATCTCTTCACCTAATGCATTTATCTAAACAATTTAAGTCAATATTATGTACCTTACATATATATTTCTGTATTCATGTTAGTATCCTGTATGCATACTTCCTGAAGAAGCCATATGGCAAAATGCATAGAGGATTCTGTTAATACCCTACAGTATACATTTTTCTTGTACAATCTTCTATGGATTTTAAAATGGATTTGTAATAAATATTGCTGGATTTTAACTTTGATGTTTGGTCAATTGATGTAGCACCTTTCCAATCCCACTCCTATCCAATATCCTTTTTGTGCTTTTTTTTTTTTAGATGTTCATGATTTGGGAAGGGCAAGGAGCAAATGGTTGTGGAGTTCTACACTTAGTTTTGCTGCTGGTTGTAGAATTACCCCTCTATTTGCTGTTGGCTGCCCCTCCACCTGTGCTATGGAAGGGCAGGCATTCAACTGTAGCTATGCCTGCTTGCCCCCTGACTATAATATAAAAAAATATATTCAAAATTAAAACAGGCTGCTGAGTGTCTGGGAAAAGAACAATTATGTTGGCAAAGTAGAGGATTTGCACAGCCATTGAACAGTGGCTAAACAGTGCAGCTCCAAATGGCAGCTGATGCCTGCTACCATCTGGAGCTGCACTGTACTTGTGGCTTTTATTTTCAAATAGTATACTCCAATTTCTATTTCAAGATAAAACCTGATTTGTCCTTCCTTTTTATGTTACTGCCTAACCAAGCTGCTTACATTCAGTCCAGCCACTGAACAATATTTATGGCTATTGTCTCTCAGATGGAACACTCACATCTTTTTTGCAATACGAATCCTGTCTTGCCTCATTATATATTCGCCTACATAATTTCTCACATACTGTCCTAATGCCCCGTACACATGATCTGAAAATCGGACGACAGATCGTCCGACGTTTTTCGTTTACTAGTCGCAAGTAGAAATTGAATAGGTTACTAAAGTCACAAAAATTCTCGTACGACAGAATAAAAAATCGGAAGTGATGTCATGTGTTGTAGTGTATTTGTATTGTATTTTCAGATGACAACTGTACTGACTAAACAAAAATCGTACGATCTGGTATCCTACAAGGAAAAATTTTGTGCTTGTCCAATCAAATAATGTCAGATGAACTGTCGTGATCGGCTTTCGAAAGCTCTGTACTAGCGATCCGATTAGCGCACGATCGTGTCGAAATCGGTATTTTTCGTCCGATTTTCGGATCGTGTGTATGGGCCATAACACTAGCCAATTTAAACCAAACACATTACTGAAGTTTATACTTGAATCTTTAGGGAATAATTGGGCATACAGGAATGGGAGGTGATTTGTGGTATGTGAGGTTCTTGTTTTTGTGCACTGTTTTGAAAATTTATTAGGCAATGCAATGTGATACTGAAAAAAATAGCACACAAAACTATGCTTTTGAACTGTTTTGCTAGTGGCCAATTTGTATAAAGTTGAAGGCTTTAGATATGTTGTGACTGCTACTTTCACAGTTTTATTCAGGCCTATTATTGCTGGATCAAAATTCAGTACTTAGGTGTGAAAAAAGCTTTTTTTCCTTGTCCTTTCTGAAGCTGTATTGAAAGAATTTTCTCCTTACTGTACAGTTTAAAAAAAAAAAGTGTTTTGTTTAATTTCCCCATCGTAGTGACCAGCTTCTTATGCCCTTTTTTGACAGAAGGTTGCCTATTAGCTTTGAAAATGGCTAGACTTTAGTATCAAGATTTGCCTACCTACATTTCATTGGAGTTTGCAGCTAAGTTTTGGTTGCACATATTTCAAACAGCATTAGATGAACCCTCTGCAAATTACATCCAGGAAGATTCACTCATCCCTATATATCACAGTTCAGAGTGTCTTGTTCAAATGAGAACCTATGTGTTTATAATACTTTGATCAGGTAACAATGCATGAAAAAAATAAAAAAGTATTATTCACGTTTAGCAGAAGTACAAAAAGTCTCATCATGCTTCAGTCCTCAGAGACTTGGGATGAGAGGCTGCATCTTGTAAATAATATAGAGATTCATTGCTCTGTTTATGCTGGGCTAGAGTGCAAAAATTTAATTTACTAGTGTGACAATGTAAACCGTGGGAGCTGAGAATGACTTATGTCTTGTGTGGAGCTGATCTCTATAATAATGATGCTTTAGGAGAGAAGGGGACATGAGAGGGAGAGAGAGATTGATGAAGAGAAAGTGGCGAATTCAAGATGGAGAGAGCCGTACGGAGAGCGGAGGTGATGGAATACAGAGGGGAGAACTCTCAGCATGGGCCCATGAAGCTGTGCAAAACATACACATCTGTCACCAGTTAGTTAGTACACAAGGGATGTCGTACTCACCTGAGGTGAATGATCAACACCTGCAGAATGTCAGAATGAAAAATAAAGAAAACTTTGACAAAGAGGTTCTCCGTGCAAACGTTTAGTTTTAGTTTTGCTGTCAGGAAGACTAGGCATTAATGACAGTGCGACTCACAAGATATATGGTCTGTGGCTGTACAGACTCAATGGCCACTGCTGCAGTGCTTGTCACTTATTGCAACCATCTTTCAGGTTAAACTACACGTGCTTTGTTTGTACTCAAGTGACTCTAGGAATTATCCTCTAAATTATGTCTCTATAATGAGGTCATTCCCCAAACAGGAGAGGAGCAAGTGAAGTTCGAACAGGAAGAGGGCAATGCCAGATGAAAAAGAAAGGCAAATAGTCAGCATAGTCATGGACAAGCTAGTGGTCAACATAAGTCAGGCAGATATGGTACAAATGATAGAAGATGAAGTAGAGTGGAACAACAAGTCAGCGGTTGGGTCCAGGGTGGCAGTCAAGCAAGGCACTGGAATCGCTTTTGGCCTTTTGGGTAAGATCAAGTGCAGGAGGTGGCGCTTGCTTCCGTCCCTGATCTACGGCGAGGTGGTATCAGGGGTAGCGGTGGCTATGCAAAACCTGCTGGTGTAAAGGTGACCTGGAGCGGTTTGTAGCCGAAAGGGAAGCCTTCTGATGGGGATGGAGAAGCACTGGGTCTAACCCAGAGGGTCGGGTCCCTGGCCTTCTGGCCTGGATTGGAGCAGCCCTAGCTCCGTACAGTTTCTCAGGAGAGAACACCGGCTCCTCCTTCGGGGGGGGGGGGGGGTTGTTAGTATCTCCTCACTGTAATTAGGAGAGAGGGATGGGGGTGAAGTTTGAGCCCGATGGTAAAGGGCTCTCCCTGAGCTCCCAGAACTTCAGTCCTTCCTGTGTGGAGTGGGGGCTGTTCTGGTCTGGGTTGTTGGTCAGGGTTGCACGAAAAGCCAGTGGTGAATGTGCCCCTGAAGTGGCAGTTCAGGGGTGCCGTACAGCCACAGTGTTTAGGCACTTGATTTATGGCACCAAGGTCACTTCACCACAACACACGTTTTTCGCACATGCCTCTAAGGCCGATCCTTTTGGCTAGGACCAGGGGAAATTTTTATTCCTTGCCAAAGGGCCGGCCATTGTATTGCACAATGGCCACATTCACTTCTCCCATCTTCCTTCTCCCCACTTTCTTTTTATTTACCCCTGTGTGCGTCACTTTTTTTGTATATTTTTTATTGCTGTTGTCACGTTTGTCACAGTGTGATGAGTAGGGTGTGGGTCCTCGGGCCTACTCTGAAAGTCTTGGGAGGGGGTGGACATAGGCCTTCTGGCTTGGTTCGCCCTCTCTCATGGGGACTCCTTTCAGTGGAGTCCCACCTAGTACTTGGGTGGGTCTGTTTCGGCAGACCTTCCAGAGAACGGGGGTCCGTCTGGTTTCGGCCAGATGGCCCCATGTGAAGTATCTCAGTCCCCGTCTGGAGCCTAATGCCCCGGGGATCAGGGTAAGGTCCTTCCCTAGTGGAGGACAGTATATATGTGTATAGTAAGCTCTAGGTATCCTAGTATAATTGTATGGATTGGAGCAGCCCTAGCTCCGTACAGTTTCTCAGGAGAGAACACCGGCTCCTCCTTCGGGGGGGGGGGAGTTGTTAGTATCTCCTCACTGTAATTAGGAGAGAGGGATGGGGGTGAAGTTTGAGCCCGATGGTAAAGGGCTCTCCCTGAGCTAGTAAGCTCTAGGTATCCTAGTATAAATTCTCAGTGTTATCAACGTCCTTCCAGTCAAATTGATAAATGAACAAAACATCTTCATTCAAAATAAATGTCCATAATAACCATAATACATTATTGTAAACTCCAGTTGCTGTAAAGTGATTATTTGTATAACACTGAGAATGTATACTAGGATACATATCGCTTACTATACACATATATTTTTTCATTTATTAGGATTTGTGGCACACACAAATTTTTGGTCTGGCAGCAAGGGTATTATTCTGCACAGGAGTCCATTGGCGTAGAGGTAAAAGTTTTTCACACTGATTAGAATTTAGCCTGCCTATGTTACGCCCCTTGTTACCATAATAGTACAACTGTAATATTAATGGGATACCTATGGAAATATGTGTATAAAAAACTTCATCTTGCACCAAATAAACAGAACAGTTATTTGGAAAAATGCCGAGTGTATCTTTTGTGTCTGTTCCCTACTGCAGAAGTTATTAATTTGGAACTACTCTGATGCTTTTAGCTACTCTATCAGAGCCTCTCCACTGTCTCCCTTGCTTCACTCATACATGAAAACACAGAAAAAAACATGGACATGCATAAACCTAAGCATACAGTTCCTCCTTAAAAACCACCCTTAAGACAGTCCCAGTCGGGGACAGGCCCTTAGAGGCAATGACTGGCTTCTCAGCCAATGGCAGCCAGTCATTACGTGTGCCCCACATGAAGCCCACCCTCAGCTGTGGCTGATAGGCAGATGAAGCAGTGAGTGATTGGCGGTTAGTAGAGAGTTAAGTATTTCAGTGGTAGGCCTGACTTTTCTTAGTGGCAGTAGCAGGGGCATAAGACCTAAAAATATTGGTAAATATTGGTTACATTACTGTGATTTCATTGTAAAAGTAAAATCCTTGAGGGTGGATTTACATTTTTCCCTGTGCATGCAATCAACACAGTAACCCACACATGTAAGTGTGAATGGACCCACAGATTTTTTTGTTGTGTTTCAAACTAAACTGTAGTACATACTGTATATGCAAACCAACTGCATAGGAATGAATAGGATTTCAACTTGTCATGAAAATCCAAGAGTTTTTCTCCATCAAAACGGGCAAGTGTGAAGAAGAGATTAAATACGTGACACGAACCACATTTTCATAATCTTAGATTAAAGGCCATTCAGAAATGCCATCTGAACAGGAAGAAAATTAAACCATTGGAGGCGCATGCGTGGCAGCTCCTGACATGGACGTTTAGTCAGTGAGCTCCGTCCCACTCCAGCCGACCGAGGCCTCCAGCGTCACTAGCACCCCCGCTCTCCACACACATCGCCCCCCCCGCAGGCAGCGGACACCCTGCAGACTCCCCCGATGCACTCAGGGACAGTGAAGAGAAGCCTCAATCAATCTTTTGGGACCAAAAACGAGCGGGCCGCGAGTCTCAAATGGCGGCCACTCCACCTCACACAGCCCCAGATCATCTGGCCGGCGCTCAGGCCACAGCTCCATCCCATCCACAGCTGCTCGGCTTCACAGTGAGTACAGCTGCCCTGGGTCTTATCTCCCCTGCCTCCAAGGAGTCTCTGCTGGATCAGACCCTAGAGGAACTTGGTCTCTCCCCCATGGAAGCCGCCCCCCCCAGTCCCAGCAGCTACTACAGGAGATTCGGGCATAGTTCTGCCTGTGTCAGTGGCAGATATGTTCTCAAAATTTGCTGAGCTCCTGGACAGGGGCTTACACAATACAGCCACTAAGATCACAAAAGACATTAAAGCGGACCTCCACACCATAGGTTCCCACATCAAGATAATTGAAAACCATTTGGAAACCACCATTGCAAGAACAAACCAAAATACTAGCTACCCTTCAAGATCAACTCGAGACAGCGAATGCTAAAATCGACGACCTCGAGAACAGAAACAGGTGCTACAACTTTAGGGTTAGAGGCCTCTCAGAATCCTACAAAGATGTCTCTGACGCAATTCGCTCCTTCATTAAGGAACTAATTCCTGAGATCCCTCTCCACAGGCTGGAGCTCGAACAAGCCTATAGGGCCCTGCGGCCACCAAGGTCTGACGGTCTCCCAAGGGACATTGTGGTGAAGCCACACTTCTATACTGTTAAGGAAGAGGTGATGCGCAAATCACAAGCCTTGTCTAAGCTCTCATTCTAGGGCCATGAGCTTCAAATCTTCGCTGACTTGTCTCTGTCCATGATTCAAAAGAGAAGAGCCCTCAAACCACTGCTCAACATCTTGATAGAAAAAGAAATCAAATATTGGTGGCTCTTCCCATTCCAACTCAAGCTCATCTATAAGGGCAAACCCTATACGTTTGCCTCCCTGCAGGAGGGAGAAAATCCTTTACTGAAACTAGGCCTCATCAGACAAGACCCGAATCTCCAGGCCTCTGGACATGCTCCCAACTCGTCGAAAAGACAGCTACCTACTAGCCCTCTACAGCCGGTCTGGGAAACCACCAGATCCAAGAAGTCCAAGGAAACCCCTTATCACGTACCTGGTAGAAGAGCCTGAATGGACGAGCAAGGCCTCTCTTACCACTCTGACTTAGGGCCCCTGATAGAGCAAACAGGAGGCACCAAGTACAGAGTCGCACGAGTGCCAGAAAGTCTTTGGTGGTAGCAGGGTAGCGGGTCCGGTCGTGCTGAAGAGACACAGGAAAGCTTCCGCAGGAGACTAGCAGATGGCAGCAGGTGCAGATGGCAACGACAAGCAGCAGGGTCAGGCAGGCCGGGTCATACACGGTAGATCAAGTCGGGTACTAGGTGCAGGCAGGATCGTAGTCAGGAACAAGCCGGGTCAAACCAGATCAGCAGTGCGGTAGCCAGGGAGAAAGCAGAAGATTAGTCACAGGACAAGCCGGGATCGGTACAGGCAGAGTTCAAGGAAAGGTAACAGGACGGGCCAGGAGTCAGGATACAGGTTCACAGGTTACTGGACACTCAGAAGCTGAAGACAAGGCAGCACCAGGCCAAGCACCAGCTGGACTTAAATAGGACGTTTGGCGCCAACGTGAACGAGCGCTAGTGCGCTCAATGGATACGTACGGAAGTGTACGAGTGCCGATCGTATCTCAGGAATGCGTGACGGCCACTGTTTGCGCTCTTGTTCGCGCATGCGCACGTCTAAATGTCAAAGCCCGGTTTCTGTGTGCAACAGGAATATGTCTTCCTCTGTGCCTTAGACATCTTCGAGGCTGTCTGCTGATGGGTGTATCCTGACATTGCCCCCCTCCAATGGGCAGCCTCCGGATGCCCAACTGAGCTAGTCTCTCCGGATGGTTTTGACAGAATGCTTGGATAAGTCTGTTGGCATGGATATTGCCCTCTGGTTCCCAGGAATTCTCCTCAGGTCCGTACCCTTTCCATTTGACCAAGTACTGAACCTGATTCTGTCTCTTCCTGCAATCCATGATCGCCTCGACCTCGTACTCCTCTTCCCCATCTATCATTACTGGTGCAGGAGGATTACTACTTCGTTCGGGAAATGGATCTGGACTAGCAGGTTTCAGTAGAGAGATATGGAAGACTGGGTGGATTCTGAAGGAATCCGGGAGTGCCAACTCATAAGCCACGTTATTGATCCTTTTCTTCACCCTGAAGGGTCCCACAAACCTAGGGCCCAGTTTTCTGGATGGGCAGGCTAATTTCAGATTAGTCGTAGCTAACCAGACCGGATCACCAGGTTCCAGAATCAACTCTCCCCGCTTCTTCTTATCAAAGGATTTTTTATAGTCTTCCTGGGCCTTGGTCATCGTCTTCTGTAGTAACTGATTGTTGGTCCTGAAAAAGTTTATTGTGTCCTGAACTGCCGGAACAGGGCATTCTGGAGCAGAGGCAGTCAAGAATGCGGGATGGAACCCATAGTTGGCGAAGAATGGGGCTTGTTTGATGGCAGAATGCTCTGAATTATTATACGCAAACTCCGCCAGAGGTAATAGTGCCAACCAGTCATCCTGTGAGAAGGAAGAGAAACAACGTAAGTATTGCTCTAACGTCTGGTTGGTCCTTTCCGTTTGACCATTGGTCTGAGGATGGTAAGCTGAGGAAAAGGATAGTTCGATTTTCAACGATTTACACAAGGCTCTCCAAAATCTAGATGTGAATTGTACCCCGCGGTCCGACACGATATTGGCAGGAAGTCCATGAAGTCTCACGATTTCTTTAATAAAGACCTGCGCTGTCTCAGAGGCAGACGGGGTACCCTTCATGGGTAGGAAATGTGCCATCTTCGACAACCGATCTATGACTACAAAGATGGTAGAGTAACCTTCGGAAGGAGGGAGCTCAGTGATAAAATCCATAGAGATCATCTGCCAGGGTCTATCCGGAACTGGTAAGGGTCTCAACAAACCCCAGGATTTTGTTCGGCTATATTTATTTCTGGCGCAGGTAGGGCAGGTTTCAATGTACTTCTTGCAGTCTTCTTTTAAACAAGGCCACCAAAAGGTACGCTGTAAGAGCTCAGTTGTCTTGTGGACTCCAAAGTGTCCTGCAAGGGCATGGTCATGGCAGAGACCCAAGGTGGGGACTCGTAGACCTTCAGGCACAAAGATCTTGTTGTTGTGCCATAACAGGCCATCTTTAGCTTGTAACGTCATCTCAGGAGGTGGTGAGACATCAACAGTGGCTTGTCTAATTTGTGACAACAAATCTTCCTGTAATAAGAGGAAATTTCCGGGAGGAAGAATGGTATCCGGAGAAACCGGTTCTTCTGTCGTGCCAAACATTCGGGATAGAGCATCCGACTTAATGTTCTTAGATCCTGGCCTGTAGGTAATATGAAAGGTGAATCTTGTAAAAAAGAGTGCCCACCTGGCCTGCCGGGGTTTTAAGCGCTTTGCGACTCGCAGATACTCTAAGTTTCGATGATCGGTGTAGATCAGAATCGGATGAGCTGCACCTTCCAGTAGGTATCTCCACTCTTCGAGAGCAGCTTTAATTGCCAGAAGCTCACGATCTCCTACGTCATAGTTTTTCTCTGCCGGGGACAACTTGCGGGAAAAAAATGCCACAGGATGTAGTAGGGACTTGGCCCCTTGGCGTTGAGACAGAACTGCCCCTACTGCCGTCTCTGATGCGTCTACCTCTAGGACGAACGGCAGAGCAGGATCTGGATGACGTAATATAGGTGCAGCTGTGAAAAGACCTTTCAGAGTCTCAAATGCGGTTTGCGCCTCGGAAGACCACTGGAACCGTTGGGACTGTCTTGTCAGTTGAGTTATGGGAGAAATTATTGCGGAAAACCCCTTGATAAATTTCCTATAGAAGTTCGCAAATCCTACGAACCGTTGCACCCCTTTCTTGTCCGTAGGAGCCGGCCAATCCAGGATTGCCGAGACTTTCTGGGGGTCCATCTTAATGCCCCCTGTGGAAAGAACAAGGCCCAGGAACTGGATGCTTGGGCATTCAAATTCGCATTTTTCTATTTTTGCAAATAAGCTGTGCTGTCTGAGTCGAGCCAAAACTTTTCTGACATGTTCTCGATGGGCTTCTAAAGAAGGAGAGAAAATCAAGATATCGTCAAGATATACAATAACAAATAAGTCTAAATAGTCCCGGAGAACATCATTAATAAAGTGTTGGAACGTTGCTGGGGCATTACATAGCCCAAAGGGCATCACCAAGTATTCGAAATGTCCAAACCTGGTACGAAAGGCCGTCTTCCATTCGTCACCTTCACGAATACGTACCAGGTTATATGCCCCTCGCAAGTCTAATTTTGTGAAGATGACAGCAGAACGGAGTCTCTGAAACAACTCTGGTACTAGAGGCAAGGGGTATCGGTTTTTGATCGTGATTTTATTTAAGTCCCGGTAGTCCACGCACGGGCGAAGGGAAAGATCCTTTTTCTCAACAAAGAAAATCCCAGCTCCGGCTGGGGATGTAGAGGGACGGATAAATCCCTTTCTCAGGCTGTCATCAATATAGACTTTTAAGGCGGCAAGTTCAGGTTCAGTCAAGGGAAAGATTCGCCCAAAAGGTATCTCGGCCCCAGGGAGGAGCTCGATGGGGCAGTCGTATGGTCTATGTGGAGGTAGAATCTCAGCTCCCTTCTTACTGAACACATCGGCAAAGTCTTGGTAGGGTGCTGGAATGGAAGAACGGGTTTCATCATCTGAGTCCATGCACAGCAAGGGGGATGGATAACAGAAGGGTCTGGAGAAGCAATGTTGCTGGCAGTAGAGAGAGGGAAACTCGACTTTTCCGACATCCCACTGGATACAGGGATTATGTGCCTGGAGCCATGGCATACCCAGAATGATAGGGAACAGTGGTGAAGCTATGGCATCCAGGCGTAACAGTTCTCTGTGGTCACCAGAAATAGTAGCTAATAACGGAACAGTCTCCTGGGTAACCGGACCGGATTTAATATGTGACCCGTCTGCCAGGTGGATAGATAGTCCATGAGCTTTGGGTTGCAGAGGAATTTTATGTTGAAGAGCAAAAGTCAAGTCAATGAAGCAACTGCAAGCCCCTGAATCTACAATAGCAGGTACTTGGATCACTCTTCCTGAAAGTTGTAGTGAGATCTGTACGGCCAGGTGAGAAGACTTGGTAGGCCGGGAGGACTGGCTGGCCGGGAGAAAGGACAGACATTTCCGAATCTTGGCAGGACAGGAACTCACATAATGGCCATCCCTTCCACAATACAGACACAAGTGGTTCTGACGACGGTACAGACGTTCCTCTGGAGAGAGGGAGGGATGGAACCTGCTGGGTTGAGATGGACTAGATGGACCAGACTCTTGTGGTAGCAGCCCTAGAGGCTGGAATCGTTCAGTTGATCTCTCTGCACTGCGTTCCCTCAGACGTCTGTCAATTTGAATTGTCAGGTCGATGAGTGCTTCTAAGGATTCAGGTACTCCAACACGAGCTAGTTCATCTTTTAGGGTTTCGGATAGTCCTAGTCGAAATTGGTAACAGAGAGCAGCACTGTTCCATTCGACGTCTGCGCTCCAGCATCTAAAGTCCGTTACATAGTCCTCAGCGGCTCGATGGCCTTGCTGGAGCGCATGCAGAGCAGACTCGGCCGTGGCAGTTCGCAGAGGGTCCTCGTAGATTTGAGCCATGGATGCAAAGAAGGTGGTCAGGCTTGACAGACAGGGATGGCCCTGTTCCATTAAACGGTGAGCCCAGGACTGAGGTTCACCCTGCAGTAGGGAGATAACAAACCCTACTTTGGTGATCTCCTGAGAGAAGGTCTGGGGCTGTAATGAAAAATACAGGATACAGGCATTCTGAAAAGTCCTGAACTTGCCACGGTTGCCAGAAAACTTCTCTGGAATCGGAACCCGGGGTTCCGGTGACTGCATTACAAGAGTAGGTGTTGGAGAGAGTTCATGAATTCGTTCTTCCAGCTGGCTGTAACTTGCTTGCAGGCTCTTGACTGTTTGGGTAAATGCCGTTAGGTGATGACACAGCTGCTCTACGGAGGAGGTTGCTCGTTCAGGCTCAGTCATGGCTGCCTTGTACTATCACGTACCTGGTAGAAGAGCCTGAATGGACGAGCAAGGCCTCTCTTACCACTCTGACTTAGGGCCCCTGATAGAGCAAACAGGAGGCACCAAGTACAGAGTCGCACGAGTGCCAGAAAGTCTTTGGTGGTAGCAGGGTAGCGGGTCCGGTCGTGCTGAAGAGACACAGGAAAGCTTCCGCAGGAGACTAGCAGATGGCAGCAGGTGCAGATGGCAACGACAAGCAGCAGGGTCAGGCAGGCCGGGTCATACACGGTAGATCAAGTCGGGTACTAGGTGCAGGCAGGATCGTAGTCAGGAACAAGCCGGGTCAAACCAGATCAGCAGTGCGGTAGCCAGGGAGAAAGCAGAAGATTAGTCACAGGACAAGCCGGGATCGGTACAGGCAGAGTTCAAGGAAAGGTAACAGGACGGGCCAGGAGTCAGGATACAGGTTCACAGGTTACTGGACACTCAGAAGCTGAAGACAAGGCAGCACCAGGCCAAGCACCAGCTGGACTTAAATAGGACGTTTGGCGCCAACGTGAACGAGCGCTAGTGCGCTCAATGGATACGTACGGAAGTGTACGAGTGCCGATCGTATCTCAGGAATGCGTGACGGCCACTGTTTGCGCTCTTGTTCGCGCATGCGCACGTCTAAATGTCAAAGCCCGGTTTCTGTGTGCAACAGGAATATGTCTTCCTCTGTGCCTTAGACATCTTCGAGGCTGTCTGCTGATGGGTGTATCCTGACACCCCTCCACCCTGAGACGCTCGGGGCTCCTGGACCTCCTTTTGTTTTTCCCAAAGTACAGGGACAGCTCAGACTTCTTTCGGATCTCACTGAGCTAGACTGACCCCTTGTGCCCTTTCTTGCCTCAGTTTAGGTGGACCCATGTGGCCTTCGTCCCTAAGGGCTCATTATTTTGGTTTTCATCCGTTTCACCGAACATGACACTTTGACTGAAGGGGGGGGGGGGGATGGAGGGGGAGGATTGGTTCCATTTTACAATCTACTTGCATCTGATCACTTAGCTGGAGTTAGCTGGCTTCAACACCTTCTCTACCCCCTCCCCTCTCCACCACCCCTCCCCCAATTCTCTCTTCCCCATCCCTGCCCTTTCCCCTCCACCCATCCCTGCCTATTACCCTCCCCCTATCCCTCTCTACCTTCTTCGTAGGACTCGGGAAGTTTATCTGATATAGGCTTTGGTTCTAAGTTTGTTTTTTGTTTTGCCCCCCCACCCCCTTTTTTTAATTTTGTATTTATTTATTTATTTTTTTTATTTATTTCTCTTTCCTTTACTGTTATTGTCTCTATTGGGGCTCAATATGTTTGCGGGCACTAGGCCAGTTAACTAACCTGTTATGTGTATGTTTTGAATTGGCCTCACGGCTGGAGTGGTGCTCATGCACCCCATCCTGTCGTGTAGAACAGGTATTACACCTTCTCTCGATAGGATTGCTCCCCTCTTCCCAGAGGGGATCCTTACTTTGGTTCACCTTAAGGATGGAGGACCCTATATCCTCCACTCCCCGGGAAACTCTCTTGTTTCTTGTATCTCTCTCCTCTCTCTTTTTTTCCTTCCACCTGTATCTTTCTAACAATTGTTCTTTTGCAGTGACCGACTTGGGAAGGGCCCCACGACTCACACCAGCAAAGTTGGAGACCGTCTTTTTGCAGGATGAATGTTTTGCAGCTTGTGGAGAGGTAACAGTAAGTGCCCTTGTTATACTAGTAGGGTTCACCCCTCTACTCTATGGCTGACAACCCCCAGAGTTGCACCCCCTGAAGGTGGTGTCCCACAATGTTCAAGGCCTGAACTCCACAGTCAAAAGGCAAAAAGTCCTGCAAAAAATAGACGTAGCCCTCCTACAAGTAACACGCTTCCCTAAACGCTACTGCCCGACATTTCTACACTCCAAATTCCCTACCTTTTATCTGCCCAATGCAGATGACAAAACGAAAGGGGTGGGCATTCTCTTCTCCCACAAATACAAATTTTCCCTTAAATCGGAACATAAAGACCCGGAGGGCAGGTACATTTTGATTATTGGGGGGCTGGATAACCATACCTATTCTTTCCTTTTGTACTACGCCCCTAACAAGGGCCAACTCCCCTTTTTTCAATCTATGTTGAAGACCCTAACACCCTTCTTGGAAGGTATGGTAATACTTGGAGGAGACTCCAGCACTGCTTTTGATCAGGGCCTAGACAAATCCCGCCCTCTGGGCAGATGCCTCACTAGACCCACTAAACAAGGTTTACGTATTGCTAAACTTATTTTTCATCATGGCCTTGTTGACATCTGGAGGGAAATCAACCCGACAATGCGAGATTACACTCATTACTCTAGCCCTCACAGCTCCTTTGCTCGAATAGACCACATATTCATTCCCACAGCTACGGTCCCTCTGGCCTCCAAGTCATACATTAGAGACTCCGTTTGGTCGGATCACTCCATGGTCTTCCTAACTCGGCAGCGCCCCTCGGGCCAACGGTCACCCGGTCGCTGGAGACTAAATGAGTCCATCTTGAGTGACCCGATCAGATCGAAAGAAATTGAAAGTGCAATTGAAAATTACGAAAAAAGGAAGACACATAAGGAAGAGATAAGAAAGGCTGCACACCCCGAAATTGAATTAAAGAAGAATTGTATTCCCCATGGGGCTTTAAAACAGCAATGTGCAAGATAAAAATGAAGTTCTTGATAGATGTTTGCACCTGCATATGATTATCCCATTTGCCCAAATTTGGATATATTGGGAGACTGGAGGCCTGAGAATCAGATCATGATCTTATACAGGCCAGGATGGATGCCATTGCAGCCACGTTCCTTTACTACTAGAGTCCCTACGTCTGCACTATCGCTATCAAGTCTATTACATCGGACTTACCTTACAAGTCTAATACAACCTCCAGCCTACACGATCTACAACATTGATAAGGTAAACTACTTGTTAGTTCACATCACTTCACACAGCACTTCACATCATCCTACACACACACCTTCACATTTTGATTGGCTTGTACCCATTTTTAGATTTCATCACCTCTTAGTTTACACTTGTTTTTTGTTTTTGTTTTACACACAGCCGGCACCAAGCAGGCACTATGTCATGTCATCACTTCATGCACCATCCCAATCACATCATTCTCTTGCACACAACTAAGGCAATTGTCGTTTTTCACACATACATCTCTTTCCCCTTCTTACCCATTTCACCCATTTTATTTACCCATTCATTATGAATCACAAAGACACACTACACTACTACATTGTTGGATCATATGATCATTAAATCTTGTTGACCATATTTATGGGACGTAAATAATATCTTAATATATCTACATAGTAACAAATCCTATCCAACGTCAGTCTCTACATAGATAAATAGAAATATTTACTACACTACTAAGCTAACTATCAAACTTCCTCCAACTAATACACGGCTATTCTTGGGTTTCTGTTGCAGGTGTAAGCTCCTCCCCTTCCCCCCCCCCACCGGGGGCGCGCTAAGTGTGACTCCTTGCAAGCTCCTTGGGGCTGGCTCTCCTGGGAAATTGAGGGTGGCCCCCTGAGCCCTCCGGTGTCCTTATTGGCCCTCAGTACCTATCCTGGATTATAGAACACCCATTCCACCGTTGAGCGGTAAAAACATATTATCTTGGTACAACCCAAGTGATGCACAATAATATATATATTTATGTATTTTAATTCTATTTATGTAATTATTCTTTAGATCCAATTGTCCCCCTGAAGAGACTGCATACAGGTCGAAACGCGTCGGGGCTTGCTATCTATGTAACATTATGTAATTTAACAATGTGAATTATGTGTTTGTTACTGCACTGGGAAATATGATTTGTGTTACTGTACCAGATGATGTTCTATATACTGTACTTCAATAAACCATGATATTGGACAAAATATTTTATACATCTATCAAAAACTTCCTTTTTATCTTGCACATTGCTGTTTTAAAGCCCCATGGGGAATACAATTCTTCTTTAATGCAATCGAAAATTACTTTCTCACAAATGATGTCCCCGACATTACACCTTCCTTCCTCTGGCCGGCTCATAAAGCCGTAATCAGGGGAAAATTCATTCAAATAGCCTCCCAGATACACAGGGCTAGGAGACACGAAATAGCAAAATTAGAACAAGACTTTTCTACTATAGCAAGAAAACATAAAGCGAATCCCAGATCTGTCCCTGTAGAACGTCTTGACTTGGCCCGCAAAGCCCTGAATTTGGCCTTAACTACAAAAGCTGAGAAATGGTTCCATTGGAATTGAGCCGATTCTACTGCCAAGGAGATAGGATAGGATCCATGCTTGCAGGTAGGCTCACACCGAAAGTTCGTTCCTTTGCTCTCCCCAAAATTAAAATCAATGGTGGCACTCTATCTCAGAACCCACAGCGTATTATGGAGGAATTCCAATTCTTCTACAAATCGCTGTATAGCAGGTGCGAGCACCCTTCCCAAAACACAGTAGACAAGTTCCTGGATAATATCCAGCTTCCCAGATTAGAAGACAGACATCGCTTGAAATTAGAAGCCCCTATCTCGTCGGTAGAGGTATACGAGGTTCAAAAACCTAAAGTCACAATCTGCTCCTGGCCCAGATGGATTCTCTGTCCCTTATTACAAAACCTTCTCCACGACACTTGCACCTTATCTGGCACGCTTCTTCAATGCTCTGCGACGAGGAGACCCTCTAGACAACTCAAGTAACTTATATTACTGTTCTCCCTAAGCCTGGGAAATACCCTAGTTCGGTATGTAAATACAGACTGATTTCGCTCATAAATAATGATCTGAAGATTCTGACTAAGATCTTTGCGGACCGCTTATCCTCTTTCATCAGCCTATATGTCAATAAGGACCAAGTTGGCTTCATCCCTGGGAGACATGGCCCAGACCAAATCCGTCAAGCGATTGACATTGTATCCCTTCTCAACTCAAACTGGGACAACGGCTCTCCACGGCAGGGATGTCTCCTCTCCCTAGACCTCCAAAAAGCCTTTGACTCTGTCCACTGGCCCTATATTTTTGCTACCCTGAAGCGATGGGTATTCGGAGAATCCTTCACCAATACCTTACCGGTACATGCCCTATATTCCACCCCAGAGGCCCAGGTGCGTCTGCAGGGATTTTACTCTGAATCTTTCCAAATATCCAGAGGCACCAGACAGGGATGTCCGCTCTCGCCCCTAATTTTGGTCATAGCAATCGAAACTCTAGCGATAGCCATTAGAAATAATCGGGATATTCATGGCATTATATGTGGTTCTCGGTCCCATAAATGTGCGCTATTTGCCGATGACATTCTCCTCTTCGTCTCTTCTCCCCTGATATCCCTCCCTAACATATGCCAGCTTTTAGATGACTTCGGGAAAGTTTCGGGGCTGTTAGTCAACTAGACATGTGCGATTAGTTTCGCATGAATCGAAGATTTGTACAAATTTCCGTAAAATCCGAAATACAATTTTTTATGCATACGAATTCTGTACGAAATACGACATTTCATTTACGAATTTCGGATCCAAATTCATAACGAACATTCGTAATTGTTACAAAAAGTTAAGGAACCTAAAAGTTAAAAACCCAGGAAGTCAGCACAGCACAGGGATGGTGGGAGCCCCTCATAAAGATAAATTCATCATAACGAAAATTTGTAATTGTTCCGAAAAGTTAACAAACCTAAAAGTTAAAAACCCAGGAAGTCCGCACAGCACAGGGATGGTGGGAGCCCCTCATAATGATAAATTCATCATAATGAAAATTCGTAATTGTTACGATAAGTTAACAAACCTAAAAGTTAAAAGCCCAGGAAGTCACCACAGCACAGGGATGGTGGGAGCCCCTCATAATGATAAATTCATCATAACGAAAATTCGTAATTGTTACGAAAAGTTAACAAACCTAAAAGTTAAAAACCCAGGAAGTCAGCACAGCACAGGGATGGTGGGAACCCCTCATAATAATAAATTCATCATAACGAAAATTTGTAATTGTTACGAAAAGTTAACGAACCTAAAAGTTAAAACCCCAGTAAGTCAGCACAGGGATGGTGGGAACCCCTCATAATGGGCACAGCGGGTGTACACTCAGACCCAGGAACTCAACACAGGGATGGTGGGAACCCCTCATAATGGACACAGCAGGTGTACAGACCTGGGAACTCAGCACAGGGATGGTGGGAACCCTATGGGAATTTCTATGCTTACGAATTTCATACAAGATACAAAATTTTGTTAACAAATTTCGGAATTTCGGATCCAAATTCTGTTACAACAGAAACGTGACTGGTGTTTTGTTCACCAATCAGAGGAAGTCAGCACAGCACAGGGATGGTGGGAACCCCTCACAATGATAAATTTATCATAACGAACATTCGTTATTTTTACAAAAAAGTTAACGAACCTAAAGGTTAAAAACCCAGGAAGTCAGCACAGCACAGGGATGGTGGGAGCCCCTCATAATGATAAATTCATCATAACGATTTTCGTTATTTTGCGAAAAGTTTACGAACCTAACGAAAATTCGTATTTTGTACGAATCCGAATTGAATTTCGGACACGTATTACGAAATACTAATTTATTTATCGTATGAAATGAAACGGAACGAAATTAAACAAATTTATTGACTGCACACATGTCTGGAGTCAACTATAGTAAATCCCAGGCACTCAACATTAATATTCCAGATTTTCTGCTCACCAGGATTAGGGAGGGCTTCCGATTCACATGGAGTGACAATTCCATCACGTACCTGGGGATTAAGCTGACCTCCAAGGTGGAACTCCTTTATCAAGCTAACTACCCCCTGCTATTCCAAAAACTAGAGGCCGCAGTTATCTCTTTCCTGGCTGGGCAGAATCAATGCGATAAAAAATGACACTACTCCCACGCATTTTATACTACTTTAGAGCACTTCCTATCCCCCTGGTCAAGGCTCATCTAAAACAATTCCAAAACAAAAATATTACATTTGTTTGGGGAGGAGGGGGCCACAGGCTTTCGAAATCTGTCCTATTCCGGCCAAGGGAGGTGGGTGGCCTGGGCCTCTCGAACTTATTTTGGTATTTCCAGGCGGCTCAACTTGCTCAGATTCCTGCTGGGAATTACCTGATTGGATACACATTGAACACCAGGCGGTTCCACTCTACACCCTAGAATATCTATTGTGCTATAAAAAATTGAGACCCGCTATATTGTCCTCAACACTTTCCCACTCTTTTGCCCTCTGGAACGGTATAAAGGACAACACGCAGCTGACATCAACCATTGACCCACTAAAACATTTATTCCAAAAACTGGCATTCCCTCCAGGGCAAAATGTAAAAGCTTTCAGATAGTGGATTGATAAGGGACTGTATAGAATAGGGCACTTCATCACACCCATGGGCCCTCACCCTAAAGCATATTATACTAATGAACTGGACATGCCTCAGTCGGAACTCTTTCGCTATGTCCAGATCTCAAACTTCCTACACAAACTATGGAAAGCACACACTGATAGTCCCTGAATTACATCATACGAACAATGGTGCGGCCAGGCTGATGAGCAGAGGGGAGGAATCACGGTAATGTACAGGGCACTTTCATCCACTCGCTCAAAGACTTCCTTCATGCTAGCATGGGACTTGGAATAGAAACTTTTTTTCAGTCCTACAAGGGCGTTCTTAACTCCAGCCTTGTGGAAGCTAGTATAAAGCACTACTCAGCACTACTGGCAAAGAGAAAAATTTCCTGGAGTATGACACAAGAGAAGATAGCAAGCGTACTCCTGGACCGCTCTGAGAAATTCGAACAGGTTTGGGATCCATCGGCCACCTTCATTAAGGTCCAGTTACATTCTGACTCCAACCCTACCTCTCTCCCTCCAGCTCTTCCCTAGTCGGTTTGTTTCCTCTCTTTCTCTTTTTTTCCCTTTCTTTACTTTTTTTCTTTCCTCTTCTTTCGCTCTCATCTCTCCGAGGAGGACGTGCTTGGGCTCACACCTTCGCGAACCCAACCATCTCTGAAGATGGGTCGCTTAACAATAATTGCCATGTCCTGTCCACACTGGTGGGATCGTTGTTAGTTAACACAAGGTGTTTCCCTTAAAACCTATTCATCTACTGTGTGATATATGCCTTGGCATAACCTAGGATTAATTGGACTCTATGAGACCAAATTTCACCTATTAGCCTCGAGCAAGGGGGGTAGGAGCTTCAGCCACAGTGTGCTCCCATTAGGGGTGGCTGGAATGCTCCCCAGGACTCCCGAGCCAGATTCTTTCTGTACAGTCTCAAAGGCTAAATATCCATTAACAATTGTATTTCATGCTAATTGCGAAGGTATATATATGTTTTCTTTATGTAATTGAATTGAATCCCATTTTTTCCTATAACTGTTATAGGGCGTACACACGGTCGGACTTTGTTCGGATATTCCGACAACAAAATCCTAGGATTTTTTCCGAAGGATGTTGGCTCAAACTTGTTTTGTCTACACACGGTCGCACAAAGTTGTCAGAAAATCCGATCGTTCTAAACGCGGTGACGTAAAACACGTACGTCGGGACTATAAACGGGGCAGTGGCCAATAGCTTTCATCTCTTTATTTATTCTGAGCATGCGTTGCACTTTGTCCGTCGGATTTGTGTACACACGATCGGAATTTCCGACAACGGATTTTGTTGTCGGAAAATTTTATCTCCTGCTCTCCAACTTTGTGTGTCGGAAAATCCGATGGAAAATGTCCGATGGAGCCCACACACGGTCGGAATTTCCGACAACACGCTCCGATCGGACATTTTCCATCGGAAAATCCGACCGTGTGTACGGGGCATTAGATTAATGATTTTTGGCCATGTTGGCCTTGGCGGGACAAGTGGTCCTACACTTGTTTCTGTTATGTGTATCCTCTTTCTGAAATAATAAAAATTTATTGAACAGGAAAACTAAACTATCGTGCAGGTAAAATATATAGCTTGAGTAAGTACCAATGCAAATATTTCAGGTTTGACTGGGGCTGTTTTTTAATGTATCTAAAACATGTGTATATAGTTATTATGTACATATAGAGGACAGCTGTGACAGTGACGTATAGGCAATACATTCAGCTAAAAGCTACTGTTTGCAATGCATAAGGCTATCTGCGGTATGACAGGCTGCAGAATACCATTTCTTTCATACCGTTCTTTAATGTCACTGCACATAATCCAGGGAAGATAAATTGTGACCTGTCATACTCCTTGCCTTGGCCTGTTTTTATTCCACCGTTTTGACAAAGGATTGAGAGGACCAAAAACTGCTTATCCATCTCCTGAAGAGGGGACAGGCTCAACACTTATTCACAGCCTTTCCAGACGGCAGTCTGCACCACACAACACATTAAAAATGAACCTCCCTTGAAAATAATTTACCTTTAATTGAGCTGAAATAATAGGAATTGTCTCAGGTGCAGCAGAATTTTGTCGGCACGGCGGCAGTTTTCTAATGTGCATTCCTGAATCACTGCAGTCATTTAAGGTAACATTTTCTTTTGTGAGCGACCTCAATCAAGGTTTCTCATTATCGCTGCAGACAGAAAAACTGGGTCGTGTTCTGTAAGCTGTGAGGTGGCACTGCTGTGGAAATGACAGAGGATGCTTAGACTTGCAGTTCTGCAGTTGTCAAAGAACTGGCAGCGTTGTTGTAGGAACCAGTGAGTCCCTAGCGACACTTCACACTGACCTCTTTTTTTTGTATGCAACAATATTGCATAGTTATGCAATAGGGCAACATTAAAATAAAAAAATGTAATATTGCAAGCAGTATATTTTCTAAGACCCCAGAAAAGAGCTAACTGCAGAGACAAAATTCATATATATTTACTGTTTCAGCTGCCAAAGGATTTGTAGTTTTGTTCAGTCAGTCTTGTGATTTACACACTGCTGCCACACTATAGAATTAGAATTAGGATGATCGCTCTTCTTCCTTGGGTTTAATACTTCTTGCCTGGGCTACCTCCCTGCTCATTGGAAAGCAATGGTCATGCTGTTTCTTTGCCCAATGAACAGACTGGAGGATTACTAAGAAAGCTGAAGTAGGTAATAGGTTAGTTGTTGCCTGGCTGTGCAGTGTGGCAGGAGTGTGAGAATCATAAGACTAGCGGAACATAATTACAAATCAGGTAAAACAGTAAAGTAAAAACAAAATGAAAAGTGCATGCACTAGACTCTTATCCATGCATGCTGTAGCACAACCATCACCCAGTCCCTAGATTATAACAGACTGAATGGAGCCCCAGAGTCCAGGGGGCCCATGGTGGTGCTAAAAATGTTATACATTTTAATGAAGGCCCCTCAGAGAGGGAGCTTTGACCGAAGGAAGCATGGCTATACAGTGGGTGTTGACCTAACACAGTGAGGTTAAAGTGGTTGTAAAGTAAGATTTACAAATAACTGGCATCCGCTCGGTTTTATGAAGATATAAAGTCATTTGTGTCAGTTTTTCAAAAATTCTAATCCTAAATACATTTTTGCACAGCTTCGTTGTCACGTGACTTCCCTCTGCTCTCCTTCCCCGATCTAAGGAGAGCAGCGGAAGGGGTTGAGATTTCCCTCTGATGTCAGCTGGCCAGCAGAGGGAGATTATGTGACCGGGCAGCGGCGCTTTGCAAGAAGGTATATAGGATTATAATTTTAGAAAACCTGACACACAGTACTTTATATCTTCATACAACAGAGGGGGTGCCAGTTATTTGTAAATCCTACTTTACTGGCCACAGTCCGGCTCACCTAACATTTAAAGAACAGTAAACTGGCCCTTTGTTTATAAAGTTTGGAGACCCCTGCTCTAAAGGGAAAGAGGATTGTTCCTTGGTCAGAGAGAGGGATGTGAGGAGAACATTCTGAGAAGCAGACTGTGCATCTGGCTGCTCACAGGCTGCTTACAATGGCATCTGGGACAGAGAAAGGTGCAGCAGCAGACATTCCCTTGTACTGGAGAATGCCACTGACACTGACTGTGCCCACTGTCTAATTGCTGTGGAGGCTGAAGTAATGAGAACATTCCCCTTTGGACTGAATGTGGGAACAGGAGTGTGAGGCGCAGGGCAGCACGGGTGCCTGGAACAGATGATGATCAGTAGAGATGATCTGCAGAGATGGTGGTAAATGCAGGTTGACGCAGGTAGGAGAAGACCTCATGATCCACAGTTGAATGGATAGCATAAAAATGTAAAAAAGAACCTGTTAGGCAGATTTGGTAGGTAAAATAGCCAGGCTCTGGTGTGAGCAGGCAGAGAAACGTAGTCTGGAAGCTTGAGCCAAGGTCATACACGGTCAATTTGGTCCCCAATGTATTGGCCAGGAGGAGAGAGGGTTTATTATAGACTGTCGGACTGTTATTGTGGCATAACTCTCTTAAGTAGGGATGAGCCGAACACCCCCCTGTTCGGTTCGCACCAGAACATGCGAACAGGAAAAAAATTCGTTCGAACACGCGAACACCGTTAAAGTCTATGGGACACGAACATGAATAATCAAAAGTGCTAATTTTAAAGGCTAATATGCAAGTTATTGTCAATAAAAGTGTTTGGGGACCTGGGTCCTGCCCCAGGGGACATGAATCAATGCAAAAAAAAGTTTTAAAAACGGCCGTTTTTTCAGGAGCAGTGATTTTAATAATGCTTAAAGTCAAACAATAAAAGTGTAATATCCCTTTAAATTTCATACCTGGGGGGTGTCTATAGTATGCCTGTAAAGGGGCGCATGTTTCCCGTGTTTAGAACAGTCTGACAGCAAAATGACATTTTGAAGGAAAAAACACATTTAAAACTACCGCGGCTATTGCATTGCCGACAATACACATAGAAGTTCATTGATAAAAACGGCATGGGAATTCCCCACAGGGGAACCCCGAACCAAAAAAAAAAAAAAATGATGTGGGGGTCCCCCTAAATTCCATACAAGGCCCTTCAGGTCTGGTATGGATATTAAGGGGAACCCCAGCCAAAATTTAAAAAAAAAATTGACGTGGGGTTCCCCCTAAATTCCATACCAGACCCTTCAGGTCTGGTATGGATTTTAAGGGGAACCCCGCGCCAAAAAAAAAAAAAAAAACCCGCGTGGGGTCCCCCTAAAAATCCATACCAGACCCTTATCCGAGCACGCAACCTGGCAGGCCGCAGGAAAAGAGGGGGGGACGAGAGTGCGGCCCCCCCCCTCCTGAACCGTACCAGGCCACATGCCCTCAACATTGGGAGGGTGCTTTGGGGTAGCCCCCCAAAACACCTTGTCCCCATGTTGATGAGGACAAGGGCCTCATCCTCACAACCGTGGCCGGTGGTTGTGGGGGTCTGCGGGCGGGGGGCTTATCGGAATCTGGAAGCCCCCTTTAACAAGGGGACCCCCAGATCCCGGCCCCCCCCCGTGTGAAATGGTAAGGGGGTACTTACCCCTACCATTTCACTAAAAAACTGTCAAAAATGTTAAAAATGACAAGAGACAGTTTTTGACAATTCCTTTATTTAAATGCTTCTTCTTTCTTCCTTCATCTTCTTCTTCTTCTGGTTCTTCTGGTTCTTCTGGTTCTTCCTCCGGCGTTCTCGTCCAGCATCTTCTCCGCAGCGTCTTCTATCTTCTTCTCCTCGGGCCGCTCCGCACCCATGGCATGAGGGGAGGCTCCCGCTCTTCTCTTCATCTTCTTCTCTTCTTCATCTTCTTCTTCATCTTCTTCTTCATCTCTTCTTCCTTCTTCTCTTCTTCATGTCTTCTGCGGGCCGCTCCGCAGCCATGCTGGCATGGAGGGAGGCTCCCGCTGTGTGACGGCGTCTCTTCGTCTGACGGTTCTTAAATAACGGGGGGCGGGGCCACCCGGTGACCCCGCCCCCCTCTGACGCACGGTGACATGACGGGACTTCCCTGTGGCATTCCCCGTGACGTCACAGGGAAGTCCCGTCAAGTCACCGTGCGTCAGAGGGGGCGGGGTCACCGGGTGGCCCCGCCCCCCGTTATTTAAGAACCGTCAGACGAAGAGACGCCGTCACACAGCGGGAGCCTCCCTCCATGCCAGCATGGCTGCGGAGCGGCCCGCAGAAGACATGAAGAAGAGAAGAAGGAAGAAGAAGATGAAGAAGAAGATGAAGAAGAGAAGAAGATGAAGAGAAGAGCGGGAGCCTCCCCTCATGCCATGGGTGCGGAGCGGCCCGAGGAGAAGAAGATAGAAGACGCCGCGGAGAAGATGCTGGACGAGAACGCCGGAGGAAGAACCAGAAGAGCCAGAAGAACCAGAAGAAGATGAAGGAAGAAAGAAGAAGCATTTAAATAAAGGAATTGTCAAAAACTGTCTCTTGTCATTTTTAACATTTTTGACAGTTTTTTAGTGAAATGGTAGGGGTAAGTACCCCCTTACCATTTCACACAGGGGGGGCGGGATCTGGGGGTCCCCTTGTTAAAGGGGGCTTCCAGATTCCGATAAGCCCCCCGCCCGCAGACCCCCACAACCACCGGCCACGGTTGTGAGGATGAGGCCCTTGTCCTCATCAACATGGGGACAAGGTGTTTTGGGGGGCTACCCCAAAGCACCCTCCCAATGTTGAGGGCATGTGGCCTGGTACGGTTCAGGAGGGGGGGGGCGCACTCTCGTCCCCCCTCTTTTCCTGCGGCCTGCCAGGTTGCGTGCTCGGATAAGGGTCTGGTATGGATTTTTAGGGGGACCCCACGCCGTTTTTTTTTTTTTTTTGGCGCGGGGTTCCCCTTAAAATCCATACCAGACCTGAAGGGTCTGGTATGGAATTTAGGGGGAACCCCACGTCAATTTTTTTTTAAAATTTTGGCTGGGGTTCCCCTTAATATCCATACCAGACCTGAAGGGCCTTGTATGGAATTTAGGGGGACCCCCACATCATTTTTTTTTTATTTATTTTGGTTCGGGGTTCCCCTGTGGGGAATTCCCATGCCGTTTTTATCAATGAACTTCTATGTGTATTGTCGGCAATGCAATAGCCGCGGGTAGTTTTAAATGAGTTTTTTCCTTCCAAATGTCATTTTGCTGTCAGACTGTTCTAAACACAGGAAACATGCGCCCCTTTACAGGCATACTATAGACACCCCCCAGGTACGAAATTTAAAGGGATATTACACTTTTATTGTTTGACTTTAAGCATTAATAAAATCACTGCTCCTGAAAAAACGTCCGTTTTTAAAACTTTTTTTTGCATTGATCCATGTCCCCTGGGGCAGGACCCGGGTCCCCAAACACTTTTTATGACAATAACTTGCATATAAGCCTTTAAAATTAGCACTTTTGATTTCTCCCATAGACTTTTAAAGGGTGTTCCGCGGCATTCGAATTTGCCGCGAACACCCCAAATTGTTCGCTGTTCGGCGAACTTGCGAACAGCCAATGTTCGAGTAGAACATGAGTTCGACTCGAACTCGAAGCTCATCCCTACTCTTAAGGTAGAATTGCCCCTAGTATAGCGATTAGGGGTAACACTAGATTCCACTTGTTTGTTATTAATAATATATTATCTTTGACATTGTTTTTTCCTATTTGTTGTACATTTACTGCTGTCTCTATGAATTTGGCTATTGGGGTACTGTTTACATATTAAATAAATAAATATTCCCAAGTTTGCTACCCACATACAATTAATGCAATATTAATCAATTAATTTCATAATAAGCTAAATAAAGTGAGGCCTCACACATGACGTCATTCAGCAAGCCAGGTTGAATCCTCCCACATGCTGGTTATTTGAATTACACATTGTATAACATCATGCAGTTTGTAAGTGCATTTCTTTGTTTTATTAAATTTGGTTGGTAAAGTACTACACTACGTGGCCCTCCTGTTGTATTTAAATCCCTTCCTTGAAGTTTATTCTGGCTTAGGAGTCCTGGGAGTCTCTGCACTGATAGGTGGCACTGATGGGCACTGAAGAGCACTCGTAGGTGACACTGATAGGCACTGGTGGGTGGCACTAGTGGGCACTGCTTAGCAGCAGTGGATCTGAAGTGTGCAGGACTGATGTCCTGTTTACTCCAGACAGTAATTAGCTTTTTATTTTTTTTCTCCTCACGCTATGAGTGTGAGGGAAAAAAAAGCTGATTACCGGCTCTGATTGCATTACGTGATCAGCTGTCATTGGCCACCCCTCCATCGTCAACCCCCTGACCAGCTATCCACCTCCACCAGAGCGCCCTTACAGTAAGGAGCCGGGCATGTTATTTCACTTTTTATGAAATTAATTAATATTGCATTAATTGTATGTGGACAGTGCACTTAGGAATATTTATTTATTTAGTTGGTTACACATCCTACCCGGATAGGTGTTTTGATGCGGCAGTCCCTTATTTGTATTTCATTTTGTTACAATTAATTTGTCAATTGTTTATTTTCATAATTTTTCAGCAAGCGCACAAATATATTTTGGTTTATAGTACTGTTTACATATATTTGTAAAAAATATTCTCCCCTTCAGCCCAGGTGTGTCAAAGTGTGTAGTACTGCTTATTCATGAAGCATATAGAACAAAACGGGCATGAAATCAAAGCAGTGTGTCCCACCTACTCATACCAATGTAGTACTGTCACTAAAGGCTGAGAGCATACAGAAAAAAAAATATTCTAGAGAGCGGGAAAACAGGAAGGCTGTAATAGTGACAAGGAGTCTGGACAGCTATTGCAAAAAAGTAAATTTATTGGTAAAATATCAAACATAAACCACCTAAAATCAGGGGTCTAAATACACAGACACCCAGGGAACACCTAGAATTTGTGCATGCTGACATGGGACAAAAACACAGACAAGTGCAAAAAACATGAAACAGAGTCGCCAGAGTTGTGTACTGACACACAGGGCACCACCACGGCCAATGCCGTATCACACCTATACCAATTTTATCAAGGTGGTGCTACCGTGTGTCAGCCCCTTGGAACCTTGAGCAAGGGAGATTGTGGGGAGCTAGCAACCAACTGGGGGATAGATAGTGATCCTGCTGTGTTGTGAACGGTCCTGTCATCCCAAACAGTTGAAACAGAGGTAAAGCACTAGTTCATCACAGGTACAAAGTTCCTGTGTGTGCAGGAGAATGGATGGTCATGAGCTGTAGGAGGAGGGACAAGATCCTATGTCATATCGCTCAGGAACGCAGAACGGTGGATCAAGAGCATCTGCCCTTGTTGCTGGGGAAGTCTATAGCATGCAGTAACCCTGTGCAGTTACAGCAGGTTGCAGTGATGAGGATTGCATCTGCGGGTGAAGATGGGCCTCAAACTCTCACATAAACTGTGAATGGTTAACTGGAGGCAGTTGCGGTCATGTATCTGTTACCGTGTGGGTGACTGGGTGCAATATGGAGATCTAGCAACCTTTGTGGAGAGGCTGGGACTGAGTGGAAACAGGTACAGTCATATCATGGCATCACAGGAAAAAATGCATAGCAATCTCAGGCAATGGCAACAGTACTTTACCACTCCTGAACAAGTCTCCAGGCAATCACCATCACCAGGTGTCTCCACATGGAACACTTCATTCCGTACCAGTCCCGACAGTGGCTGCTATCCAAGTGGCTATGCTGTGAGATCCAACCCTGCGGGTGTCCCTCTTGGTAAGAAGTCTCTGCATAGAAAGGCTGGGCTGGATGGCAATCAGGTGGTAGGTCGCTGGATTTACTCAGTGATCATTGGAGTCTCCCGGTATGCTCGCCAACACTACAAGGGATGTATGAATGGCTTCTCGGGCGTTGACGAAGTCAACACGTTTCGCTATACAATTGCGTAGCTTCGTCTAGACATCAGGCGGATATCCGAGGGCTCATTTTCAATGTGTTTCCACCTCAGATAGAGCAGTCCCTATAGAGCTGTCCCTACTAAATTCCCTTAAAGGAGCCTAATTTGTTTTTGTGTGCTGTGGCCGTGCTAGCGGAAATGCCACCATTTGTGGCTTGGCTTTACAATTTTTTTCCTTAAAGGTGATATTCGGAATTGCAACATCACTGGGATTCATTTTCAGCTTGTTTGAATTTATAGTCTTTTTTTATCTTTTTTGTAAGGGATACATTCGATCACTGCTCAGATGGCTAGATGGCATACAGGCTCTAATTAGCAGTAGCATCGAACCAGTGTCCACTAATTCAATCATCACACATAAGTGATGAATAAAACAAGAAACAGGGATTCACAATAGAGAATTTTTTCCTCTGTGGGACTTTGGGAGGCAGAGAGTACTGTTCCAAGACTCTCTGCCTCCCAAAGTCCCACAGAGGAAAAAATTCTCTATTGTGTATCTCAATTAGGGATGTGGGCAGAGTGTCTTTTTCCATAAAGTTCTTGGCACCACCACAATATAAAACAGGAAACAGTGGACCTGGGACCTGGAAACAGGGCCGGATTAATAGCATCATGGACCTGGTGCTGAGGATTTTAGTGGGCCTTTTTATAGAAATAAATAAAATGAAAATGCAAACATTTTTTGTTAAAACAAATACTTACACAAATTGAATTAAATAGAGGGGGGTGAGAGAGAGAGAAAGAGGAAGGGTTTGAGAAAGAGGAAGGGTTTGAGAAAGAGGAAGAGTGAGAGAAAGAGGAAGGGTGAGAGAGATGGGGTGAGAGAGAAAGGAAGGGTGAGAGAGAGAGAAAGAAAGAGAGAGAGGGGGATGACAAGGGGTGAGAGAGAAAGGGGATGAGAAAGAAAGAGGGGGTGAAAGAGAGAGAGAGGGGAAGGGGGTGAGAGAGAGAGAGGACTGCGCTACACGTGATGCATGGGAATATGCATGCTCTGTCACATCTGCATGATGTGAATGGAGCCTTACACTTACCAACCATGTAACAGGGGTACAGCCTACATGAGAGTAGCAACTCTGCTCTGAATTCTGTAGCAGTGCAGCATTGTTGCCACACCATCACAGGAAGCTATATTAGGTGGTTGTCACTGGTAAGATCAATAGGTATTTGTGGGACTTTGGAGAAAGACTAAGAGAAAACTGTAAGAGCAATAGCACTTCTAGTTGTAGCGCTACCTCTGTAGGAGCCGCTTAAGTTTGTTCAGTTCGTTACTCTGCCTTCCAACACCTAGCAAGGTGGTTAGTGGTATAGCACAATAAATGACACACAAAGACACAGTTCACATTGGTTCAGCTCTATCAGATTTATTTAGTTAAAGCGGAGTTCCACACAAAAATGGAACTTCCGCTTTTCGGAACCCCCCCCCCCCCTCCGGTGTCACATTTGGCACCTTTCAGGGGGGAGGGGGGTGAAGATACCTGTCTAAGACAGGTATTTGCACCCACTTCCGGCATAGACTCCCATGGGAGTCTATGCCTCTTCCTGTCCCTCCGCGCTGTCTCCTGTGCGTTTGCACAGCTCCAAAGAGATAGCGGGGACCACTTACGATGCGCAGCGTGACTCACGCATGCGCAGTAGGGAACCGGGAAGTGAAGCCGCAACGCTTCACTTCCTGATTCCCTCACCTAGGATGGCGGCGGCAGCTGCCGAGAACTGAGCGGGTTCTCGGCGTCCCCTGCCGACATCGCTGGACCCTGGAACAGGTAAGTGGCCATGTATTAAAAGTCAGCAGCTGCAGTATTTGTAGCTACTGGCTTTTAATATTTATTTTTTTGCGGTTTGTGTGGACTCCCTCTTTAAGAGAAGAGACTTAAAATGATATCAGTCAGCCAAGTCCTGGATAAACAGCCAAGACTTTGTTGAAACAACTTTTAAAGCAGTAGATTAACAATTAGCAATAACAAATAAATGATACCAACGTGTGCATTAATAAACAGTAATAGATAAGTTCCTCAGGAAAGCTATTAATTGCTGTAGGTATTACTACTGCTAAAGGGGAGCCCCAGGCTGGCCTATAGTACATAAAACTCAATGAGGGATAAAATAATTCAGATATTGGAGTTGGAGTTGGAGCTCATAAACAAGAATTCCTTAATGTGGTAAAGTGATGATGAACAAGGCAAGACAGCTGATTCTGTCTTATAGCAATTCTCTGTGCGATACAGGTACAAGTTGTCTGTGCACAGTGTTCAGAGTGTGATATGAAAGGCAATAGAATCTATGGGCAAAGGCCCCCTCACCAATCCTGACAGCGTTCGGTAGTTTCCCGCGGGGAACGATCAAACGATTCTCCTTACTGCAGATGGGCAGAGATGGAGATCGGTCTGCTGACTCAGTGAACTGGCCGGTCCCACAGTGTTTAGCGCTGCTGCAGAGTGTCCTTCAGGAAGCGGGTGACATCTGGACCCTCTAGGGCTGGAGCTGTAGGCTGTGTGTAGCGCTGGTAGATTTGCGATCTACCATATGTTAGGTAAATTTAGTAACTTGTTCGTTAAATAGGTTAGGTTTGCCTCTGTTCCAGCTTGGCTGACGTTGTGTGTGTTTCCGGCAGGTGGGTGTCGCTGTTATCACTAGTCAGTGTTGGAAATGCTACGTGTCGAAGCGTATGGATGCTCTTCTGTCCCGGAGACAACTCGGTGGAGGTGGTCCTCCGAGATGCATTCTGGGCGAGGGTATTTATGGGAGGGACACCATATTGTGGGGTTCGTTTTGCAGCCACCTGCTGGCCCTCCTGGCCGACAGGTATGCGTTAGAGAAGCAATCTTGTGGTCCTCTGTTCCGGAGGCCCACGTCACTGCGTCGCAGGGATGGGCCCAGAAGCTTGTCTGGGGCCTACCACAGCAGCCGAGGAAAGGTCCTGAGCTGTCTATCCAAAGGGAGGAAGCTGGACAACCAAGGAGATCCCAGGGGAGGACCCGTCATGGAAGGATCACGCAGCGTGCTGGTCTGGAGAGGGGCCTGGTGACTCGGTTGGAGGACGTATCCTAAAAGTAACTATACAGCATAGTGTTGCCGGGTTGGCTTAAAGGTTCAAGCACTGTGACTGACGTTCATCGCAGAAAAACCAATACATCCTGTGGCAGAGGATCGTACGGGTTTATCCCAAACAAGTCTGTGGCAGAGACTTTTGTTCGTGCTACGTACTGGCTGCTAGGCAAGTGAGAGAAACCTATCCAGGCGAGCAAAGAGTGTGTCCCACGAGGGGAGCGCATTCTATTATAATATCCAAATTTTACAAGGACATTTTGTCAAAAACCTTACAAGAAGATATTTGAGTCTCTTCTGCAGTTTCCCTTCTGCCTCTTTCCTGCTATTTCCTTAATAAGTTGTTCAATAAAGCATTGAAAACGTACTTAAGTGTTGGTGCGTGTATCGTCCAGAGGTAAACTCAACGGGACCCCTAGACCCGGTGCCGGTAAAACAGAGGGAAGGAGAGTGAAGGTAACAAGCCCGCTTAAACCAGCAGCTCCACCGAGAGTTAGTGCTATATGTGTATCGCGTGGTAGGCCGCAATCCCCTCACATAGCAGTGAAATGGTACTTATGCGATGAGATCCAGGAAGCAAGAGAGTTTGGACCTGTTCTACAGACCACTTTATAGTCTCTCCCATAATCCTCCCCTCTCTTTGCTGTGCGGGCTGGGCTTTGTAGTGCTGCCTCTTTAGGCGTCAGTGGGGTCACTTTGTGATGGGACTTCATGTCCCATAGTCCTCTGCTGCTGCTGTTTGATAATTGTCTCTCCCTGCCAATAGAGAGACAGGAGAGAGAGCAGAGTGGGTGGATGCCTGTGTGTGTTCTCCATCTCTGTCTGTGTGTGTTTGCAATATGGCGGTGGCCAGCTTGGTAAGACACCTGCTACATAGTAAAACCCCAACTCCAGGAAACATATTTCTTGCAGCCAGCAAGTGTTAATTGCTTGTTTTGTCTAAGGGAGGAGAGAAGTACTTTTAATTACTTCATCGTTGTCTTCCCAGACCCCATTCCCCATGACTGAACTGTTGTTCTTCACTATCATGTCTAGTGCAGGGCTTTGGGCCCTGCATTGATCTTAATGACATCAGGACTGATGAAGAATGGTAAATGGCAAGGTAAATCTTTTTTAATGTGTCACCTAGATCTAAACAATCAAGCAACTCCTGCACTGCTGGTGCAGCTCCACTGCAAGGGATAGTTTTCAAATACTAATCTTGCTCCTTTAGGGAAGGCAAAGTGAGCTCTCATTAGAGGTTACTGCCTGGAACATAAGACTGAAGCTGCAACAACAAAGGCAAAATGTAATTGTGATTTAAACCAAAAATTGGAATTTGGGTTCATACTTGTGCACCGTTGTTCTACCATAGGAGTAATCTTTTCACCCATCAAGTTCCTCATTCATCTAATCTCTTTAATCCTTTGTGATAATCATTGTGCATCTGTTAGGATTAATTCCCCTGGTCACATCCACCTCTCCATACCTAATTCCTGTATATTATCTCTTGTAAATTCTGCAGCTCTTGTCTCTCAATGCCACTTTCTAAGGTGTGACCTTCAGCTTGCTGTGTGAATTTTAAAAGCCAGCCATTAATTTAGCCTGTCAGCCTCACTAGTTTTAGCCAGCGCACCTCGTTACTCATTGTCGAGTGTTTGCTGTCAGCTCAGCGACTGAACACGTTGAATATGGATACACCTGAGATTGTGGTGCTCTTCATTGTCACCTGACTTATACAGACCTGCACTAATCCCTGCGGTGAAAGTCACAGTTCTCTGACCTATGGTGTACTGGGGGTTAAGGGGGTGGCCAAAATTGTAAGGGGTAAATTGAAAATTCTGCAATTAAGGAAAATACATTGACACTTTCTTTCTCATATTATTATTTTATTTGAGGTATTATAGCAGTGAACATGTAATTCCGTTCTATATATTTGGACACATTCACCTGATATATTATTTTTGAGTACTGCGTGGCACTAAGTTATATATTTTTTATATGTATCTTGCAATTGCTGTAGTGGGCTATGACTGGGGTCTCAGCTTTTCTCTGGGTGTGACTGTCTGGGCCCATAACCTTGTTAGAAATTCTATATATAGCCCTACAGAACAGACAGTATACAGTCCATATGGGCTTTGCTGCTTAACTGCAGACAGGAAACAGGAACTTTATTATACAAAGACATAGAGGTTACCATATACTGTAGCAGCTACAAACGAATAAGCATTGCCATCTACTGGCTGAAGAATATATCTCTACCGAATACTGATATTGGTGTACCAAAGTACAGGTTTTACGTACCCTCACTTTAGGTACACTCGTGAGTACGGACACATTGGCGTCTATGAGTAATCTTGGTCAGCTTGACATGGTATTGCTCCCGGTCTTTAACACTGGCATCTATGGGAAATCTTGGTCAGCTTGACATGGCACTGACCCCGTTTTTTTTTTTTTCAATCAAATTATTTTTATTACATTTTTTTCCATTATACAACAAAACTCAAGACATTGAAGAAAAAGAAGAGAAAAGAGCCTGGGTTTGATTGGCTAAGAGTGTTTGGAAAGTATGAGACCACACAACCCTACAAAAACAATTGCAAGATGCAGAGATGTAAGAAATGGTGTGCTCAATAAAAAAATGCAGCAATGGATATCCAATATTCACAAATGCTACATTAAAGCAATAAACGTCCTTAAGAAAAACGAGGGCAATCTAAAACCATCCAAGTATCATGATTGATAAAATATTATGACAACCTTGTGGAATCCAATAATATATGAATACTCAAAGATAGCAAAGAATGACATGACGGTAAATCCTGGAACCCTGTCCAGCATGACAGCAAATATCTGTGCAAAAAATACCAAAAACGATAAATCACTAGTTCATGAATGAGAACATGAAAACAATGTAATTTAGTCATGAAAATGTGTGATATCCCATTCACATGCTTGGCCAGTCCATCACCTTTACCCTCAGCTTCTTTAGCAAGGCAGTGGTCATCTTAGAGGTGTGTTTGGGGTCATTATTATGTTGGAATACTGCCCTGCAGCCCAGTCTTCAAAGGGAGGGGATCCTGCTCTGCTTCAGTATGTCACAGTACATGTTGGCATTCATGGTTCCCTCAATGAACTGTAGCTCCCCAGTGCCGGCTGCACTCATGCAGCCCCAGACCATGACACTCCCACCACCATGCTTGACTGTAGGCAAGACACACTTGTTTTTTACTCCTCACCTGGTTGCTGCCACACACACTTGACACCATCTGAACCAAATAGGTTTATCTTGGTCTCATCAGACCACAGGGTATGGTTCCAGTAATCTCTGTCCTTAGTCTGCTTGTCTTCAGTAAACTGTTTGCAGGCTTTATTGTGCATCATCTTTAGAAGAGGCTTCCCTCTGGGACGACAGCCATGCAGACCAATTTAATGCAGTGTGTGGCATATGGTCTGAGCACTGACAGGCTGACCCCCCACCCTTCAACCTCTGCAGCAATGCTGGCAGCACTTATATGTCTATTTCCCAAAGACAACCTCTGGATATGATGCTGAGCACATGCACTCAACTTCTTTGGTTGACCATGGCGAGGCCTGTACTGAGTGGAACCTGTTCTGTTAAACTGCTGTATGGTCTTGACCACCATGCTGCAGCTCAGTTTCAGGGTCTTGGCAATCTTCCTATAGCCTAGGCCATTTTTATGTAGAGCAAAAATTCTTTTTTACAGATCCTTAGAAAGTTCTTTGCCATGAGGTGCCATGTTGAACTTCCAGTGACCAGTATGAGAGAGAGCGATTACACCAAATTTAACACACCTTCTCCCCATTCCCAGCTGACAACACTAACACTAACACTAACGAGTCACATTACATCGGGGAGGGAAATTGGCTAATTGGGTCCAATTTGGACATTATCACTTAGGGGTGTACTCACTTTTGTTGCCAGTGGTTTAGACATTAATGGCGTGTGTGTGTTGCGTTATTTTGAGGGGACAGTAAATTTACACTGTTGCACAAGCTGTACACTCACTACTTTACATTGTAGCAAAGCGTAATTTCTTCAGTGTTGTCACATGAAAAGATATAATAAAATATTTACAAAGATGTGAGGGGTGTACTCACTTTTGTGAGATACTGTATTACATATGCAATTATCCCCCTCCAAAGATTTATCTCATTACTGACTTTCCTCAACATCATTAATATGCTCAATTGACTGTTCAGACAGTTTGGAGACTAGCAACCAAGACCAGATTTTCACAAATTTTTTAGGGCTCCTCCTATGTTTATATCTCAATTCCTGCCGCCTTAAGTTAAGATTAATCGCTTTGACCCATTGACCTATTGTTGCCAGATTATTTGATTTCCATTTTTGTAATATAAATTTTCGGGCTATATACATAGATCTCAGCCACATCACCTGCATTTCAATTGGGGGAGTGCCTTTCTGATACAATCCCTAGCAATGCTATTTTTGGATCAGGGCGAATCTGTGTAAAACATACAGTATTTAAAGTATCAAATACACACTCCTAATAGCGATGCAGTTTGGGGCATCGCCACAGCATATGTATAAGTGTACCTATATCAGTGGTACACCTTGGGCAATTTGATGTATTTGCTTTTCCCCAAGAATGTAACTTTAAGGGCGTGTAGTGGGATATGAATAATAAATAATTGAGATACCTTAAATAAATTCTTCAAAGCTTGCTCCCATTCCTTATCACTAATGCCTCGTTTCCACTGAGCGGATCGGTTCGGTTCGGTACGGTACGCTATTTTGGGTGTTTCCATTATGAAAGCGGCCCATACAACCGAACCCAACCGTTCCATTCAGGGTCCTGCTTCAGATGTGGGGCCATAGAAAATGGAACGGTTCGGTTAGGGCGGAGCTACGATACATTCCACTGATTGGCGAACGTGTGACGCCATGCTAGGCATTTTTTCTAAGCCCACGTATGGCCCCTGTCGGTCCGACTTGCAGTGGAAACGCTCGCCTGAATAGGCCGGACCATTCTAGGCCTTCCAAACTGTTCCGACCCGAACCAATCTGCTCGGTGGAAACGAGGCATAAGTGTCTCCAAGTCTCTCATTATCAAAAAGTTGATAAAGGAGTAGAATGCCTGCCTTTTTCATAAATCAAATTTTCAAGTTTTACTACCTACCTCAGGTAGTTGCAGTTTGCAGTTCCCGGTTTTTAACATTTAACTGCTCCTGAAACCATAAGTGATAGGGACACCAAACTCGGGCAGCACCGAGAGGGGACCCAGGACTACAACATATTAGATTTTTGGGGTCAGCCAGCTTGCCTAGATAATCAGTTATGCCTGTAAATGACTATTGCATTGCAGTACATGCATTGAAAAGTGAAAAAAGGTATTGCTTCACTTTAAGTACATTTTCGTTTTACATGCATGCTCTGGTCCCATTGTGTACTTAAAAGTGGGGTATGCCTGTAGTAGTTGTACAAAAATACATGAACAATGTATTCCAACAAAAACTTGTGAAGATCATACATATAAACATCTAACAGAAAGAGCGACCAACTCGCTTAGGAATAAGGAAAAAAGCCGTGCCACATCCAATAATCAGAAACATAAAAACAGCGGGTTCCCGCATAGCAATAATACATAATAAACATAGTAAACATCATACAGTAAGCAATGATGAAGTGTACAGAGAAACTCTTTTCAAGCCCGACGCGTTTCGGGGTACTTAATGTTTGTTCAGTCCTTCTTCAGGGGCATATTTGAAAAGAGGAATTCATCTGGATTGATTGAAAAAATGGTGCATGAATCAGAAAGTTGTAAGGGAATACCACTGGATATCTATTCAAAGGTTTAAATGATCAATTGATCACCTACCTGAGAGGGTATCATTGGTTACTTCTGGAAAGGAGACTTTTTAAAAAGGCCACATGAAAAGGCAAGGTGGGATGGTGGGCAGTTGTAGTGTAGAGGATATAGGTGCTGTTCTTGGGCGGTGGGGGCTAGTTGTTAATAAGCAATAATTTCCACAGGGGAGTGTGTGTAACTGGTCACCTGTGCCGCCCAGCCCGGGCTCGCATACACCAGAGCGATATGCTGGGGTCGAGAGAAGCACCCCTAAAATTGAAAAAAAAATTTTTTGTGCCGTAAGTATATATAAGGACCGTTGTAAATACGATAAAGAAAAATTGAATAACAGGCTGATGTGAAGAGAGCTAAAAAAATAAATAAAAAATAATAATAATATTTGTATTTGTAGGGGTTCATTTCAAAGAAATTATACTTGATATAAATTAATGGGTATGCATTTTGTATAATTTGTAATGCATATCCTTAGTATATAAGCAATATTGTGCAAACTCGTTGCATAGGAAGTATAGTTGTACAGGCTAATAAGCACATTATATATATGAATTGTCAATGGTTGTATATTTCCAGAGTTGGGAATTTTAAATGATGTTATTCAATATAACAGCAACATGCCCCTGAAGAAGGACTGAACAAACATTAAGTACCCCGAAACGCGTCAGGCTTGAAAAGAGTTTCTCTGTACACTTCATCATTGCTTACTGTATGATGTTTACTATGTTTATTATGTATTATTGCTATGCTATCTAGGATATCCACATTGTTTTTAGAATGTATTTTTTCAGTAAATAAATGTTGTCGGAAAATTTTATCTCCTGCTCTCCAACTTTGTGTGTCGGAAAATCCGATGGAAAATGTCCACGCTCCGATCGGACATTTTGCATCGGAAAATCCGACCGTGTGTACGGGGCATAAGTCTGTAATTGCTGCACTTTTCTCTTTTGCCGCAAGGTGGCATTAGATATGAGAGGGGCACTGCAAGGTCAGATTATGGGTATATGGGCTATGCCAGTTAATTTTCTTAAATCCCTTGGACTGCTGGGAGAATTTATATATTTGGGTGGAGTCAAGTGATCAGTGTTCTGTGCCACCTGGACGGCTGTCTGGGTGGACGTGTGTTGTATTGTCCGGCTAGGCCGGAGATTGGGCCTATCCCGGGCACATCTTGCTGCTAGGCTGTCTGAGGGTCTATCCAGAAGCAAGAGAGCAGCGCAGGGTTGGGATTGTGGCTTGCAGTCCAACCAGAAGTGACGGTTCTGCCAGCCGGAGGAACCTGCCGTGGTTGGAGGTATAGGGAGGTATAGGGGGAAGCTGTCGCCACTAAGGAACCAACCGCCTTATTACCAGGGACCACAGTAAGAAACTGAAGCAAGTACCGGAGCAGTATTCTCACTAGGGATGAGCTTTGCGTTCGAGTCGAACTTATGTTCGACTCGAACATTGGCTGTTCGCAAGTTCGCCGAACAGCGAACAATTTGGGGTGTTTGCGGCAAATTCGAATGCCGTGGAACACCCTTTAAAAGTCTATGGGAGAAATCAAAAGTGCTAATTTTAAAGGCTTATATGCAAGTTATTGTCATAAAAAGTTTTTGGAGACCCGGGTCCTGCCCCAGGGGACATGGATCAATGCAAAAAAAAGTTTTAAAAACAGCCGTTTTTTCAGGAGCAGTGATTTTAATAATGCTTAAAGTCAAACAATAAAAGTGTAATATCCCTTTAAATTTCATAGCTGGGGGGTGTCTATAGTATGCCTGTAAAGGGGCGCATGTTTCCCGTGTTTAGAACAGTCTGACAGCAAAATGACATTTCAAAGGAAAAAACCCATTTAAAACTACTCGCGGCTATTGCATTGCCAACAATACACATAGAAGTTCATTGATAAAAACGGCATGGGAATTTCCCACAGGGGAACCCCGAACCAAAATTAAAAAAAAAAAAATGACGTGGGAGTCCCCCAAAATTCCATACCAGGCCCTTCAGGTCTGGTATGGATATTACGGGGAACCCCGGCCAAAATTATAAAAAAAAAATGACGTGGGTTCCCGCTAAATTCCATACCAGACCCTTCAGGTCTGGTATGGATTTTAATGGGAACCTCGCGCCAATAAAAAAAAAACGGCGTGGGGTCCCCCCAAAAATCCATACCAGACCCTTATCCGAGCACGCAACCTGGCAGGCCACAGGAAAAGAGGGGGGACGAGAGTGCGTCCCCCCCCTCCTGAACCATACCAGGCCACATGCCCTCAACATTGGGAGGGTGCTTTGGGGTAGCCCCCAAAACACCTTGTCCCCATGTTGATGAGGACAAGGGCCTCATCCCCACAACCCTGGCCGGTGGTTGTGGGGGTCTGCGGGGGGGGGCTTATCGGAATCTGGAAGCCCCCTTTAACAAGGGGACCCCCAGATCCCGGCCCCCCCCTGTGTGAAATGGTAAGGGGGTAATTACCCCTACCATTTCACTAAAAAACTGCTTCTTCTTTCTTCTATCTTCCTTTATCTTCTTCTGGTTCTTCTGGTTCTTCCTCCGGCGTTCTCGTCCAGCATCTCCTCTGCCGCGTCTTCTGTCTTCTTCTCCTCGGGCCGCTCCGCACCCATGGCATGGGGGGAGGCTCCCGCTCTTCTCTTCATCTTCTTCTTCATCTTCTTCTTCATCTTCTTCTCTTCTTCCTTCTTCTCTTCTTCTCTTCTTCATTTTCTTCTCTGGGCCGCTCCGCATCCATGCTGGCATGGAGGGAGGCTCCCGCTGTGTGACGGCGTCTCCTCGTCTGACAGGTCTTAAATAACGGGGGGCGGGGCCAACTGATGACCCCGCCCCCCTCTGATGCACGGGACATGACGGGACTTCCCTGTGGCATTCCCCGTGACGTCACAGGGAAGTCCCGTCAAGTCACCGTGCGTCAGAGGGGGGTGGGGTCACCGGGTGGCCCCGCCCCCGTTATTTAAGAACTGTCAGACGAGGAGACGCCGTCACACAGCGGGAGCCTCCCTCCATGCCAGCATGGGTGCGGAGTGGCCCGGAGAAGAAAATGAAGAAGAGAAGAAGAGAAGAAAAGAAGAAGAGAAGAAGATGAAGAAGATGAAGAGAAGAGCGGGCGCCTCCCCCCATGCCATGGATGCGGAGCGGCCCGAGGAGAAGAAGACAGAAGAAGCCGCGGAGGAGATGCTGGACGAGAACGCCGGAGGAAGAACCAGAAGAGCCAGAAGAACCAGAAGAAGAAGATGAAGGAAGATAGAAGAAAGAAGAAGCATTTAAATAAAGGAATTGTCAAAAACTGTCTCTTGTCATTTTTAACATTTTTGACAGTTTTTTAGTGAAATGGTAGGGGTAAGTACCCCCTTACCATTTCACACAGGGGTAGGGGCCGGGATCTGGGGGTCCCCTTGTTAAAGGGGGCTTTCAGATTCCGATAAGCCCCCCGCCCGCAGACCCCCACAACCACCGGCCAGGGTTGTGGGGATGAGGCCCTTGTCCTCATCAACATGGGGGCAAGGTGTTTTGGGGGGCTACCCCAAAGCACCCTCCCAATGTTGAGGGCATGTGGCCTGGTACGGTTCAGGAGGGGGGGGCCGCACTCTCATCCCCCCTCTTTTCCTGCGGCCTGCCAGGTTGCATGCTTGGATAAGGGTCTGGTATGGATTTTTGGGGGGACCCCACGCCGTTTTTTTTTTGGCGCGGGGTTCCCCTTAAAATCCATACCAGACCTGAAGGGTCTGGTATGGAATTTAGGGGGAATCCCACGTCGTTTTTTTAAAAAATTTTGGCCGGGGTTCCCCTTAATATCCATACCAGACCTGAAGGGCCTGGTATGGAATTTAGGGGCACTCCCACGTCATTTTTTTAAAAAATTTTGGTTCGGGGTTCCCCTGTGGGGAATTCCCATGCCGTTTTTATCAATGAACTTCTATGTGTATTGTCGGCAATGCTATAGCCGCGAGTAGTTTTAAATGGGTTTTTTCCTTCGAAATGTCATTTTGCTATCAGACTGTTCTAAACACGGGAAACATGCGCCCCTTTACAGGCATACTATAGACACCCACCAGCTACGAAATTTAAAGGGATATTACACTTTTATTGTTTGACTTTAAGCATTATTAAAATCACTGCTCCTGAAAAAACGGCCGTTTTTAAAACTTTTTTTGCATTGATCCATGTCCCCTGGGGCAGGACCCAGGTCCCCAAACACTTTTTATGACAATAACTTGCATATAAGCCTTTAAAATTAGCACTTTTGATTATTCATGTTCGTGTCCCATAGACTTTAACGGTGTTCGCGTGTTCGAACAAACGTTTTTCCTGTTCGCATGTTCTGGTGCGAACCGAACAGGGGGGTGTTCGGCTCATCCCTAATTCTCACCAACCGGGGATGGTGAAGAACTTCAGTGGTCTATCAAGCCAGGGACCCAGCCAGCGGAGGTGACGCTTGCAGAGCAGCCTTGTGTGTCAAACTAGGGACCAAGCGGGCCACTGGGGTGAAGCTTGAGGAGTATCTTGAGTGCCAAGCTAGGGACCCAGCAGAGAAGCTTGAGGAAGATAACAGTGAAGATTGGAAGAGCTCCAGGGATTCAGTGGCAGAGAATCATACAATCTAGTGAGAGAGACTGGGAGCTCAGTGATCTGAAGAACTACAAGAAGTGATTGTAGTGGAAGTGAAGGAACTGTTACAACTTGTGTTAGGAACTGTTAAAGACTGTTGCCTTAAGAGACAGCACTCCTACACATGCAGAAGTGGTCTCTTGCTGGATGCCTTTCCCTGCATGGCTGTCCTCCATTTGAAGTCTCAGAGTCTGCCAATTAATCTTGCAACTACCCAAGGGTGTCCTGGCCCTAACCTTTTCTCCCAAAGTTCTATTAAGAGAAATAAAAATTTCTTTTGCATTCAAGAAGTGTCTGGCGCCCAATGACTTTAACTACTTTGCACCCACTATGCCTCACAACCCATCATATACAGAAGAATGTCAGCTATCTCTGGCTCTGGAGGTTCCCATTAGACCGAAGGAGGCCTGGGACCTTGCTACATATAGATACTTTCCAGTTCACCTTTTCAGGTTGTAAAGGTACAACATAGTTTAACAACAAGAATAAGTACAACAGGTTCAGCTTACAGATCTTCAATGCCTACAGAGCACTGTAATTAACAAGAGAATGTAGGGGTGATTTGCTAAAATTGGTGCACACAGAATCTGGTGCAGCTGTACATGGTAACCATTCAGCTTCTAGGTTTTATTGAACAAGCTGAAGGTAAAAGCTGATTGTTTACTAAGCAGAGCTGCACCAGATTCTGTGTGCTCCAGTTTTAGTAAATCTCTCCCAGAGTCCCTTAAGCTCCAATTCCCCTAAGTACTGAGTAGTGAACTTCCCAAGTGACCACTCACTGTCCTTCAAAATGGGCTTCTCTAGGCACTTAGCATAGAAGGGGTGGTGTTTGCAACTTTAAATCTTTCTGTCACAACACTACACTTGGGTCCTTTTTTCAGGCTGTCTGAACCTCCTGGCTACCCAATCATCTACCTGAAGGGTGAAGTCCAATCTAGACCCTATCTGTCCCTGAAAAGTTGGGTTCCTGTCATTCTCTCACAGTTCCCAATTCAGGGCCCCTTGGTGACAAAGATTGTGCTATTTCTAGCACTTCTGCAGCCCAAAACAGCTTTTACATTTCATAGGAGTTCTGTGTAAATAAGCAACAGAGCCCCCTCCCCCCTCAATGGCACCCAGAGCCCGTGGCAGAGGGCATATTAATCCTATGGTGAGTTATCCCTAGTGCCAGAAGTTAGTAGTAGTTGCATGACTGCTCTGTTTACTACTAAATGAAAAGGGGAAAGTGAGTTAGCGATCATAGTGTAGCGCTACCCCCAGAGGAGCCGTTGAATTGTTTTGTAATTTCTCTGCACACCTGAAGATGACACACCTCACCCGACACTTACCAACACACCTTGAGGTATGTCAAAGAATTTATTAGACCAAGCATAGCCTAAAAGAAGAGAGGTTTAGTAAGTGTACATAAACAATCAGTAAAAAAACAACATTACTCTGAGAGTTATGGCTAAAAACCCATAGTATTCTGACTAACAGTAATTAACAGAATTGAACTGCATTTACCTAGCAACAGTATAAAATGACAGCCCCAACTTGCTATAACAGTCCTAGTTTTATCTCACTGGCCAGTGATTAAAGAAAAAAAAAAAATTGGTCGGGAAAGTGGAGGCCCTTAACCACTTGCCGACCGCCTCACGCCTATATACGTGAGCAGAATGACACGGGCAGGCAAAATCACGTACCTGATCGGACCCCCCCCCGGTGCCATAGGCGGTCGGCTCTTGTTCGCGGGCGATGAGAGGTCAGGGGGAGGCCATCCATTGATGGCCACCCCCTCCCGATCGCTCCCAGCGAATCAAATGCTTCCTCTCCCTCTGTAATGTAAACAGAGGGAGAGGAAGTGATGTCATCCCTCCTCGAGCCGGTCTTTTCGTCCCGGCGCAGAGGAGAGAAGACATCCAAGTAAGTGCACCAACACTACACTTCCAGTAGAACACGCAGGCACACTTTTCACCCCCCTTCACACCCCGATCACCCCCCTGATCACCCCCCTGTACCCCCTGTCACTCTGATACCAATAGCAGTTTTTTTTTTTTTTTTTTTGCATTGGTGTCAGTTTGTGACAGTTATAAGTGTTAGGGCAGTTATGTTAGCCCCCTTTAGGTCTAGGGTACCCCCCTTTAGGTCCAGGGTACCCCACTAACCCCCCCTAATAAAGGTTAACCCCGTGATCACCCCCCGTCGCCAGTGTCGCTAAGCGATCGTTTTTCTGATCGCTGCATTAGTGACACAGGTGACGCTAGTTAGGGAGGTAAGTATATAGGTTCGCTGTGAGTGTTTTATAGCGACAGGGACCCCCATATACTACCTGCTAAAGGTTTTAACCCCTTGATTGCCCCCTAGTTAACCCTTTCACCAGCGATCACCGTATAAGTGTTACGGGTGACGCTGGTTAGCTAGTTTGTTTTTTGTAGTTTATTACAGTTTATTATAGTTTATTATAGTTTATTATAGTTTTAGGGCACCCGCCGTTTATTACCTTATAAAGGTTTAACCCCCTAATTGCCCGGCGGTGATAGAAGTTACGTTATTAGGATCAGATAAGGTCTGCGTCGCCCCAGGCAGCGTGAGGTTAGCGCCAGTACTGCTAAAACTCACGCACGCAGCATACACCTCCCTTAGTGCTATAGTATCTGAACGGATCGATATCTGATCCGATCAGATCTATACTCCCCAGCAATTTAGGGTCCCCCAAAAAAACGCAGTGTTAGCGGGATCAGCCCAGATACCTGCTAGCACCTGCGTTTTGCTCCTCGGCCCAGCCAAGCCCACCCCACCCAAGTGCAGTATCGATCGATAACTGTCACTTACAAAACACTAAGCACACATAACTGCAGCGTTCGCAGAGTCAGGCCTGATCCCTGCGATTGCTAACAGTTTTTTGGTAGCGTTTTGATACAGTCGCTGACAGTCAGGAGCTTTTTTGCCTGTGAGTCTCACTAGTGTACCCCTAAATTTAGAGCCCAAAATGGCAAATCGAAGGTACACTAGTGAAGAGGCCTACACGTTTCTGAGCATGACAGATAGTGAAGAGGAAGTCACTCATCTGTCAGATTCAGGCTCAGAATACGATCCTGTAGAGGACAGCGGCTCCATGACAGATAGCTCTGACGACGGAGTTGTGGTCCCTGCTAAGGTCAGGCGTACCAGACCCCGAACTTCTTCTTCTGTCCTTGAAGTGCAAGAACCGCAGGGCTCTCGTATGGAGCAGAGAAGTACTAGCGCCGCTATTCCTTCTGGTGAACTGGCAAGCACCAGCGGCCTAGTACACCCTGGTCGTACATCCAGCACTGCAGTATCACGTGGTGACGTGGCGAGTCCCATAAGTGCAGTTCAAGCTGGCGAGGTGGCAAGCACAAGTAGTGTCCCGCTGCCACCAAGAAGACAAACACAGGCCCGTCGTGCCCATAGTGCCCTTCCTGCTGCATTCGCCAATCCGAATTGGGAACCCACCACTTCTGCAGCACCCGTACTTCCCCCATTCACTGGCCAACCCGGAATTCAGGTGGAAACAGTTGACTTTATGCCACTGGATTTTTATTCGCTGTTTTTCACCGAAGATCTCTATAGATCTATTGTGGACCAAAGCAATTTGTACGCTGGTCAACACATCGCCACTATTCCCCAGTCCACCCTTGCCAGAGATTGGAAACCAATTACGGTTTCCGAATTTAAGATCTTTCTGGGCCTTTCCCTCCTCATGGGCTTGAATAAAAAGAGTGAGTTGCGGTCATATTGGTCCACTGACCCAATTTACCATTCGCCCTTGTTCTCTGCTTCCATGACCAGGGCACGATACGAGCAGATTTTGCGGTTCATGCACTTCAATGACAATGAACTCTGTCGTCCTCGTGGAGACCCTGGATACGATCGGCCCTACAAAATTCGGCCCCTCGTAAACCACTTCAACCAACGTTTTGCAGACTTGTTTACCCCCCATCAAGTTGTCTGCGTTGATGAGTCCCTGATTACGTTTTCTGGCCGCTTGTCATTCAAACAGTACCTTCCCAGCAAGCGTGCCAGATACGGGGTCAAGATGTATAAGCTCTGTGACAGGGCCACAGGCTATACATGTAGTGTTATGGTTTACGAGGGAAGAGATAGTCACGTAGAGCCGACAAACTGCCCTGATTACATAGGAAGCGCTGGCAAGATCGTGTGGGACTTGGTGTCACCCTTATTCGGAAAGGGGTACCACTTGTACGTGGACAATTATTACACGAGCGTGCCACTTTTTAGTCACTTGTTTGATCATCAGATTGGAGCATGTGGCACCGTGCGATCTAATCGCCGGGGCTTTCCCCAGCGGCTTGTAGATTCCAGTCTAAAGCTGGCCATACACCATACAATTTTCCTGTTCAATTTTCTTTAGATTTACCTTCAACTATGTAGTACAAGGGCCTGCCTGATTGCATCCAAATTGAAAGTGTTTAGGTTTGACCTCCTATTATATGGTTTTGGTAAATCTAAAGGAAAGTTGAACAGGAAAATTGAATAGTGTATGGCCAGCCTTAGGCTGCCGGAGAGAGCCTGCTTGAAGTGTAATAACTTGCTCGCTATGAAGTGGAGGGGCAATAAGAATGTTTTCGTTCTTACCTCCCTTCATGCAGACACGACGGTCCAAATTCCTACGGCGACTGGTGTTGTGGAGAAACCCCTCTGTGTCCACGAATATAACCTTAATATGGGAGGGGTGGACCTCAACGACCAGTTGTTGGCGCCGTACCTAATTGCCCGTAAGGCCAGACGCTGGTACAAAAAAGTGTCTGTTTATTTCAATTGGCTTTGCTGAACGCTCATGTGCTATACAGAGCTTCAGGACGGACTGGATCCTTCCTTAAATTCCAGGAAGAGATCGTCAGAGCCCTTCTGTTTCCAGACGGTGCTCTACCTCACCTTCCCCAACCAAATGCAGTAAGCCGGCTGCATGAGAGGCATTTTCTTTATGCCCTCCCGAGTACCCCTACCCAACGAACCCCCCAAAAAAGATGTTGTGTCTGCAGCAAGCGCGGATTTAGGCGTGACACCCGGTATTATTGTCCCCTCTGTCCTGGCAGTCCTGGTCTTTGCATTGGTGAATGTTTTGAACGCTACCTTTCACAGGGTCTCCCAAGATGCTGTCGCATTTTGAGAGACCCAAACCTGGTACCAGTTAAAAAAGTTAAAGTTACAAAAAAAAGTGTAAAAAAAACAAAAAAACAAAAAAAAGTAAAAAAAAAGAAAAAAACACCAAAAAATATATAAAATAAAAAAAACAAAAATAGTTGTTGTTTTATTGTTCTCTCTCTATTCTCTCTCTATTGTTCTGCATTCTATACTGCAATGTTTTATTGTTATGTTTTTATCATGTTTGCTTTATAGGTATGCAATTTTTTTATACTTTGTTTTTTTATTGTTAACCACTTTTTTGTTTTCAGGTACGCCATTCAGCTGCAGAGCGGATTTATTTATCTTGACAGCAACAGTGTTTGCTCCCACGATACATAAAGCCGTGACTCCAGCGCTGTCGGAGGTGATTTCACCACCCCAGTTACATACTTCAGCATATATGCCGAAGCGTGGGGGCAGTAGTGGGTGGAGGAGCGATTTGCTCCTGCCTTTTGCGGGAGGATGCCCCCATGCTTCGGCATATATATATATTTTAGGTAGGTACAGGTTGCGTTAAATGTTTTATTCTTTACTATGTTTTTTTTTGTATTTTGCTTTGCAGGTATGGTAAGTATTACTGTTATACTGTAATGTTACTTTGTTTTTTGTTAACCATCATTTGCTTAGCAGGTACGCCATTCAGTTGCAGCGCGGATTTATTTATCTTGACAGCAACAGCGTTTGCTCCCACGATACATAAAGCCGTGACTCCAGCGCTGTCGGAGGTGATTTCACCACCACAGTTACATACTTCAGCATATATGCCGAAGCGTGGGGGCAGCAGTGGGTGGAGGAGCGATTTGCTCCTGCCTTTTGCGGGAGGATGCCCCCATGCTTCGGCATATATAAACGGTGCATGTATGCCCATCATTAGAAGTGGGTGGATGAAGGGAGGTATTCTAATGGTGGGCATACCCACCGATCAATATTTTTTTTTCGTTCAGCCCACAGGCTGCATGAAAAAAGTTTACAATGTATGCCCAACAAGGACCAGCAACGTACTGGTATGTTGCTGGACTTTGAGTGGTTATACCAGAATGATGCCTGCAGGTTTAGGTATCATCTTGGTATCATTCTTTTCAGCCAGCGGTCGGCTTTCATGTAAAAGCAATCCTAGCGGCTAATTAGCCTCTAGACTGCTTTTACAAGCAGTGGGAGGGAATGCCCCCCCCACCCCCACCGTCTTCTATGTTTTTCTCTGGCTCTCCTGTCCCAACAGGGAACCTGAGAATGCAGCCGGTGATTCAGCCAGCTGACCATAGAGCTAATCAGAGACCAGAATGGCTCCAAACATCTCTATGGCCTAAGAAACCGGAAGCTACGAGCATTTCATGACTTAGATTTCGCCGGATGTAAACAGCGCCATTGGGAAATTGGGAAAGCATTTTATCACACCGATCTTGGTGTGGTCAGATGCTTTGAGGGCAGAGGAGAGATCTAGGGTCTAATAGACCCCAATTTTTTCAAAAAAGAGTACCTGTCACTACCTATTGCTATCATAGGGGATATTTACATTCCCTGAGATAACAATAAAAATTATTTAAAAAAAAACACCAAAAAATATATAAAATAAAAAAAACAAAAATAGTTGTTGTTTTATTGTTCTCTCTCTATTCTCTCTCTATTGTTCTGCATTCTATACTGCAATGTTTTATTGTTATGTTTTTATCATGTTTGCTTTATAGGTATGCAATTTTTTTATACTTTGTTTTTTTATTGTTAACCACTTTTTTGTTTTCAGGTACGCCATTCAGCTGCAGAGCGGATTTATTTATCTTGACAGCAACAGTGTTTGCTCCCACGATACATAAAGCCGTGACTCCAGCGCTGTCGGAGGTGATTTCACCACCACAGTTACATACTTCAGCATATATGCCGAAGCGTGGGGGCAGTAGTGGGTGGAGGAGCGATTTGCTCCTGCCTTTTGCGGGAGGATGCCCCCATGCTTCGGCATATATATATATTTTAGTTAGGTACAGGTTGCGTTAAATGTTTTATTTTTTACTATGTTTTTTTTTGTATTTTGCTTTGCAGGTATGGTAAGTATTACTGTTATACTGTAATGTTACTTTGTTTTTTGTTAACCATCATTTGCTTAGCAGGTACGCCATTCAGTTGCAGCGCGGATTTATTTATCTTGACAGCAACAGCGTTTGCTCCCACGATACATAAAGCCGTGACTCCAGCGCTGTCGGAGGTGATTTCACCACCACAGTTACATACTTCAGCATATATGCCGAAGCGTGGGGGCAGCAGTGGGTGGAGGAGCGATTTGCTCCTGCCTTTTGCGGGAGGATGCCCCCATGCTTCGGCATATATATATTTTAGGTAGGCACAGGTTGCGTTAAATGTTTTATTTTTTACTATGTTTTTTTTTGTATTTTGCTTTGCAGGTATGGTAAGTATTACTGTTATACTGTAATGTTACTTTGTTTTTTGTTAACCATCATTTGCTTAGCAGGTACGCCATTCAGTTGCAGCGTGGATTTATTTATCTTGACAGCAACAGCGTTTGCTCCCACGAAACATAAAGCCGCGACTCCAGCGCTGTCGGAGGTGATTTCACCACCACAGTTACATACTTCAGCATATATGCCGAAGCGTGGGGGCAGCAGTGGGTGGAGGAGCGATTTGCTCCTGCCTTTTGCGGGAGGATGCCCCCATGCTTCGGCATATATAAACGGTGCATGTATGCCCATCATTAGAAGTGGGTGGATGAAGGGAGGTATTCTAATGGTGGGCATACCCACCGATCAATATTTTTTTTTCGTTCAGCCCACAGGCTGCATGAAAAAAGTTTACAATGTATGCCCAACAAGGACCAGCAACGTACTGGTATGTTGCTGGACTTTGAGTGGTTATACCAGAATGATGCCTGCAGGTTTAGGTATCATCTTGGTATCATTCTTTTCAGCCAGCGGTCGGCTTTCATGTAAAAGCAATCCTAGCGGCTAATTAGCCTCTAGACTGCTTTTACAAGCAGTGGGAGGGAATGCCCCCCCCCACCCCCACCGTCTTCTATGTTTTTCTCTGGCTCTCCTGTCCCAACAGGGAACCTGAGAATGCAGGCCTAAGAAACCGGAAGCTACGAGCATTTCATGACTTAGATTTCGCCGGATGTAAACAGCGCCATTGGGAAATTGGGAAAGCATTTTATCACACCGATTTTGGTGTGGTCAGATGCTTTGAGGGCAGAGGAGAGATCTAGGGTCTAATAGACCCCAATTTTTTCAAAAAAGAGTACCTGTCACTACCTATTGCTATCATAGGGGATATTTACATTCCCTGAGATAACAATAAAAATTATTAAAAAAAAATAAAAATGAAAGGAACAGTTTAAAAATAAGATAAAAAAGCAAAAAAATAATAAAGAAAAAAAAACCCAAAAAAAAACCCCACCCCTGTCCCCCCCTGCTCTCGCACAAAGGCGAACGCAAGCGTCGGTCTGGCGTCAAATGTAAACAGCAATTGCACCATGCATGTTAGGTATCACCGCGAAGGTCAGATCGAGGGCAGTAATTTTAGCAGTAGACCTCCTCTGTAAATCTAAAGTGGTAACCTGTAAAGGCTTTTAAAGGCTTTTAAAAATGTATTTAGTTTGTCGCCACTGCACGTTTGTGCGCAATTTTAAAGCATGTCATGTTTGGTATCCATGTACTCGGCCTAAGATCATCTTTTTTATTTCATCAAACATTTGGGGAATATAGTGTGTTTTAATGCATTAAAATTTAAAAAAAAACATTTTAATCTGTAGGGCATTTGCTTTAAAAAAATATATAATGTTTGGGGGTTCAAAGTAATTTTCTTGCAAAAAAAAATAATTTTTTCATGTAAACAAAAAGTGTCAGAAAGGGCTTTGTCTTCAAGTGGTTAGAAGAGTGGGTGATGTGTGACATAAGCTTCTAAATGTTGTGCATAAAATGCCAGGACAGTTCAAAACCCCCCCCTAAATGACCCCATTTTGGAAAGTAGACACCCCAAGCTATTTGCTGAGAGGCATGTCGAGTCCATGGAATATTTTATATTGTGACACAAGTTGCAGGAAAAAGACAAATTTTTTTTTTTTTGCACAAAGTTGTCACTAAATGATATATTGCTCAAACATGCTATGGGAATATGTGAAATTACACCCCAAAATACTTTCCGTTGCTTCTCCTGAGTACGGAGATACCACATGTGTGAGACTTTTTGGGAGCCTAGCCACGTACGGGACCCCGAAAACCAAGCACCGCCTTCACGCTTACTAAGGGCGTAAATTTTTGATTTCAGTCTTCACTGCCTATCACAGTTTCGGAGGCCGTGGAATGCCCAGATGGCACAAACCACCCCAAAATGACCCCATTTTGGAAAATAGACACCCAAAGCTATTTGCTGAGTGGTATAGTGAGTATTTTGCAGACCTCACTTTTTGTCACAAACTTTTGAAAATTGAAAAAAGAAAAAAAAAATAAGTTTTTCTTGTCTTTCTTCATTTTCAAAAACAAATGAGAGCTGCAAAATACTCACCATGCCTCTCAGCAAATAGCTTGGGGTGTCTACTTTCCAAAATGGGGTCATTTTGGGGGGTTTTGTGCTATCTTGGCATTTTATGGCCTTCGAAACTGTGATGGGTAGTGAGGAGTGAAATCAAAAATTAACGCTCTTAGAAATCCTGAAGGCGGTGATTGGATTTCGGGGCCCCGTATGAAGCTAGGCTTCCAAAAAGTGCCACTCATGTGGTATTCCCGTACTCAGGAGAAGCAGCAGAATGTATTTTGGGGTGTAATTCCACATATGCCCATGGCATGTTTGAGCAATATATCATTTTGTGACAACTTTGTGCAAAAAAAAAAAAAAAAAAATTGTCACTTTCCCGCAACTTGTGTCAAAATATAAAATATTCCATGGACTCAACATGCCTCTCAGCAAATAGCTTGGGGTGTCTACTTTCCAAAATGGGGTCATTTGGGGGGGTTTGTGCCATCTGGGCATTTTATGGCCTTCAAAACTGTGATAGGTAGTGCGGAGTGAAATCACAACTTTCCGCCCTTAGAAATCCTGAAGGCGGTGCTTGGTTTTCGGGGCCCCGTACGCGGCTAGGCTCCCAAAAAGTCCCACACATGTGGTATCCCCGTACTCAGGAGAATCAGCAGAATGTATTTTGGGGTGCAATTCCACATATGCCCATGGCCTGTGTGAGCAATATATCATTTAGTGCCAACTTTGTGCAAAAAAAAGAAAAATTGTCACTTTCCCGCAACTTGTGTCAAAAAATAAAATATTCCATGGACTCAACATGCCTCTCAGCAAATATTTTGGGGTGTCTACTTTCCAAAATGGGGTCATTTGGGGGGTTTTGTGCCATCTTGGCATTTTATGGCCTTCAAAACTGTGATAGGTAATGAGGAGTGAAATCAAAAATTTATGCCCTTAGAAATCCTGAAGGCGGTGCTTGGTTTTCGGGGCCCCGTACGCGGCTAGGCTCCCAAAAAGTCCCACACATGTGGTATCCCCGTACTCAGGAGAAGCAGCAGAATGTATTTTGGGGTGTAATTCCACATATGCCCATGGCATGTTTGAGCAATATATCATTTAGTGACAACTTTGTGAAAAAAAAAAAAAAATTGTCACTTTCCCGCAACTTGTGTCAAAATATAAAATATTCCATGGACTCAACATGCCTCTCAGCAAATAGCTTGGGGTATCTACTTTCCAAAATGGGGTCATTTGTGGGGGTTTTGTGCCATCTTGGCATTTTATGGCCTTCAAAACTGTGATAGGTAGTGAGAAGTGAAATCAAAAATTTATTCCCTTAGAAATCCTGAAGGCGGTGCTTGGTTTTTGGGGCCCCATACGCGGCTAGGCTCCCAAAAAGTCCCACACATGTGGTATCCCCGTACTCAGGAGAAGCAGCTAAATGTATTTTGGGGTGCAATTCCACATATGCCCATGGCCTGTGTGAGCAATATATCATTTAGTAACAACTTTTTGTAATTTTTTATTTTTTTTTGTCATTATTCAATCACTTGGGCCAAAAAAAATAAATATTCAATGGGTTCAACATGTGCCTCAGCAATTTCCTTGGGGTGTCTACTTTCCAAAATGGGGTCATTTGGGGGGGGGGGGGGTTAGCACCTCATGAAATGACATAGGCAGTCATAAACTAAAAGCTGTGTAAATTCCAGAAAATGTACCCTAGTTTGAAGACGCTATAACTTTTGCGCAAACCAATAAATATACGCTTATTGGCATTTTTATTACCAAAGACATGTGGCCGAATACATTTTGGCCTAAATGTATGACTAAAATTGAGTTTATTGGATTTTTTTTATAACAAAAAGTAGAAAATATCATTTTTTTTTCAAAATTTTCGGTCTTTTTCCGTTTATAGCGCAAAAAATAAAAACGGCAGAGGTGATCAAATACCATCAAAAGAAAGCTCTATTTGTGGGAAGAAAGGACGCAAATTTCGTTTGGGTACAGCATTGCATGACCGCGCAATTAGCAGTTAAAGCGACGCAGTGCCAAATTGTAAAAAGTGCTCTGGTCAGGAAGGGGGTAAATTCTTCCGGGCTGAAGTGGTTAAAGAAAGCAGACGACCAATTAACTTGTATTATGTTAGTCTCTTACCAGTCCCAGGGCACCCTCTAGGTCTCCTGACACTGCAGGCTGGTGGCACAACAGACAATGGTAACAGTAACTGTCAGCGCAAGGTACCGTGTGAAAATACAATTAAATTAAAAGGTAATAAATAATAGTAATAAAAAATCACTATTACTGGGTCTGTTTTAAAAGGGGGATCATTGGTTTATAAATGCAACGCTGGTAGTCCAAGAATACAGATGATAATGGAATAATTAGGGCGGCTGCTGTCCTCAGAGAGCTAGCTCTGTACACAGAAAGAAGGGGATAGAACAAAGGAAGCGCCAGCTACAGTGGGGAAAAAAAGGATTTAGTCAGCCACCAATTGTGCAAGTTCTCCCAGTTAAAAAGATGGGAGAGGCCTGTAATTGTCATCATAGGTGTAGCGCTGGTAGATTTTCAGCTACCGCTTGTACCCTGTTTCCCTGAAAATAAGACCTAGCGTGATTGTCGGTGATGGCTGCAATATAAGCCCTACCCCCCAAGTAAGCCTCACCCTGTTTCCCCGAAAATAAGCCCTACCCTGAAAATAAGACCTACAAGGACTTTAACTAGGGCTTATTTGGGGGCTAGGGCTTATATTGCAGCCATCACTGACAATCATGCTAGGTCTTATTTTCGGGGAAACAGGGTAGGTAAATTTAGTGGGTTATCTGTTTCATACATAGTCAGATTTAGCCTCTGTTCCAGTTTGGCTGTGTTGCATGTAGTTTCACACTGTGCCTGTGGGTGTCGTTGTCGCCATGGGTCGGTGTTTGAAAGGCAACATGTTGAAGCGTATGAGTGCTCTTCTGTCCCGGAGATAACTCGTGGGGGTGGTCCTCCGAGTTGCACTCTGGGAGAGGGTATTTATGGGACAGACGCCATGTTTTAGGGTTTTTTTTTCGTTCCACCTGCTGGCCCTCCTGGCCGACAGGTATGTGCTAGGAGTACTACCGCGTGGATCGTGCTGCAGTGTGTGGGTGAGCCCAGAAGCCTGTCTGGGGCCTACCACAGCAGCGAGGGAATGGTCCTGTGCTGTCTGTCCTGCGGGAAGAAGCTGGACAACTGAGAAGATCCCAGGGGATGACCCGTCATGGAAGGATCATGCAGAGTGCTGGTCTGAAGAATGGCCTGGTGACTCAGTTGGAGGACGCATCCTAAACTTAACCTACCGCATAGTACTGCCGGGTCGGCTTAAAGGTTCTAGTGCTGTGTTTGCTATTCATCATAAACCATTACATCCTGTGGCAGAGGATCGTACGGGTTTCTATGTCATTCAAGTCTGTGGCAGAGACTTTTGTTCGTGCTCTGTACCGGCTGCTAGGTTAGTGAGAGAAACCTATCTGGGCGGGCAAAGATTCAACCCTAAAAGGAAAGTACATTCATCTACAAGATTCCAATTCCTAATATTATATCAAGAAAATGTATTTGAACTTCCCTGCAATTCTTCTTCTACCTCTTTCCTGCTACTTCCTTCAGTTACTCGTTATTAAAGCATTGTAAAAGATACTCAAGTGTCTGGTGTCTACACTGTCTGGTATTAAACTCAACGGGACCCTAGACCTGGTTCTGGTGAAATTGAGGTAACGAAGGTGACGGTAACAGCCCGCTTTAAACCTTTATTGACGATATCTTTTTTATTTGGCTTGGCAGTAAAGATACCCTTCTCTCTTTTCTAGACAGCATAAGGACCAACAAGTATAATTTAAATTTTACTTTTGAGCTTAGTCAACATCAAATAACCTTCCTAGATGTTCAAATCGTAGTCAATGAGGATGGAAGTATTGGTACCACACTATACCGCAAACCATCTGCGGGGAAACTCGTTACTCTACGCCACTAGCTCCCACCCTATCCCTCTCATCATGAATGTACCTTACGGACAATATCTAAGAATTAGACGAAATTGTAGTGCAGATTCAGATTTTGAAAAAGAAGCAAAGTTGCTTAGGTCTCGATTGCTTTGACGAGGCTACAGCAACAAATGCTTAAAAAGGGCATATTGGAAAGCCAAAAATCAAAATAGATCTTCACTTATACACCAAGTGAAATCCAAAGAAGTGAATCCTGGTGTTCGGATAATTACCAGATTTTCGGGCCAACAACAACAGATACGAGATATAATCAAAAAGTACTGGTATCTTCTAATGGGGGATGAGAAAGTTTCCAAACATCTCAAACCATACCCCGAAATCACCTTTAGACGTTCCCGATCTCTTCGAGATACCTTGGTGCATAGTCATCATGATACCTCAATTGTAACAACTGCTGAATCGAGAAAGGGCAGCAGGCCTTGTCACAAGTGCCAATTTTGTAGATTCATCTATGCTGCACGAGGCATTACGCTTCCCAATGGTCGTTTTTTCAGACCTAACTTTTCTGTTACATGTCAATCTATTGGCATTGTCTACATCATGGTATGTGAATGCCAAAGGTTTTATGTTGGTAAAACCAAACATCCCTTCTTCTGTAGAATCAGGAACCATGTATCCCTGATCCAGAAGAAGAGAATGGAAACTCCAAGTCGGCACATAGGCCTGTACCATAACTTTGATAGTAGCAAAATGCATTTCTTTGCTCTTGAGCACATTCCCCCTGGAGCTAGAGGTGGGAATTATGACAAGTTATTGTTACAACGAGAGGCTCGTTGGATACACGATTTATCGGCTTTAAAACCTCCAGGCCTTTAGTTTTAAATCATTTCTTTAACTATGCCAGGTATTTCTTTATTTATTATTTATATTCTTTTTCAGTTTTTCTATTTCATTTCATTTTCTTTTCTTTTCTTTTCTTCTCTTATCATTTCCTTTTCCTTCACTACCTTTTTTTAAATCAATATATGCATTTTCTGTACATATACAGATGAGTTATGATCTACTGTTGTCAATATATGATACAGATATGTCTTGGTTTATGTACATTGACGTTTCCTCAATCTTGTCAGTTGACTTTCCTCCCAAGCCTATGTACTAATAACCACCATTAAGATTTTTGACCAATTTAATTAACAGATGTGGATATCTCCTCTGCCTGGTTTTCTTCTTCTTTCTTTGGTACACACTAACGCCAGGGGCACTTATAGGTTGCGTGAGTAATCAATCACTCACCTATGGGAGCCCTAGAGGTGTAAATTCCACGGGGTATTCCTGTAACAAAGTGAGCTGTATGATCATTGTTCTACTGTCTAAGGCCCATCTATATACACTATATACATTATTATTCGTTTTTTATCATTTTGAGTTGACACCTTGGTATTTATATACATCGGTGCCGATTTTGATGATAACAACTTAATGTTCATCTAAACCATGAGACAAACTCGTATCTCATTCTTTCCTACTTTTCCCCTGAGAGGGATGAAATTAGGTGTTTACAGGGGAATATCCCCATATATATGCCTCATCTCCGCTTTTCCCTTTTTTAAAATGGCGTCATTGGCCTCTGTTTCCTGTAGGATACCTTTTCAGCCTCGGCGCATACGCACTATGGATACCCGCACGATCGGCGGTTTGATTCCTGGCGCCTGCGTAGTACAGGCTGTGATGTTTTTTACGTCACATCACCAGTCCTCCCTCGTTGCCCCGGTTACAGGCACAACTGTGGATTGCCTCACCATACGTCCGCATCCCGGCGGTGACGTCAGACGCCGCCGGGATGGAGGGACTATAAATTTGCGGCAATCAGCCGCTATTTTCTGTCGGTGGCCCTGTTGTGGAAAGGGGAGGCTGTGTCTCTCTCTCCCCGTCACTGTATGTCCGTCTACACGCTGGTTCAGGTAATTGCTTCCACACACTGAATATGCCTGTCATTAGAGCGACTCACTGGTGTGGTTATCATGGTTACTGATATATATATATTTTTTCATTGTTTTTTTGCAGCATATATACCTTTTACAACTTCTATTCCTTGTCTAAGAATTGCCTACAATTGATCAGTGCTAAGTCTCTCCTTGGGGAGACTTCAAGTGGCTGCTTTTTATGTATGGTTTTTCATCTTTGTAACAAGGCTTTAATAGCCTCCAACAAGCTACTCTTGATTCAACTGAAGGTAATTGTTGTTTGACCCTTGGATGCTTTTTATCCTTTGTCTTATAAACAACCCCTTTTTTTTTACTATTATAATCTTTATATAGTCTATCTATTTTGTTTAATTTCCAGCAAGGCTATATGTACATTTAGCCCCTCTGTGACCAACATCATGGGAGGTCCAGGCAGATGATACTTATCCTATTCTGCGAATGCTATTCATCGCGTTCAATAATCCACAATAATTGTTTTATCTTCATTTATCAATTGGCTTGGTAAGACTGTCTTCATTATGATTATTCATTGGCTAGCAACTTCATTTTTCTGTGGGGACAGGGGATTATAACGGTGCTAGGGTCAAATAATACAAGAAGGAGAAAGCAGGTTTAAAAAGGCAAAAATTACAAAGTTTATTTATTAGTAATAGTACATATATAAGAAAACACACTTAAATCGATTTATACTTAAAATAGATTTATATATTGCATGCGACCCAGGGTATAGTAGAATAGGCCAGATGGAAATGGCCATCGAAATGGGGGCTCGATTTCCTACATGTTTCGCCAAGACATTGGCTTCCTCAGGGAACAAGAGCTCAAAAGTGAATATAAAAGGGTCTGTATGTGGGGATACAGAAAACATCATATGAACAAAGTTATTTGACAGTACAGTATTTGATACACACTAAAGAAATTCAGTATTGTGGCTGGACAATCATGCAAAGAGGTGGCCCCACTAGTTCCGGTGGCGCAGACGTACCTGAAAAAACGGCCCCCAGAGGGGGGCGCGGAAGGCGTCACCACAGGGGAAAGATGGGCAGGCCGCGCCGTGTAATGTGCCTGCAGGGGGCACACAGTAAACCTGGCAAAGGAATGTATTAGAAATATGTGAGTAGATGTTGAACGTTACGTTTGAGGGAGTACTAGAAATGATGCAATTATGCATCGGTTGCGTAAAGCAAAAAAATACATGTATCTATTTAAAAATATAGAAAACTCACACTCTTCTTTAAAAACAGTAGGTTGCAGTGGGCACAAGGTGCCTGTGGATGAATGCACACACACAGCAGAGCAATTGGCGGGATCAGCAATCAATTGGAAAATGGCCTAAATGGGAGAATAAGTTTGCTTTAAGGGTGGAACTAATGGTTGTTATAAAAATAGCAAGGAAAAAGTCTCCAAAGAGAAACTTACTTAGTAAGGTACACTGCCAGATAGGTGGCTGATTTGACACAGTCAAATGCATGAGGTAGAGTATTTTAAAATTTTATTGAAAAGGCAACAGGTGCAATAGGTCCTGGGGAGAGATGGATAGAAGGGGGAAAAAGTTAGGACAGCACAGACTATATTACAGGGAACAGTGGGACTGCTGAGGAGGCAGGGAGCGGTTTACCTGATCAGCCGTGTAGCAGAAAATGTGGCTCGTAGGAGATCAGTGTTGAGGATTGCCGAGGAAATAGATGGTAGGTCCAAGGTAACTCCTACAGGGAATGGTTAGGGGCTCAATAAAGAGTAAAATAGGGACAAAATTGTACTAGATGTAGTGAAGATGAAAGATTACCTGGTTGCTGTGTGTGGAGCATGTACAGGCACGTCCCTCGTCCAGCGTGTGGACTGAGGGACTGGCCGGTTACTAATGTACCCCCCACACCTGATCGAATAATGATCAGGTGTGCGGACGCGAGTGAGGGGCGTCCGCGCCTGCGCACAGTGCGGTGCCACGGAACTACAGGTTCCGACATGCATCGCGTGCGCATGCTCAGACCTGGCGGGCCGCGTGGCGAATGAGAGGGCGAAACGCCATGGAGTGGGAGGCACCAGGGCGTCGTCACCTCTCATCGGCCGGTGGAATCGAGGGGACCAGAAGGTCTGAGTACGGCGCGGACACCCAGGGCAGACATGAGTGATCTGCCCCGGGCGTCCGTACAGGCACGAACAGCGCTGGCAATGCACCTCCCGAGGGGGGGGCCACAACCGCGCCCCCCCGCAGGGGTGCCGGAAGGCCAGGAAACCGACGCGGTCCGGTGGTGGGACCCACCAAGTGCAAGATTGGAAGTGGGCGGAGACACAGGGTGAGGGGGCATAGCCCCCACTTACCCGACAGTCCACAGGGGTCCATGGGGACAGCGGGAACATACCTGTGTGTCGGCACACAATGTCCAGCCACAAAGTGTGTAACAGACATAGAGAACCTCAGGGTCCTAGTTGCACAAGAGAACATATAATAAAGACAATTCTTATATAACACAAACTGAAAAAGGAAGTAAGTATGGGTCAAAAGGGTACGTTAATACAAATGTCAAAAAATTCGCATATCCATAAGTAAAAGTAAAAATTAAACAAAAGTCCAAATAGCAAATAGTCATTGTAGGTATAAAGGCAAATACAATATTAACAAAATAACAAGGGTCATGGTGGTATTAAGATAACATAAGAGAACTGTAAGAGGAACCGCAAATGAAGCCATGGCAGGAGAGTAAAAGGCCAGAAGAACGAAAGAACGAAGGAAAAAAGAATAGAGAAGGGGCTGTTAGGCATAAAGCCTAGGGACTTTTGAGGTGTCGGTATTTACAATAGGTATTTAGACCACGTTGAAGTAAAAAAGAAATTTTTAATTACAAATAGATTAAAAAGAGCCTAATCAAGGCCACATATAATACAATGTTTTTCAAAAATATGATATAAATTGTAACAACAATTTTATATTCCAGATACCACTAATTTTTCTCTACATGTTTCGCTCTGTGGAGCTTCCTCAGGAGATCATGTGGTACCGTTAGAACTGTAATTTACATGAAAAAGAAATATGAGTAAATCATTACAATACAAGATCATAAATTTCAAGAGTTATTAGTAATGAGAAAGATTAACAGATCAGATTGAAAATCTAATTAAAAATCTACACGATATTACAAATGCATATATAGGTCTATATTGATACAATGCAGATACTGCAATACAAAAATCTATATATATATATACACAAAACAAAAGAAAATTCTACACCTTACCTAAAGCAAAGGCTCTGTGACCAAAATTTATCAATTAGAAATTCTAAAATGAAACTGAAGATCACCAGGCAGTAAGAAAAATTCATCCATGGAGGAGCACGCTCTCACTAAGTTTCTGAATCCCCAAAAGTGACTTGCAGAGGTAATACTTTTAAGGTTAGGTTTTTAAAATGACCTAGTTTGAAACACAGGACAAAAATAATTATAATTGTATAGAGTATTTATATAAAATATCTATATAAAACTCTTATTGATTGTTTACAAAACAAAAATCATAGTATATAAAAATTTGTTTTACCTTTGATGTATTTATTAGATAGAATCAATATTCATTGAGAATGACATCCTGGGTGTAGAATGGGACATAAGCACCGTTTTGGGATGTAGGGAACCAAAGACTTCAATATAGAGATGTTTTGACAGGTCTGGAATTGAAGGGGGCAGGATCAGCCTGCTTGAATATCCAGAACCTGAGCAATAGAAATAGCCATATCTAGTTTCAGTGTAAAGTTTAGGGAGAGATATAGGCTGCTACCAGAGAGATATAGCTTCATACCTGGTGAAGAGTTGTCCAGAGATTCAGTCCGAGGAGGAAAGATCCTCCTTGCCTCGTGGTGTCCAGCAGAGGGAAAGACGGGGAACACAGATGGGTTTCCCCGTTTAAGTATTCAGCTCCGGAGTGGACGGCGTCTGACGTCACCGCCATTCCGCGGACGTAAGAGAGGTATCACTGCGCATGCGCTCCGAACTGAAATGGCAGATGGGAAAGGCTGCCTGGGTATGCAGTCCCCAATCACCATTTTATAAAGTCTTTTGCCCTCACCTGATGGGAGGGGGGCTAAAGCGGCTGAGAAGAGAGTGAGCAAGGCTGATGGTAAACATCGGCCGTTCACTATGTAAATCAATACGCCGTTTAGAGTGTATGGATGCTAATTCAACAGTGTGGGAGACAGTACAGGGAACCAGAAGGCATTTGAAGGGGGGATCATTGATTAGGAGCCCCAGTTTCCAAATGCCTGGGTGTCCGTGCAAGTAAAAGAGGAAGGAGATTCAGATTGGAGAACGAGCTACACATGGAGTACATATTAAAAAATGTATATAAATCAATATAGTTAACTGAAAATAAAAAACACTGTTTAATCAAATAACATGGTTTTTTGCCCTGAGTACTCTCAGTCTGGTGATCGTTTCACAAATGGTCAGCAATATACTGTGCTTGGTAAACAGAATTAATTATGGCAAGGTTAGATATTGAAAAATACAACAACAAAACAACAAATAACAAATGAAAAAAAGAACAAAGAAAAAAAGAAAAAAGAGGGTAATTATAAAAAAGGTTTATAACTTAGAGCATCATTGAGGCCAGGGTTTTTTAAGGCATCTAAATTTACAATCCATTTCGCCTCCCGCTGTAATAAAATTTGATCATAATTGCCCCCCCTATCGCCTGGAGGGACATGTTCCAGGGCGACAAATCGCATCAAAGTGTCATCAAATTGATGGAATAAGCCCATATGGTGGCTGATCGGTGTTTCCATTCTTTTTTTACACGCCAGAGAGACATGGTCTCGTATTCGGTGAAAGAATGGGCGCTTAGTTTTGCCTATATAGAAGGCATTACAGCCACATGTCATTAGGTAGACAATGCCAACTGACTGACATGTGACTGAAAATTTTGGAGAATATAAGCGGCCATTGGGAAGGGCAATGGTCCGTGTTGCGTGAATATACCTACAGAAACCACATTTATGGCATGGTCTTGTGCCTCTGGAGGTATTAGTGATGGTGGAAGATGGATCATAATGACTATGGACAATTTTATCCTTAATAGATCGTGATCGTCTGAAAGTAATCTCAGGATAATCTTTTAGATGTTTGGCAACACCTGGATCACCCATTAGGAGATACCAGTATTTCTGTAATAGTGAACGTATTTGTTTATGTTGGCCTGAGAATCTGGTGATCAGTCTCAGTTCTGGAGAAGATTTAGGTATTGAGTGACCATGAATGAGATCTGATCTATTTTGTTTTTTTGCTCTAGCGTAGGCTAGAGCAAAAAAAAACAAAAAAACAAAATAGATCAGATCTCATTCATGGTCACTCAATACCTAAATCTTCTCCAGAACTGAGACTGATCACCAGATTCTCAGGCCAACATAAACAAATACGTTCACTATTACAGAAATACTGGTATCTCCTAATGGGTGATCCACGTGTTGCCAAACATCTAAAAGATTATCCTGAGATTACTTTCAGACGATCACGATCTATTAAGGATAAAATTGTCCATAGTCATTATGATCCATCTTCCACCATCACTAATACCTCCAGAGGCACAAGACCATGCCATAAATGTGGTTTCTGTAGGTATATTCACGCAACACGGACCATTGCCCTTCCCAATGGCCGCTTATATTCTCCAAAATTTTCAGTCACATGTCAGTCAGTTGGCATTGTCTACCTAATGACATGTGGCTGTAATGCCTTCTATATAGGCAAAACTAAGCGCCCATTCTTTCACCGAATACGAGACCATGTCTCTCTGGTGTGTAAAAAAAGAATGGAAACACCGATCAGCCGCCATATGGGCTTATTCCATCAATTTGATGACACTTTGATGCGATTTGTCGCCCTGGAACATGTCCCTCCAGGCGATAGGGGGGGCAATTATGATCAAATTTTATTACAGCGGGAGGCGAAATGGATTGTAAATTTAGATGCCTTAAAAAACCCTGGCCTCAATGATGCTCTAAGTTATAAACCTTTTTTATAATTACCCTCTTTTTTCTTTTTTTCTTTGTTCTTTTTTTCATTTGTTATTTGTTGTTTTGTTGTTGTATTTTTCAATATCTAACCTTGCCATAATTAATTCTGTTTACCAAGCACAGTATATTGCTGACCATTTGTGAAACGATCACCAGACTGAGAGTACTCAGGGCAAAAAACCATGTTATTTGATTAAACAGTGTTTTTTATTTTCAGTTAACTATATTGATTTATATACATTTTTTAATATGTACTCCATGTGTAGCTCGTTCTCCAATCTGAATCTCCTTCCTCTTTTACTTGCACGGACACCCAGGCATTTGGAAACTGGGGCTCCTAATCAATGATCCCCCCTTCAAATGCCTTCTGGTTCCCTGTACTGTCTCCCACACTGTTGAATTAGCATCCATACACTCTAAACGGCGTATTGATTTACATAGTGAACGGCCGATGTTTACCATCAGCCTTGCTCACTCTCTTCTCAGCCGCTTTAGCCCCCCTCCCATCAGGTGAGGGCAAAAGACTTTATAAAATGGTGATTGGGGACTGCATACCCAGGCAGCCTTTCCCATCTGCCATTTCAGTTCGGAGCGCATGCGCAGTGATACCTCTCTTACGTCCGCGGAATGGCAGTGACGTCAGACGCCGTCCACTCCGGAGCTGAATACTTAAACGGGGAAACCCATCTGTGTTCCCCGTCTTTCCCTCTGCTGGACACCACGAGGCAAGGAGGATCTTTCCTCCTCGGACTGAATCTCTGGACAACTCTTCACCAGGTATGAAGCTATATCTCTCTGGTAGCAGCCTATATCTATCCCTAAACTTTACACTGAAACTAGATATGGCTATTTCTATTGCTCAGGTTCTGGATATTCAAGCAGGCTGATCCTGCCCCCTTCAATTCCAGACCTGTCAAAACATCTCTATATTGAAGTCTTTCGTTCCCTACATCCCAAAACGGTGCTTATGTCCCATTCTACACCCAGGATGTCATTCTCAATGAATATTGATTCTATCTAATAAATACATCAAAGGTAAAACAAATTTTTATATACTATGATTTTTGTTTTGTAAACAATCAATCAGAGTTTTATATAGATATTTTATATAAATACTCTATACAATTATAATTATTTTTGTCCTGTGTTTCAAACTAGGACATTTTAAAAACCTAACCTTAAAAGTATTACCTCTGCAAGTCACTTTTGGGGATTCAGAAACTTAGTGAGAGCGTGCTCCTCCATGGATGAATTTTTCTTACTGCCTGGTGATCTTCAGTTTCATTTTAGAATTTCTAATTGATAAATTTTGGTCACAGAGCCTTTGCTTTAGGTAAGGTGTAGAATTTTCTTTTGTTTTGTGTATATATATATAGATTTTTGTATTGCAGTATCTGCATTGTATCAATATAGACCTATATATGCATTTGTAATATCGTGTAGATTTTTAATTAGATTTTCAATCTGATCTGTTAATCTTTCTCATTACTAATAACTCTTGAAATTTATGATCTTGTATTGTAATGATTTACTCATATTTCTTTTTCATGTAAATTACAGTTCTAACGGTACCACATGATCTCCTGAGGAAGCTCCACAGAGCGAAACATGTAGAGAAAAATTAGTGGTATCTGGAATATAAAATTGTTGTTACAATTTATATCATATTTTTGAAAAACATTGTATTATATGTGGCCTTGATTAGGCTCTTTTTAATCTATTTGTAATAAAAAATTCTTTTTTACTTCAACGTGGTCTAAATACCTATTGTAAATACCGACACCTCAAAAGTCCCTAGGCTTTATGCCTAACAGCCCCTTCTCTATTATTTATCTATAAATACGGGATGTGGTGTCTTATATGTTGGTTCTTCCTGTTTCTATCTTATAGTAGAAGGAAAAAAGAAGAAAAGGAGAGCAGGGTAGTAGGAAAGAAAGAAAATGTGAAAAAAAATTGGGGACGGGGAAGAAGAGGAGGAAAAGGGAACCAAGTAAAGACTATATGCGACGCAGACTGGAGGGTAGGCATTGAAGGTAGAAATGCGCAACATATTTGCAGGTACGGCTCGTCAAAATATGGGTATTAGAGAAAAGGTTTGAAACTAATATGTTCATTAAGTCCAGGGAAATTGGTGGCATTTAATATGTGGATCCATTTTGATTCAAGCTGTAGTAGTTTGTTATCTATGCTTCCGCCTCTGACATGTGAAGGAAGTGCAGAAAACAAAATGACATGGGGATCAAAATTGTGCTGGGCAGCAATGTGCCGGTTGATGGCAGTGGTAGTAGTGTTTTTATGTAGCGGTTTGATGTGGTCTCGGATACGGATCTGGAAAGGACGCTTAGTTTTGCCAACGTAGTATGAGCCACATTGGCATTGGGCCAAATAAACGACTCCTACGGTGGCACAGGTGACCCGGTGTCTAATGGTGTGAGTGTTTCCATTAGGCAGGGTCACAACTTTGGAGTTGGTGACAAAGGCACATATGTCACATCTGCCACATTGGTATGTACCTGTGGCAGTGGGCCTATGTGCAGTGTCGGTCACATGATGACTATTGATGAGTCGGTCACGAAGTGAGGGAGATCGACGGTATGTAATGTCGGGGTGTGCTTTTACATATTTGGCAATTGTGGGATCTGATGTTAATAAGGGCCAAAATTGGTTGAGAATATGCTTAATTTGAGTGTGTTGATTTGAAAATTGAGTGATGAGTCGTATCGGTTGTCTGGTGTCTAGTGGTTTATCGGAGAAGACAAGGTCCTTTCTGTTTAGTTTCTTTGCCTTGTTAAAGGCTTTTTTCAAGAGAGAGTGGCTATAGCCTCTATCTAGGAGTCTATTGTACAGTTCATGTGCTGCCTTGAGGAAGTCTTCCTCTAGGGTACAGTTTCGTTTTATCCTCAGGTATTGGCTGAACGGGATGCTTCTAAGGAGAGGCCTAGGGTGGGCACTATGGGCATGCAGTATCGTGTTGCCCGAAGAGGGCTTGCGGTACAGGGCAGTGTAGATTTGACCATTGGGGTGCAAGCCAATCTGGAGGTCCAAAAAATGGATCTGCGACTGGCTGCACTCCATGGTAAACTTGAGATTGAACGTATTTAAGGTGAGGTGCTGAACAAACAAGACAAGTTCATCTTTGGTACCTGACCAGAACAACAGTATGTCGTCTATATATCTGTACCAGGATATAACCCTGGACAGGTAGGGATTGGAGTGGGCCGGATCGAATAGTTCCCTCTCCCACCCCCCCAGGTACAGGTTGGCATAGGCAGGGGCGCACTTGGTCCCCATAGCCACACCCTGCACCTGGAGGTAGTGGGAGGAACCGAACATAAAGTAGTTCCGTGTTAGTATGAACCTCAAGAGTTCAAGGACGAAGTCCCCGTATGCATCATATTTGGGGCCTCTTTCCCGAATTAGTTTTTCAATCACTGAAATGCCTCTATTGTGTGGAATAATGTTGTATAAACTTTCCACATCTAGGGCTACTAGCCATGTGTTTTTTGGTAGGGTTTGACTCTCGAGTATCCGGAGGAGATGGATCGTATCCTTGATATATGAAGGCAGGGCAACTACGTGAGGTGCCAGGTATTTGTCGACCAATGCACTGGCAGATTCAGTGAGACATTATCGTCCGGACACGATTGGACGGCCCGGAGGGTGATCAAGGGATTTATGGAGTTTAGGGAGAGAATAAAAGGTAGGAGTTGTGGGTTCTCTGACACTAAGAAACTTCCATGTATTGGAGTCTATGGTACCCTTTTGGTAGGCTACGAATATCAACTGTTGGTATTCAGATATGTAATGGTCGATAAGTGATTTAGAGATTGGTCTGTACCAATCATGGTTGTTAAGGATGTCAAGACACATTTGTTCATAGAAGGGCACATCCATCACCACCACATTGCCACCCTTGTCGGCTGGCTTGATGATCAGTTCTGGATGGTTTTGAATGGATTTGATGGCTTTGGTGAGGGCCGGAGTTAGGTTGGAAGGAGAGGGGGAGGTGGGGTTTAGCCCTTCAATGGTGGTGGTAACCTGTTGTACAAAGGCCCAGATATTGGGGTTTGTAGATAGGTTCGGAAAATTGGTGGATTTAGGTTTAAAGGAAGTGGGAGGGGGGAAGGAGACACCAAGGGCGGCGGCCCCGGAATCGTGAGAGTCCAGGAGGTCGTCGCCGTCAGTGTCGCCCTCCTCCCAGAGTGACATCAGCTCCTCAAGGGCTTGTATTTCAGCCAAAGTAGGGACCTGTTGAGAGGGCCTTGTTTCTTGGAGGGGTACTATACTGGAGGGAGATTTATCGTAGATCACTTTGTACAGCAATTTACGTGCAAAAAGATGGATATCTTTGATAAGGGCAAATTTGTCGAGATCGTTAGATGGGCAGAATGTAAGACCAAGTTGGAGTACATGGATCTGATCCATGTTTAGTGGAATGGATGATAGATTAATTACATCAGGGGTGGATGATCTTCGTGGATCGCCAGAATTTGTGTTTGTGGGTTGGGGGTTGGGCTCAAAGGGGAGTCCTGGCCCTGTCCTAAAAAAATAGGTGCAAGTTTGGGATCCGCAGGTAATGAATTAGCTGGGAACATAGAAGTGATAGTGGGTTCACTTACCCTCCGAGTGACAGTGTGCGTTTGGGAGTGAGGGAGTGCCGGTGTGGCCGTAGGTGCCTTGATAGTGGATGATTTTGGTATCGCTGACGACTTGGATTGTGCTTTGGTGAAAGGGGTGGACACGTGAGAGGTCTTGGGGTGAGCCGTGGGTAGGTGAGGAAGAGGAGTAGGTCCAAGCGTGTGGTGTAGTGATTCCGAGGACGTGGCCGATAGGTCACCTTTTCTTCTTTTGGCCAGTTGTTCCTGTGTAAGATCATGATATACAGTAGAGGTGCTGGATGAAAAGGAAGCAGACAAGGTGTTAGAAGCATGATTGTTAGAGGTAGGTACATTAGAAGTAAAGGGCTTGTTTCTAGGTTTGGTTTCCTTGGTGTTGTCCCACTTGTAGGCATAGCCATTTTCGTGGGCCGCTAGATCTCTTAAGAATTTACTTTCCTTATCATTGATTGTTGTAAGTGTGTATTCCTCCAGGTGAGCTCGCAGGGTTTTATCCCGTTTGCTATATCTGGGGGAAGACATACCTTGTGCGTGGTCTGTGTACCATCGATTGATCGCAACATCAAGTTGTGCCAGCTCGGTGGTATATTCGTTGCATAACATGGAAAGCATGTTGAGGGAGCATGACTGAAGGTTGCTCTCCCAAGATGCCTTCAGTGAGTCGTTGATTTTTTTGATGTTGGGGAATAGTTGTATTCTTAATCCCCAAGGAATAATCTTGTGTTCTGCATATTTTTCAAAATAAATTTTGTGCCAGTAGATTCTGACTTTTTTTTCCAAAAGACGTTGTAGTCTGATGAATGCCCTGTCCAGTTCAGCGTCAGTTATAGTGGAAGCATTTTGAGATGCCTGGATGCGCGTCATAAGGCCCTCCCAGGCCTCTCCACAGAAGTCTGCCATGGCTGCAGTTGGTAGATCCCCAAACAGCACTAAGGATACACACAAAAAAGATATAAATTTGTCACAATGGCCTATTCTACTATACCCTGGGTCGCATGCAATATATAAATCTATTTTAAGTATAAATCGATTTAAGTGTGTTTTCTTATGTATGTACTATTACTAATAAATAAACTTTGTAATTTTTGCCTTTTTAAACCCGCTTTCTCCTTCTTGTATTATTTGACCCTAGCACCGTTATAATCCCCTGTCCCCACATCCATTAGCTATTTGATTTTTTTTGGGGATGAGGTGCTGTATCCCATGGTACCATCTAGCCACCACTATATCTTCATTTTTCTGTGTTGACTTTTACTTATATTTATTTTCCTTATGGATTCTCCGTTCCTCCCAAGATCTCCTGCTCTCTAGCTCCCTCATCACCTCCTCCCATATCCGCCTCCAGGACTTCTCCCGAGCCTTGCCCATCCTCTGGAATTCCCTACCCCAATCTGTCAGACTGTCTCCAACTTTATCCACTTTTAGGCGATCCCTGAAAACTTTCCTCTTCAGAGAAGCCTATCCTGCCTCCATCTAACAACTGCACTATTTTCTCCATTAGCTCATCCCCCACAGCTATTACCCTTTGTATAACTTGACCCTCCCTCCTAGATTGTAAGCTCTAACGAGCAGGGCCTTCTGATTCCTCCTGTATTGAATTGTATTGTACTTGTACTGTCTGCCCCAATGTTGTAAAGCGCTGCGTAAACTGTCGGCGCTATATAAATCCTGTATAATAATAATAATAATAACTGACTATGATTTCAATATGTCTATGTGATTTTTCGGTTGAATTGTGACATTCATATATGCAGTAATTATTCTATCTGTGTTTTTTTTATTTCCAATCAACTCAATTTTCACAATATCTGATATGCATTCTGTTTCTCTCATCCCCAGTATACCACATATTTACCAGAACTCCTGATGAAGCTCGTAAACTGAGTGAAACATGTCGAGTGGTATTTAATAAGTGTTTTTTGCTCACTGTTTTTGTAAAGCCTAAAATGGATATTGAGAGACCTGTTTTTAACTTTTGTGACTATGTATTAAATAATATTAAATAAACGTTTGTACGGTTAGACTCTGCATATATACTTCTTTACTTTACCTACCTCATTATTTAAGCACCTTAAAAGTCCTTGGGGTAACTTTACCCCGTTCCCTTTCTTTTTGTGTTCACCATAGTGGAGTTTGGAGTGTGACTGTTTGAGGTTGTGGACAGGTGTCCTTAATACTGATAACAAGTTCAAACAGGTGCCATTAATACAGGTAATGAGTGGAAAACAGAGGAGCCTCTTAAAGAAGAATATATAGGTCTGTGAGAGCCAGAAATCTTGCTTGTTTTTAGGTGACCAAATACTTATTTTTCCACCATAATTTGCAAGTAAAATCTTTCAAAAATCAGACAATGTGATTGTCTGGATTTGTTTCCACATTTTGTCTCTCATAGTTGAGGTATACCTATGATGACAATTACAGGCCTCTCTCATCTTGGGAGAACTTGCACAATTGGTGGCTGACTAAATACTTTTTTGCCCCACTGTAAGTGCAGAATTAAAAGCTGATTTTTAATGGCACGGTATACATAAACACTCACAAGAAGTAGATAGGGTACAGGCTCATCTGAGTATAAAGTCCTGGAGGCTCATTGGATCCAGAAATGATTCCTAGTGCGTGGTGTGTAGATTGCCGGTCCGCAGCACGTCCTGTGGCCACAGGAGAGGAGCCAGGACCAGCGTGTAACGCACAAGAGTGATGTCACGGTTCACGGGGTCACATCCGGGGGAGCCAGTCACAGGAAGTAAAGGACACTAGCAGGCTACGTGCTCGGAGCTCCAGCTCCTTCTATTTGCCTGGCGTGGAATAGACTGAATGGTGCTATTTATGTGTCCGCGCTGTGAGACAACAAATCACAGCGCGGACTATCTCTGAGCGGCCACGGATTAAGTAAATAGTGCATCCTAATAGATTGTGGCATGGGATATAAAACGAATATACACCAACAAATATACCATAATAAAGAATCTATGCACATATTTAAAGCTAACAGGGTATGACAATGTATGAAGACAACCAAAAGACTAACTTTGGGACGAATAAAGGTTATGCTGACCATATAGGTAAGGTTATGAGAAATAAGTTAAAAATAGTAATAATGGTAATAATAATAGAAAAAATGCAACTAAAAATCAGAAAAAAATTAAAATAAATATAAATAAAAATAAAAATAAAAAAAATATTTAAAATATACATTTAAAATATACATTCAAAATACATATTAATATACATAAAAATACCTATATAAAAAACACATATGTGCAATGAACAAAGTGCTAAAATTATGAAATCAATTTGTCATGGAAATGGCTCGCACAAAAGCAAATTTAAAAGAGAAACTAACTTGAACGTACCTAAACAAGTAAAAGGAAGGAATGGTCATGCCTATATAGGGAAAAATATACAAAACTCCACAATCCGTATGCACATATGTATATGTGTGTACAAGAGCGTGCATAGCCATGCACGCGTATGCATGTGTAAACGCATATACACATATGCGCGCATCAAGCATGCGGAAAAAATGTGACACATTAAACACAAATAATTATCACTATGTGGGCCTTAACATTACTGTACTTACTATGGTGATGGATCGTGAGGCTTACAAGACTGTGAGAGGCTCACAGTCTTGTGAGCCTCTTCTGCCCCATGGATGGTCTCATGGGGCAGAAGAGGCTCACAAGACTGTGTGTACCTCAATGTCCTCATTCAACCCCCCTGGTGTCAAAGTACCTAAGGAATAAATCCTGTATTATAAATCCTGTATTGTGTACAGAGCCAACTCTCTGAGGACAGCAGCTGCCCTAATTACTCCATTATCATCTGTATTCTTGGACTACCACTGTTGCATTTATGGACCAATGAGTCCCCTTTTAAAACAGACACAGTAATAGTGATTTTTTATTACTATTATTTAATACCTTTTCATTTAAATTTTATTCAGTTTTCACACTGTACCTGACAGTTACTGTTATAAGCTTGAAACTGAGCTGCATACCAGTGTTCTATTGTTTTATCCCAATGCTTTATCTTATTGAATTTTATCCTTGGATAATATATCATTGTTTTTATGGAACTTTTAACTACTATTGAAAACAATAAGCATATTATTTTGGAAGAATTTTATACTTTCTTCCCCATCACCTTTTTTAAAACGAAATGCCCTATTACTGGTTCAAAAATACCCATCCCAGACCTTTGCACCCTTTTTAGAAGGTTAGAGGACCTAATTTCCACTGCTAACCAACAGTGGTGGGATAAGTTCTTTCTCCAATTATACGTATCGCACAAGATCTCCCCTAGGGGCCTCAGAGTCCTCAAACAGTGTGCTTTCCTCGACCCAGACCTTCATACGGAATGGAAGCACATATCTGAATTTTGTACCACAAAATGGATGGGTATCATCACTCAGCAATGAGAGTGAAAGTATATGGCTCTCAAAGACAAAATTATCACCCTTTGTAAGATCATTTGTGATACTATTCCCCATCTACCCTACACCTGGTTTAGCATGCTTAAGATGAATACCATTAGAAATGAAGACGACCTTATTTCTTTTAAACTAGGTAAATTTAGAAGGGACCTCCACGATTACAATTCCAAAAAAGTATTTAGTTGGAAACAGACTGGTTATTTGCACCATGAAAACCACTCAGACCCCACCCCCCTTATGTCCTGCCTCCCTTATAGAAACAACCTTGGACCTCATGCTAGATCCTATCCCCCATCTAGTACTATAACACCTCACCCTTGCCATATACCAAGGCCACCACATCCATCATGGCATACACCTGAGCCTCTTTGTAGGCCTGAACCACTTCCCCCTAAGCCTAGGCGTTCTAGGATTAGACCCAGAAAAGATCAGGTAGGCCACACTTCCAGCCAGCCACCCACTGTCAATAACAATATGACCACTCCAGTCTCTCTTTTTGCTACAGGACGGAGTCCACTCAATGATCCACACCACGCACCATGAGATCCCTGTGGATCTGTTAGTATTCAAGACATAAAAACAAACAAAGGCGCCTCTAAGTGCAGAAGATAAACAATTTTAATACCCCAAATGGGTTAAAAACACTTACAAAATGGAAGTAAAAAGCAGGCACATCGTGGGTAAGGCTGCATTGGAAGAGGTCACAATCAGAGGAAGCCTCCAGGAGGATGGATGTAGTCACTGTCAGCAGCGATGTAAAACACAGGGAACAGCTGTGGAGCCGGCATCGTCAGCGTGTGAGGGCTGCGAACCCGGAAGTGATGTCATCCGCTGGGTGGCTCTGTGACCAGCCTGAACCGCAAACGAAAGGCCGGAGAGGGGATGTGATGTCATCAGTGAGGGACGCGTTTCAGAACCGTCATTCGTTCCTTTCTCAAGGGTTGAGAAAGGAACGAATGACGGTTCTGAAACGCGTCCCTCACTGATGACATCACATCCCCTCTCCGGCCTTTCATTTGCGGTTCAGGCTGGTCACAGAGCCACCCAGCGGATGACATCACTTCCGGGTTCGCAGCCCTCACACGCTGACGACGCCGGCTCCACAGCTGTTCCCTGTGTTTTACATCGCTGCTGACAGTGACTACATCCATCCTCCTGGAGGCTTCCTCTGATTGTGACCTCTTCCAATGCAGCCTTACCCACGATGTGCCTGCTTTTTACTTCCATTTTGTAAGTGTTTTTAACCCATTTGGGGTATTAAAATTGTTTATCTTCTGCACTTAGAGGCGCCTTTGTTTGTTTTTATGTCATTTTAGACCCTGCTTCAAGTCTTTTAAAGTCGCAGCCCTTTTTGCTGAAGATCATCATCCTTTCATCCCTTCCTACCTACACTTCTCCTGTTCATTTTTGGACTGCCGATCCTTAATAGAGACATTATTTGGACTACGCTAGTCCTGTGCGCCCTATATCACCTTTTATTTCTAGTATTCAAGACAAGCAATCGTCACCCATGATGGAATTACCTTCAACATCTGAATTGCTCCACAGCATTTCTAGCATCCACAGCAGCCTAGTTCAGAATCTTGATAATGATTTTTTAGTAGTAAGCCCCTCGCCAAACCTCACCAAGCGAAAATACGGAGACGAGGATGGCGAGGGGGCAGCGGTAGAAGGAAGAATAGGGAAAATGCGGAAACTGTAAAGATTTTTAACCTCTCCCGCACCGCTCTGACCCCATATGATATCTCTCTTCTCAGCAGAGGCCTTACATTCGCCACCTACCACACAACCCAACCCCTTTACCTTATTTAAAGATCTCAATAAATTCACCAGAGACCTCACAGAGCAGAGGTTCTTTAATATCCAATCCTCTAAGAACGCACCATCATCAGAGGTTAATAGTCAAATACACTCTTCATTGGAAGCAATTTCTTTAGATGACACTGATCTTCCTATGCTTGCCTACCTAGAGAAGCTGTATGCAGAGAACTGCTATGCAGATTTAGAGTGGCTCACTCAACACTGCCCTACCTCACCCCTTATTAGACAAACCACACTTCGTCCTAAATCTATTTTTAACCCCACACACAATAAAGGCCTGTACCTTCAGACTTTTTATCAGGTAGTCTACTCTGACTTAATAAAAATGTGCCAATCTGACTATCTGGACACCCATCCCAAATCCAATCTCCGTCCCTTGGAACACAAGGCCCTTGAGCAGTTGACTCATAATGAGTCTATTGTTATTAAACCAGCTGACAAAGGTGGCAGTATAGTGGTTCAGGACAAAGATGACTATGTCCTAGAATCACGTAGGTTATTATGAGATAAGATTACCTATCAAATCCTTCCTAGTGATCCGACTTTGCAGTTTTCAGTAGAAGGTAATACACTCATACAAAAAGCTCCCGATGATGAGATAATCTTTAAAATTGAAGCATCTTTTCTCAAAAAAAGTCCACAAGGACCTTACCAACTCCCGAGGCCACCCTATTGTGGCAGCCATGGCTGGTGTCACAAGCGGTTTTTCAGTTTACATCGATCAATTTCTTCAACCCTTGGCACATCTACCCTCATACATACGGGATGGACCCCACTTACTAGACATGTTCAAACCATATATATGGGAGCACACCTACTGGTGGCTCTCTTTAGATGTGTCATCTTTATACACATCCATCCCCCATGAAGTAGGGCTACAAGCCGTTGAACATTTTTTAGCTAATGACCCTTAAACCAATTCCTGGCAAGCCCACTTCATTTTGGAGGCTTTACAGTTTTGTCTTCAACACAGTTTTTTTCGAATCAGATGGTACCCATTTTTTACAGATCAATGGCACAGCTATGGGGCGAACTTTGCCCCCAGCTATGCCAACCTTACGATGGGTATTTGGGAACACATGTATCTTACTGCCAAATATCCCTTTGCCGCCCATGTGATCTACTATGGTCATTACATTGACGACATAGTGATCATATGAGATGGTTCATCTCAGGACATTAATGCCTTTGTGCAATACTTCAATCAAAACTCTTTGGGCCAATCAATTTACTCATGGTAACTATATTCAGGTGCGCTACAAATGTCACAAACAATCAGACTAGGGATGAGCTTCGTGTTCGAGTCGAACCCATGTTCGACTCGAACATCGGCTGTTCGACCGTCCGTCGAATTGCGAACGATATGGGCCGTTCGCGCCAAATTCGTGTGGCGCGTCACGGCCCATAATTCACTGCGGCATCGCAGTGCATTGCTGGCTGATGATTGGCCAAGCATGCACTATGACCCGCATGCTTGGCCAATCACAGCGCCGTCAGTAGAGAGAGCTGTAATTGGCCAAAGCCAGGGTGGCTTTGGCCAATTATGGCTCAGGGGATTTAGTACACACCCCACACTATATAAGGCCGCCTGCACGGCGGCCCTGTGTAGTGTGTGTTCCGGTGTGCTGAGAGATAGAGAGAGAGAGAGACAGTGTCATTTGATTTGAGTTAGATAGATTAGGCAGAACAGTCAGTCAGTTAGCTGCACTTACAGTGTATTGTGTATATATATGCATCCCAGGTGTTGCATATATATATATATACACTGTATTCAGTTTAGCTAGATCCGTTCCTGTTATCTTCTATCTAGACTATTTAGTGCAGTGTGTCCTGCTCACAGTGTTCAGCTAGATCCGTTCCTGCTATTTACATTCAGTGCAGTGCGTCCTGCTCACAGTGTTCAGCTAGATCCGTTCCTGGTATTTACATTTAGTGCAGTGCGTCCTGCTCACAGTGTTCAGCTAGATCCGTTCCTGCTATTTACATTCAGTGCAGTGCGTCCTGCTCACAGTGTTCAGCTAGATCCGTTCCTGGTATTTACATTTAGTGCAGTGCGTCCTGCTCACAGTGTTCAGCTACATCCGTTCCTGCTATTTACATTCAGTGCAGTGCGTCCTGCTCACAGTGTTCAGCTAGATCCGTTCCTGCTATTTACATTCAGTGCAGTGCGTCCTGCTCACAGTGTTCAGCTAGATCCGTTCCTGCTATTTACATTCAGTGCAGTGCGTCCTGCTCACAGTGTTCAGCTAGATCCGTTCCTGGTATTTACATTTAGTGCAGTGCGTCCTGCTCACAGTGTTCAGCTACATCCGTTCCTGCTATTTACATTCAGTGCAGTGCGTCCTGCTCACAGTGTTCAGCTAGATCCGTTCCTGCTATTTACATTCAGTGCAGTGCGTCCTGCTCACAGTGTTCAGCTAGATCCGTTCCTGCTATTTACATTCAGTGCAGTGCGTCCTGCTCACAGTGTTCAGCTAGATCCGTTCCTGGTATTTACATTTAGTGCAGTGCGTCCTGCTCACAGTGTTCAGCTACATCCGTTCCTGCTATTTACATTCAGTGCAGTGCGTCCTGCTCACAGTGTTCAGCTAGATCCGTTCCTGCTATATACATTTAGTGCAGTACGTCCTGCTCACAGTGTTCAGCTAGATCCGTTCCTGTTATCTTCCTACTGACAGGCAGGCTTGTCTGGTTACAGTATATAAAGCTACCTGAAGAAAATTACAGGTGTTCTTTTTGATCCTATTAGTACCACGGTCAGGCAGCTAGACTATTTACATTTAGTACAGTGTGTCCTGCTCACAGTGTTCAGCTAGATCCGTTCCTGTTATCTTCCTACTGACAGGCAGGCTTGTCTGGTTACAGTATATAAAGCTACCTTAAGAAAATTACAGGTGTTCTTTTTGATCCTATTAGTACCACGGTCAGGCAGCTAGACTATTTACATTTAGTACAGTGCGTCCTGCTCACAGTGTTCAGCTAGATCCGTTCCTGTTATCTTCCTACTGACAGGCAGGCTTGTCTGGTTACAGTATATAAAGCTACCTGAAGAAAATTACAGGTGTTCTTTTTGATCCTATTAGTACCACGGTCAGGCAGCTAGACTATTTACATTTAGTACAGTGTGTCCTGCTCACAGTGTTCAGCTAGATCCGTTCCTGTTATCTTCCTACTGACAGGCAGGCTTGTCTGGTTACAGTATATAAAGCTACCTTAAGAAAATTACAGGTGTTCTTTTTGATCCTATTAGTACCACGGTCAGGCAGCTAGACTATTTACATTTAGTACAGTGCGTCCTGCTCACAGTGTTCAGCTAGATCCGTTCCTGCTATATACATTTAGTGCAGTACGTCCTGCTCACAGTGTTCAGCTAGATCCGTTCCTGTTATCTTCCTACTGACAGGCAGGCTTGTCTGGTTACAGTATATAAAGCTACCTGAAGAAAATTACAGGTGTTCTATCCCAGCTTAGTGCAGCTACAGGCCATTAGTATGTCTGGAAGGCCAAGAAGGAGAGGCAGACAGTCACAAGCCAATAAGAGAGGGCAAGCAGGCTCTGTGTCTAGTGCTGGTCGTGGAGACGGTGCATCCTCATCAGCACGTGGCCATGGGACACGCTTGGCCTTTTTTTCGGCAGCTGGCCGTGTTGAGCCGCAACATGCGGAAGACTTGGTCGAGTGGATGACCAAGCCGTCCTCATCCTCCTCATCCTCTCTCACCCATGCCCAGGGTGCTTTGTCTGGCAAAGCAGCGGCCTCTTCCCTCAGCTCAATGTCATCAGTGACTCCTTCCCTAGCTCCACCATGTCCTCATGAGGATTCCCTCGAACTGTTTGACCACAGTGTTGGGTACATGCTCCAGGAGGATGCCCAGCGTTTGGAAGGCTCTGATGATGATACTGAGCTCAATGAAGGCAGTAACATGAGCACGGACAGAGGGGGTGCCCAAGAAGGACAGCAATCTGGCAGTCATGCTCCCCCTGCTGCAGCATACTGCCAGGTTTGCTCCAGTGATGAGGAGGGAGGGGATGATGAGGTCACTGACTCAACGTGGGTGCCTGATAGGAGAGAGGAGGAGGAGGAGGAGGAGGAGGAGGTGGCACATCACCAACTAGGCAGGATGCCCTCCAGGGGCCAGCCTAAGGGCAGCACATTGACTGCATCACACCCCAAAGCTCCACATGTGCAGGGCGCTGCAGTCTCTGCGCGTTATTCAAAAAGTTCTTTGGTGTGGGCCTTTTTTGAGACGAGTGCATCAGATCGCACCGCTGCTATTTGCAACATATGTCTCAAGCGTATCTCGCGTGGCCAAAACATCTCCCGCTTGGGTACCACATGCTTGACCAGACATATGTTGACCTGCCATGCAGTTCGTTGGCAAGCGTATCTGAAAGACCCACACCAAAGAACAAAGACGATCTCTCCTTGCTCCTCATCAGCTGAGATTTCCAACCCCACTAGACCTTCAGTCCTCTCTGAGACCTGCAGTGAGAGGAATGAAGGTGTAGAATTAGGTGTGTCACAGCCAAGTACTTGTGGGCAATCTGCTTTTGGTACACCGACGTCAGATTGTACCAGGCAAATTTCCCTGCCCCAGCTGCTGCACCGCCGAAAGAAGTTTGCTCCCAGCCATCCACATGCCCAGCGGTTGAATGCTAGCTTGGCAAAATTGCTAGCACTTCAACTGCTGCCTTTTCAGTTGGTAGACTCTGCCCCCTTCCGTGAGTTTGTGGAATGTGCGGTTCCTCAGTGGCAGGTACCCAAACGCCACTTTTTCTCACGGAAGGCGATTCCGGCTCTCTACCGGCATGTGGAAGGCAATGTCCATGCCTCGCTGGACAGGGCGGTCAGCGGTAAGGTGCATATTACCGCTGACTCATGGTCCAGCAGGCATGGACAGGGACGTTAATTAAGTTTCACGGCGCATTGGGTGACTCTGCTGGCAGCTGGGAAGGATGCAGGACAAGGTGCAGTAGTGTTGGAGGTTGTTCCGCCACCACGCCTCCAAAATGCTGATTGTGACACACCTCTCTCCTCCACCCCCTCCTCTTCTTCTTCCTCCATGGCCTCTTCCTCGGAACCAGCGGTGCTCCGTAGGCGTTCAAGGGGCTACGCAAGTACGCAGGCCAAAAGATGCCATGCGGTGCTTGAGCTGGTGTGCTTGGGGGACAGGAGCCACACTGGGGCAGAGGTTCTGTCAGCTCTGCAGGGGCAGGTTCAGAGGTGGTTGACGCCACGCCAACTTAAGGCAGGAATGGTGGTTTGCGACAATGGCACCAACCTCCTCTCTGCCCTCCGACAGGGACAACTGACCCATGTGCCCTGTTTGGCTCACGTCCTTAACTTGGTGGTGCAGCGGTTCTTGGGCAGGTACCCGGGCTTACAGGATGTCCTGAGGCAGGCCAGGAAAGTCTCTGTGCATTTCCGCCGGTCATATAATGCCAGTGCTCGGCTGACGGACCTCCAAAAGGAGTTTAACCTGCCCAAGAACCGCCTAATCTGTGACATGCCCACCAGGTGGAACTCGACGTTGGCCATGCTGCAGCGGCTGCACACGCAGCAGAGGGCCATCAATGAGTACCTGTGCGACTATGGCACCAGGACAGGGTCAGGGGACCTTGGTTTTTTTTCCCCACGCCAGTGGGCCATGATCAGGGATGCATGCACTGTCCTGTCACCATTCGAGGAGGCCACGAGGATGGTGAGCACTGACAGTGCATGCATCAGTGACACTGTCCCCCTTGTCCACCTGTTGGAGCACACGCTGCGTGGAATAATGGACAGGGCACTTGAGGCAGAACAGAGGCAGGAAGAGGAGGACTTCCTTAGCTCTCAAGGCCCCCTTTATCCAGACAGTGTTCCTGCGTGCCCGCCGATCACACAGGAAGAGGACGAGGAGGAGGAGGAGGAGGAAGATTGTGTCAGTATGGAGGTGGAGCCTGGCACTCAGCATCAGCAGTCTTTAAGGGATCAGTCCCAAGGAACACATGGACTTGTACGTGGCTGGGAGGAGGTGGCTGCGGACGTTGTTGTCCTTAGTGACCCAGAGGACTCCGGACCGAATGCCTCAGCAAACCTACGCTGCATGGCCTCCCTGATCCTGCAAAGCCTGCGTAAGGATCCTCGTATTCGTGGTATCAAGGAGAAGGACCAATACTGGCTGGCAACCCTCCTTGATCCACGTTACAAGGGTAAGGTTGCGGACCTTATCTTGCCATCGCAGAGGGAGCAGAGGATGAAACATCTTCGGGAGGCCTTGCAGAAAGGTCTGTGCAACGCGTTCCCAGAGACTGGGAGGTTACAAACTCCTGTTTCTGGACAACGTGTTGCTGAGGCTTCGGTCAGTCAAAGAAGGAGCGGTGGAGAAGGTGGCCGTCTGACCGATGCGTTCAGACAATTTTTTGGTCCGCAGCCCCAAGGTATGATCGGTTCCAGCAACCATCGCCAGCGTCTGTTTTACATGGTGCAGGAATACCTAGGGGCAAGATCAGACTTGGACACCTTTCCCACCGAAAATCCTCTGGGTTACTGGGTCTTGAGGATGGATCACTGGCCAGAGCTTGCACAGTATGCAATTGAGCTACTGGCCTGTCCTGCATCCAGCGTTCTTTCGGAACGTACATTCAGTGCTGCTGGAGGCGTGGTAACCGATCACAGGGTGCGTCTGTCCACTGACTCGGTCGATCGGCTGACCTTCATAAAAATGAATCAGTCTTGGATCACCACCAGCTACCAAGCACCTGATGCTGATGTAACTGAATAATTTTTTTCAGATCCCTTCAAAGACTGCCTATGCTGATGCTGAGTGATTATCCCTGAGTAATTATCCTCTTCCTCCTCAATCATCACGCTGATAGCTTGTAAGAACATTTTTGGTTCTGGGCGCCACCACCAGTGCCTAAGGCACAATTTTTCAGCCCCTGTATAACAGGGGCGTGTAATTACAATTTTTGATGTAATACTTTGCAGCACGGCTCGTTCCTGCATTCCAACTAGAGTGTCTGTGAGGGGTTGCAGTGTTGTGGCACCAGCACCAGTGCCTAAGGCCCAATTTTTCTGCCCCTGTCTAACAGGGGCGTGAAATTACAATTTTTGATGCAATACTTTGCAGCAGGGCTCGTTCCTGCGTTCCAACTAGAGTGTCTGTGAGGGGTTGCAGTGTTGTGGCACCAGCACCAGTGCCTAAGGCCCAATTTTTCTGCCCCTGTCTAACAGGGGCGTGAAATTACAATTTTTGATGCAATACTTTGCAGCAGGGCTCGTTCCTGCGTTCCAACTAGAGTGTCTGTGAGGGGTTGCAGTGTTGTGGCACCAGCACCAGTGCCTAAGGCCCAATTTTTCTGCCCCTGTCTAACAGGGGCGTGTAATTACAATTTTTGATGCAATACTTTGCAGCAGTGCTCGTTCCTGCGTTCCAACTAGAGTGTCTGTGAGGGGTTGCAGTGTTGTGGCACCAGCACCAGTGCCTAAGGCCCAATTTTTCTGCCCCTGTCTAACAGGGGCGTGTAATTACAATTTTTGATGCAATACTTTGCAGCAGGGCTCGTTCCTGCGTTCCAACTAGAGTGTCTGTGAGGGGTTGCAGTGTTGTGGCACCAGCACCAGTGCCTAAGGCCTAATTTTTCAGCTCCTGTTCAACAGGGGCATGTAATTACAATTCTTGATCTAATATTTCACAGCAGGGCCCTGTGAGGGCTTACAGTGTTTTGGCCACAGCAACACCTAAGGCCCAAATTTCTGCTGAGTATATAGGGCAGGACCCTACTTTCAAACATCTAACTTACAAACGACTCCTACTTGCAAACGGAAGGAGACAACAGGAAGTGAGATGAAATCTACCCATAGGAAGGGAAATTCTCTCATGTAAGAGTTAATATGGGAAAACAATTTCTCCTTTCCACTGATGCTTTCCAATCCTTGTTCCACAAAAAAACCCAAATTTTCAAAAAACATTTTTCATTGGGACAAAAAAGTGAGGTGAAATCTTCTGAAGAGGAGGAAAGACGCAAAACAAATGTCACAGGGGTGATAACCCTTCCCTATGTTTTCCAAAAAGCTTAGAAAAGATTTTTTGGCTGGAGCTAAACACATTAAAAATGTTCAAAATTACAAACAGATTCTACTTAACAACAAACCTACAGTCCCTGTCTTGTTTGCACCGCCTGTATACTGCTGTTCAGAGTATATAGGGCCTGGTGGCCCCACACCTTTCCTTATTTTAATTTGGGTGTGGGGTTCCCCTTAATATCCATACAAGACCCAAAGGGCCTGGTAATGGACTGGGGGGTACCCATGCCGTTTGTCTCACTGATTTTCATCCATATTGCCATGACCCGACATGACATTAAACCCGCAAGCAGTTTTAAATGAGATTTTTTCCTTTAAAAATGACATTTGGTGCAGGGACTGTTCTAAACATGGCAAACACGCGTCACTTTACAGGCATACTATAGACACCCCCCAGGTACGATATTTAAAGGAATATTTCACTTTTTTTTTTTTACTTTAAGCATCATTAAAATCACTGCTCCCGAAAAAACGGCCGTTTTTAAAAGTTTTTTTTGCATTGATACATGTCCCCTGGGGTAGGACCCGGGTCCCCAAACCCTTTTTAGGACAATACCATGCAAATTAGCCTTTAAAATGAGCACTTTTGATTTCGAACGTTCGAGTCCCATAGACGTCAATGGGGTTCTAACGTTCGTGCGAACTTGCGGTCCGTTCGCGGGTTCTGGTGCGAACCGAACCGGGGGGTGTTCGGCTCATCCCTAAATCAGACTGAGGGAACTCCCTCAGCCTGGATGTGTGTGTGAATTATACCTTTGAGCAATAATAGTAAATAACAAAAAAAAGTGACAACACAAATGTTGGATATTGCGCCTTCCAGTGAGGTAATATGTGAATGGTTACAATGTAGCAAAAAAAGTCCACTGAAGGAATAGATAGCTGAAGGAAGGCAAATTAAGAAAGTTTTGCAACATAAATATATGTATATGCTTCTTGGGTGAATTAATCCTTTCTCTGTGAACCAGACTCTTGTGACAGAATGAGAAAAGGTGGCCGCTTACCAGATCCGTGGGACCCCTATCAGGGGGGTCTTATGGGCTCATAAAGTATCCAGGGACTGCTGATAAGATCCTCTTATTCAGTCATCCATGTGCAGAATTGTGTGGAAATATTCTGCTGTTCACAATTTGGACATTTTTAATTAGGGGTGTACTCACTTTTGTTGCCAGCGGTTTAGACATTAATGGCTGTGAGTTGAGTTATTTTGAGGGGATAGCAAATTTACACTGTTATACAAGCTGTACACTCACTACTTTACATTGTAGCAAAGTGTCATTTCTTCAGTGTTGTCACATGAAAAGATATAATAAAATATTTACAAAAATGTGAGGGGTGTACTCACTTTTGTGAGATACTGTATGTGTATGTGTGTATATATGTACATGCATGTGTATTTTTCCTCTCTAACTAATACCACTATGTAATTTTTCTTGTAACAGACCCATCCCATCTATATTACAACCATGATCCACCACTAGGGATGAGCCGAACACCACCCGGTTCGGTTTGCACCAGAACCTGCGAACAGACCGAAAATTCGCACGAACGTTAGAACCCCATTGACGTCTATGGGACTCGAACGTTCGAAATCAAAAGGGCTCATTTTAAAGGCTAATTTGCATGGTATTGTCCTAAAAAGGGTTTGGGGACCCGGGTCCTACCCCAGGGGACATGTATCAATGCAAAAAAAAGTTTTAAAAACGGCAGTTTTTTCGGGAGCAGTGATTTTAATGATGCTTAAAGTAAAAAAAAAAAAGTGAAATATTCCTTTAAATATCATACATGGGGGGTGTCTATAGTGTGCCTGTAAAGTGGCGCGTGTTTCCCGTGTTTAGAACAGTCCCTGCACCAAATGTCATTTTTAAAGGAAAAAATCTCATTTAAAACTGCTTGCGGGTTTAATGTAATGTCGGGTCCTGGCAATATGGATGAAAATCAGTGAGACAAACGGCATGGGTACCCCCCAGTCCATTACCAGGCCCTTTGGGTCTTGTATGGATATTAAGGGGAACCCCGCACCCAAATTAAAATAAGGAAAGGTGTGGGGCCACCAGGCCCTATATACTCTGAACAGCAGTATACACGCGGTGCAAACAAGACAGGGACTGTAGGTTTGTTGTTAAGTAGAATCTGTTTGTAATTTTGAACGGGTACATTTTTAACGTGTTTAGCTCCAGCCAAAAAATCTTTTTTAAGCTTTTTGGAAAACATAGGGAAGGGTTGTCACCCCTGTGACATTTGTTTTGCTGTCTTTCCTCCTCTTCAGAAGATTTCACCTCACTTTTTGTCCCAATGACAAATGTTTTTTGAAAATTTGGGGTTTTTTGTGGAACAAGGATTGGAAAGCATCAGTGGAAAGGAGAAATGTTTTTCCCATATTAACTCTTACAGGAGAGAATTTCCCTTCCTAGGGGTAGATTTCATGTTACTTCCTGTTGTCTCCTTCCATTTGCAAGTAGGAGTCGTTTGTAAGTTAGATGTTTGAAAGTAGGGGCCTGCCCTATATACTCAGCAGAAATTTGGGCCTTAGGTGTTGTTGGGGGCACAACACTGTAAGCCCTCACAGGGCCCTTCTGTGAAATATTAGATCAAGAACTGTAATTACATGCTCCTGTTTAACAGGGGCAGAAAAACTGGGCCTTTGGTGGTGGTGGTGCTAGTGCCACAACACTGTAAGTCCTCACTCGCTCTTGGTGGGTGCAGAAATGGGCCCTGCTGTGAAATATTAGATCAAGAATTGTAATTACATGCCCCTGTTGAACAAGGGCCGAAAAATTGGGCCTTTGGTGGTGGTGGTGGTGCTGGTGCCACAACAGTGTAAGTCCTCACTCGCTCTTGGTGGGTGCAGAAATGGGCCCTGCTGTGAAATATTAGATCAAGAATTGTAATTACATGCCCCTGTTGAACAAGGGCAGAAAAATTGGGCCTTTGGTGGTGGTGGTGGTGGTGCTGGTGCCACAACACTGTAAGTCCTCACTCGCTCTTGGTGGGTGCAGAAATGGGCCCTGCTGTGAAATATTAGATCAAGAATTGTAATTACATGCCCCTGTTGAACAGGGGCTGAAAAATTAGGCCTTAGGCACTGGTGCTGGTGCCACAAGACTGCAACCCCTCACAGACACTCTAGTTGGAACGCAGGAACGAGCCCTGCTGCAAAGTATTGCATCAAAAATTGTAATTACACGCCCCTGGTAAACAAGGGCTGAAAAATTGGGCCTTAGGCACTGGTGCTGGTGGCACAACACTGCAACCCCTCACAGACACTCTAGTTGGAATGCAAGAACGAGCCCTGCTTCAAAGTATTGCATCAAAAATTGTAATTACACGCCCCTGTTAAGCAGGGGCAGAAAAATTGGGCCTTAGGCACTGGTGCTGGTGCCACAACACTGCAACCCCTCACAGACACTCTAGTTGGAATGCAGGAACGAGCCCTGCTGCAAAGTATTGCATCAAAAATTGTAATTACACGCCCCTGTTAAACAGGGGCAGAAAAATTGTGCCTTAGGCACTGGTGGTGGCGCCCAGAACCAAAAATGTTCTTACAAGCTATCAGCGTGATCATTGAGGAGGAAGAGGATAATTACGCAGGGATAGTCACTCAGCATCAGCATAGGCAGTCTTTGAAGGGATCTGAGATTTCAAAAAAAATTATTTGGTTACATCAGCATCAGGTGCTTGGTAGCTGGTGGTGATCCAAGACTGATTCATTTTTATGAAGGTCAGTCGATCGACCGAGTTGGTGGACAGACGCACCCTGTGATCGGTTACCACGCCTCCAGCAGCACTGAATGTGCGTTCCGAAAGAACGCTGGATGCAGGACAGGCTAGTAGCTCAATTGCATACTGTGCAAGCTCTGGCCAGTGATCCATCCTCAAGACCCAGTAACCCAGAGGATTTTCGGTGGGAAAGGTGTCCAAGTCTGATCTTGCCCCTAGGTATTCCTGCACCATGTAAAACAGACGCTGGCGATGGTTGCTGGAACCGATCATACCTTGGGGCTGCAGACCAAAAAATTGTCCGAACGCATCTGTCAGACAGCCACCTTCTCCACCGCTCCTTCTTTGACTGAGGCAACACGTTGTTCAGAAACAGGAGTTTGTAACCTCCCAGTCTCTGGGAACGCGTTGCACAGACCTTTCTGCAAGGCCTCCCGAAGATGTTTCATCCTCTGCTCCCTCTGCGATGGCAAGATAAGGTCCCACAACCTTACCCTTGTAACGTGGATCAAGGAGGGTTGCCAGCCAGTATTGGTCCTTCTCCTTGATGCCACGAATAGGAGGATCCTTACGCAGGCTTTGCAGGATCAGGGAGGCCATGCAGTGTAGGTTTGCTGAGGCATTCGGTCCGGAGTCCTCTGGGTCACTAAGGACGACATGGTCCGCAGCCACCTCCTCCCAGCCACGTACAAGTCCATGTGTTTCTTGGGACTGATCCCTTAAAGACTGCTGCTGATGCTGAGTGCCAGGCTCCACCTCCATACTGACACAATCTTCCTCCTCCACCTCCTCCTCCTCCTCCTCGTCCTCTTCCTGTGTGATCGGCAGGCACGCAGGAACACTGTCTGGATAAAGGGGGCCTTGAGAGCTAAGGAAGTCCTCCTCTTCCTGCCTCTGTTCTGCCTCAAGTGCCCTGTCCATTATTCCACGCAGCGTGTGCTCCAACAGGTGGACAAGGGGGACAGTGTCACTGATGCATGCACTTTCACTGCTCACCATCCTCGTGGCCTGCTCAAATGGTGACAGGACAGTGCATGCATCCCTGATCATGGCCCACTGGCTTGGGGAAAAAAACCAAGCTCCCCTGACCCTGTCCTGGTGCCATAGTCTCACAGGTACTCATTGATGGCCCTCTGCTGCGTGTGCAGCCACTGCAGCATGGCCAACGTTGAGTTCTACCTGGTGGGCATGTCACAGATTAGGCGGTTCTTGGGCAGGTTAAACTCCTTTTGGAGGTCCCTCAGCCGAGCACTGGCATTATATGACCGGCAGAAATGCACACAGACTTTCCTGGCCTGCCTCAGGACATCCTGTAAGCCCGGGTACCTGCCCAAGAACCGCTGCACCACCAAGTTAAGGACGTGAGCCAAACAGGGCACATGGGTCATTTGTCCCTGTCGGAGGGCAGAGAGGAGGTTGGTGCCATTGTCGCAAACCACCATTCCTGCCTTAAGTTGGTGTGGTGTCAACCACCTCTGAACCTGCCCCTGCAGAGCTGACAGAACCTCTGCCCCAGTGTGGCTCCTGTCCCCCAAGCACACCAGCTCAAGCACCGCATGGCATCTTTTGGCCTGCGTACTTGCGTAGCCCCTTGAACGGCTACGGAGCACCGCTGGTTCCGAGGACAAAGCACAGGAAGAGGCCATGGAGGAAGAAGAAGAGGAGGGGGTGGAGGAGAGAGGTGTGTCACAATCATTAGCATTTTGGAGGCGTGGTGGCGGAACAACCTCCAACACTACTGCACCTTGTCCTGCATCCTTCCCAGCTGCCAGCAGAGTCACCCAATGCGCCGTGAAACTTAGGTAACGTCCCTCTCCATGCCTGCTGGACCATGAGTCAGCGGTAATATGCACCTTACCGCTGACCGCCCTGTCCAGCGAGGCATGGACATTGCCTTCCACATGCTGGTAGAGAGCCGGAATCGCCTTCCGTGAGAAAAAGTGGCATTTGGGTACCTGCCACTGAGGAACTGCACATTCCACAAACTCTCGGAAGGGGGCAGAGTCTACCAACTGAAAAGGCAGCAGTTGAAGTGCTAGCAATTTTGCCAAGCTAGCATTCAACCGCTGGGCATGTGGATGGCTGGGAGCAAACTTCTTTCGGCGGTGCAGCAGCTGGGGCAGGGAAATTTGCCTGGTACAATCTGACGTCGGTGTACCAAAAGCAGATTGCCCACAAGTACCTGGCTGTGACACACCTAATTCTACACCTTCATTCCTCTCAGTGCAGGTCTCAGAGAGGACTGAAGGTATAGTGGGGTTGGAAATCTCAGCTGATGAGGAGCAAGGAGAGGTCCTCTTTGTTCTTTGGTGTGGGTCTTTTAGATACGCTTGCCAACGAACTGCATGGCAGGTCAACATATGTCTGGTCAAGCATGTGGTACCCAAGCGGGAGATGTTTTGGCCACGTGAGATACGCTTGAGACATATGTTGCAAATAGCAGCGGTGCGATCTGATGCACTCGTCTCAAAAAAGGCCCACACCAAAGAACTTTTTGAATAATGCGCAGAGACTGCAGCGCCCTGCACATGTGGAGCTTTGGAGTGTGATGCAGTCAATGTGCTGCCCTTAGGCTGGCCCCTGGAGGGCATCCTGCCTCGTTGGTGATGTGCCGCCTCCTCCTCCTCCTCCTCCTCTCTCCTATCAGGCACCCACGTTGAGTCAGTGACCTCATCATCCCCTCCCTCCTCATCACTGGAGCAAACCTGGCAGTATGCTGAAGCAGGGGGAGCATGACTGCCAGATTGCTGTCCTTCTTGGGCACCCCCTCTATCCGTGCTCATGTTACTGCCTTCATCGAGCTCAGTATCATCATCAGAGCCTTCCAAACGCTGGGCATCCTCCTGGAGCATGTACCCAACACTGTGGTCAAACAGTTCGAGGGACTCCTCAGGAGGACATGGTGGGGCTAGGGAAGGAGTCACTGATGACATTGAGCCGAGGGAAGAGGCCGCTGCTTTGCCAGACAAAGTACCCTGGGCATGGGTGAGAGAGGATGAGGAGGATGAGGACGGCTTGGTCATCCACTCGCCCAAGTCTTCCGCATGTTGCGGCTCAACACGGCCAGCTGCCGAAAAAAAGGCCAAGCGTGTCCCACGGCCACGTGCTGATGAGGATGCACTGTCTCCACGACCAGCACTAGACACAGAGCCTGCTTGTAGGTTTTGCTGAACACTGTGAGGTGGACGCACCACACTAACTTGTAGGTTTAGCTGAACACTGTGAGCAGGACGCACCCCACTAACTTGTAGGTTTAGCTGAACACTGTGAGCAGGACGCACCCCACTAACTTGTAGGTTTAGCTGAACACTGTGAGGTGGACGCACCACACTAACTTGTAGGTTTAGCTGAACACTGTGAGCAGGACGCACCCCACTAACTTGTAGGTTTTGCTGAACACTGTGAGCAGGACGCACTGCACTAACTGTAAATAGTCTAGCTGCCTGACTGTGGTACTAATAGGATCAAAAGAACACCAGTAATTTTCTTCAGGTAGCTGTATATACTGTAACAAGACAAGCCTGCCTGTCAGTAAGAAGATAACAGGAACGGATCTAGCTGAACACTGTGAGCAGGACGCACCCCACTAACTTGTAGGTTTAGCTGAACACTGTGAGCAGGACGCACCCCATTAACTTGTAGGTTTAGCTGAACACTGTGAGGTGGATGCACCCCACTAACTTGTAGGTTTAGCTGAACACTGTGAGCAGGATGCACCCCACTAACTTGTTGGTTTAGCTGAACACTGTGAGGTGGATGCACCACACTAACTTGTAGGTTTAGCTGAACACTGTGAGCAGGACGCACCCCACTAACTTGTAGGTTTAGCTGAACACTGTGAGCAGGACGCACCCCACTAACTTGTAGGTTTTGCTGAACACTGTGAGCAGGACGCACTGCACTAACTGTAAATAGTCTAGCTGCCTGACTGTGGTACTAATAGGATCAAAAGAACACCAGTAATTTTCTTCAGGTAGCTGTAAATACTATAACAAGACAAGCCTGCCTGTCAGTAAGAAGATAACAGGAATGGATCTAGCTGAACACTGTGAGCAGGACGCACCCCACTAACTTGTAGGTTTAGCTGAACACTGTGAGCAGGACGCACCCCACTAACTTGTAGGTTTAGCTGAACACTGTGAGCAGGACACACCCCACTAACTTGTAGGTTTAGCTGAACAATGTGAGCAGGACGCACCCCACTAACTTGTAGTTTTAGCTGAACACTGTGAGCAGGACGCACTGCACTAACTGTAATTAGTCTAGCTGCCTGACTGTGGTACTAATAGGATCAAAAGAACACCAGTAATTTTCTTCAGGTAGCTGTATATACTGTAACAAGACAAGCCTGCCTGTCAGTAAGAAGATAACAGGAACGGATCTAGCTGAACACTGTGAGCAGGACACACTGCACTAACTGTAAATAGTCTAGCTGCCTGACTGTGGTACTAATAGGATCAAAAGAACACCAGCAATTTTCTTCAGGTAGCTGTATATACTGTAACAAGACAAGCCTGCCTGTCAGTAAGAAGATATCAGGAACGGATCTAGCTGAACACTGTGAGCAGGACGCACTGCACTAACTGTAAATAGTCTAGCTGCCTGACTGTGGTACTAATAGGATCAAAAGAACACCAGTAATTTTCTTCAGGTAGCTGTAAATACTGTAACAAGACAAGCCTGCCTGTCAGTAGGAAGATAACAGGAACGGATCTAGCTAAACTGAATACAGTGTATATATATATATATATATATATATATATATATATATATATATATATATATATATATGCAACACCTGGGATGCATATATATACACAATACACTGTAAGTGCAGCTAACTGACTGACTGTTCTGCCTAATCTATCTAACTCAAATCAAATGTCACTGTCTCTCTCTCTCTCTCTCTCTCTCTCTCTCTCTCTCTCTCAATGAACGCCGGAACACACACTACACAGGGCCGCCATGCAGGCGGCCCTATATAGTGTGGGGTGTGTACTAAATCCCCTGAGCCATAATTGGCCAAAGCCTCCTTGGCTTTGGCCAATTACGGCTCTTTGTTCAGACGGCGCTGTGATTGGCCAAGCATGCGGGTCATAGTGCATGCTTGGCCAATCATCAGCCAGCAATGCACTGCGATGCCGTAGTGAATTATGGGCCGTGACGCGCCACACGAATTTGGCGCGAACGGCCCATATCGTTCGCAATTCGGCGAACGATCGAACAGACGATGTTCGAGTCGAACATGGGTTCGACTTGAACACGAAGCTCATCCCTATCCACCACCATAGTAAATACAGTAATGTTGAGTCCCACATAGTGATAATTAAGAGCCATATACGTTCTCTCTTATTGCTGAGTGATGATACCCATCCATTTTGTGGTACAAAATTCACATATGTGCGCCCATTCCGTATGAAGGCCTGGGTCGAGGAAGGCACACTGTTTGAGGACTCTGAGGCCCCTAGGGGAGATCTTGTGGGATACGTATAATTGGAGAAATAACTTATCCCACCACTGTTGGTTAGCAGTGGAAATTAGGTCCTCTAACCTTCTAAAATGGGTGCAAAGGTCTGGGATGGATATTTTTGAACCAGTAATAGGGCATTTCATTTCAAAAAAGGTGACGGGGAAGAGAGTATAAAATTCTTCCAAAATAATATGCTTATTATTCTCAATAGTGGTTAAAAGTTCCATAATAACAATGATACATTATCCAAGGACAAAATTCAACAAGATAAAGCATTGGGATAAAACAATAGAACACTGATATGCAGCTCAGTTTCAAGCTTATAACAGTAACTGTCAGGTACAGTGTGAAAATTGAATAAAATTTAAATGAAAAGGTATTAAATAATAGTAATAAAAAATCACTATTACTGGGTCTGTTTTAAAAGGGGGCTCATTGCTCCATAAATGCAACGGTGGTAGTCCAAGAATACAGATGATAATGGAGTAATTAGGGCAGCTGCTGTCCTCAGAGAGTTGGCTCTGTACACAATACAGGATTTATAATACAGGATTTATAAATAAATATGGATTTATTCCTCAGGTACTTTGACGCCAGGGTGGTTGAATGAGGGCATTGAGGTACACACAGTCTTGTGAGCCTCTTCTGCCCCATGAGACCCTCCATGTACACATGTTTGCCTATGTATGTTTTTGTGTGTATATATGTACATATATGTGCATGTGTATTTTCCCTCTCTAATTAACCGCTATGTCATTTTTCTTGTAGCAGACCCATTCCATCTATATTACAACCATGATCCACCACCATAGTAAGTACAATAATGTTAAGGCCCACATAGTGATAATTAATTGTGTTTAATGTGTCATATTTTTTTCCGCATGCTTGATGCGCGCATATGTGTATGTGCGTTTACACATGCATACGTGTGCATGGCTATGCACACTCTTGTACACACATATGCATATGTGCGTATGGATTGTGGAGTTTTGTATATTTTTCCCTATATAGGCATGACCATTCCTTCTTTTTAGTTGTTTAGGTACGTTCAAGTTAATTTCTCTTTTAAATTCGCTTTTGTGCGAGCCATTTCCATGACAAATTGATTTAATAATTTTAGCACTTTGTTCATTGCACAATTTATATACCGGTAGGTATTTTTATGTATATTAATTTGTATTTTGAATGTTTATTTTAAATGTACATTTTAAATATATTTTTTTATTTTTATTTATATTTATTTGTATTTTTATCAGCATTTTTATTAGCATTTTTTCTATTATTATTACCATTATTACTATTTTTAACTCATTTCTCATAATCTTACTTATATGGTCTGCATAACCTTTATTCCTCCCAAAGTTGGTCTTTTTGTTGTCTTCATACATTGTCATACCCTGTTAGCTTTAACCTCTTCCCATCCGGGCCAATTCTGACATTTCTCTCCTACACGTAAAATTCATCATTTTTTTTGCTAAAAAATTACATAGAACCCCCAAACATTGTATATGTTTTTTTTAGCAAAGACCCTAGAGAATACAATGGCGGTCATTGCAACTTTTTATCTTGCACCGTATGTGGTATATGATCATTCCTATGGTATAGGGAATCGCCGGCTGAAAAAGCCGATATCTGAATGATGCCTGTAGCTGCAGGCATCATTCAGATATACCCCTGTAAAGTCAAGGACGTCCCTGGATGTACCTTGGGCGGGAAGTGGTTAAATATGTGCATAGATTCTTTATTATGGTACAGTAAATTTGTTGGTGTATATTTGTTTTATACCTCATGCCACAATCTATTAGGATGCACTATTTACTTAATTTGTGGCCATTCAGAGATAGTCCGCGTTGTGATTTGTTGTCCCACAGCGTGGACACATAAATAGCACCATTCAGTCTATTCCACTCCAGGCAAACAGAAGGAACTGAAGCTCCAAGCGCGTAGCCTGCTAATGTCCTTTCCTTACTGTGACTAGCTCCCCCAGATGTGACCCCGTGACCTGTGACGTCACTTCCGTGTGTTCCACGCTGGTTCCGGCTCCTCTCTTGTGGCCACAGGACGTGGTGCGGACCGGCAATCTACACACCATGCACCAGGAATAATTTCTGGATCCAATGAGCCTCCAGGACTTTACACTCAGATGAGCCTGTACCCTATCTACTTCTTGTGAGTGTTTACGTATACAGTGCCATTAAAAATCAGCTTTTAATACTGCACTTAGGTGGCGCTTCCTTTGTTCTCTCCCCTACTTGATGGCACAAAAGAGCTCCTTTTCTCCGGCAGCCCAGTTTACTCTCTCCTTGTTCTGTTGCATCAGCCAAATACCATCCTCCAGACCCTGTCAATATGACTGCCCCCTGCACCGGAGACATACCATTGACAAGCATTTTAAAATGGTTTTCTTAAAGATAGCTGCTACATTTCTGCATTAATGAATATTTAGTTTAACCCCATCCACACTGCAGAAGTATCATACAGCAGAAAAAAAAGCAAAAAGTTCAACAGACCAAAGTTATCAGCTATAGTCCAGTATTTAATAGCATTGCTGTATCACTCTCCGGCACAGTTAACCAAATAGAGTGATACCATAGGTTCTTTGGTACTTTGGTATAAAAGAGGACTTGAAAAAAAGCACTTGACCCCACCTGTCTACATTTCCCCCCAGCTTAAGCAATGCAGTCCTTGGCATTTTATTACACAGACAAAACATTTCTACAGTACATAATCAGAATACTTGGCAGGCATGGGGACTGGTAGAAGTGCTATTCGCTCATTGCTGATACTGCTAGCAGGGACTGAGCTACTAAAAGCAGGACATTAAGTGTACCCAATCCATACAGCACCCATACTGTACTCTATACCGCACTTATTGCAAACCTTGACTGCACCTATACCAAATCTAGAAGAAATGCTGGCACTTTGGTAGAATCCACAGACAGATAGCCTTCAATAAATAGAACAAAGCTTAAAATTCATATAGAGGGCCCTTTGTGTGGAGTTTATGCCATGTTCCACTTTATAAAGGCTATCTGTGGATTCTACTGAGGTGTCGGCTTTTCTTCAAAATTCAGATTCTACAGGGCTTACAGCATCCGACAGCTTGAGCGCCAGTGAACAGAATAAACATGATTAGGCAAAGGAAGTAGCATTGCCATGTGTCTTGTTTGCACCTACATCAACCCTATACCGCATGAACCTTTACCACATCTAAACCACATCTACCTTGCACCTGTGCTGAGACTATAACATACCTATACTGTATCTATATTGCATGCAGGTTAACTGGGACTGCTATTGAGTGCAAAGACTGTCATTTAAGTGCTCATTTAAGTGCTCTTAAAGGGCCCCAATGATGGCCAGCAGAAGAACATCTCAAAGGACTCCCCCCATAATAATTATTCTGCAAGCCCCCTTTGTTCCCCTTTCACTACATCCTCCTTTTTTTTAGACACTGCATAGTCAGTTGGCCTAGGACTAGCATTGATGTTCTAAATGTGCCTGGCATTAAACTGTACTACTGCTCACTGCTGCACTTGAGGTTGCCTTGCTAATGTTTATGCAGATCTGAGCACCAAATGTCATATTATGTCTAGTCCTTACTGTTAATCATGTTGTGTGCTTAAATTGAGTTATTACCATTGTTAATCAATTTTATGCTTGCCTAGTTACCAGCCATATTGGGCGACAATATATTAAGTTTGCCTTTACTACCTGGTTTGGTGCCTGCTTTCTTTCATATAGCACTACCATTGGGTACTAAGTATTACGTCTAATGATTTCCATTTATATTGTTTGTTTGTGTGCACACTCAACCTGGTCAGGAACTGACGTTCTTGAGAAGTTCAAGGCAAACAACAGAGGACCCATCTTATTCAGCAGCTCTTACTGGGGTAGCACCACATGAGCCAATTAACATTGCTCAAATGTCCCTAACTTAGAAGTTCTTAACTAGGACAGGAGCTTATCTTCTGTGAAAAGGTTCACTTGACCCCCGAGCATTATTCTGTGAATTTCTCAATCACAGCCCACATAACAGCTAATAATTCAAGCCTTAAGGAGCTGTAATTAGCTGGATTACATTCTATGGCTGCAAGCTTCTGCTGGTGTAGGCAATTACTTTTTCTGTTCCATCTTACTTTTGAGGCACAGCCCAGAGCTTTCAACAGAAAAGGACAGTGCTAGACCAAGGGACAGGTTAGGTACCACATCTTATCCCTGCACCTCTGGACTAAAGAAGCATTTAACCCTTGCAATGCAGGGGCCCACTGCAAGGGTAGATTCTACCTAATTCCTTGAGTTCAGCTTTATCATTTGGAAATAAAGGAAAGTGAAGTTTTTCCTTTTAAATGTGTTGAACACAGCAGCTTAATGCGTGGGATAGCAATCATATAAAATTTCAAATATATCATTGATAGAAACCCATTAACCCCAAAATGGTTTCTTATTATAGCACACCTGTATCTCAAAATGGCACCTGAAAACTTGTGGAAGCTCTGTTTACCGTGTTTACCGCTGAAATAAAGGGGAAAGTGACTTAGTGATTATAGGATCGCTGTATCACTTCCTGGTACAGCTAACCCAACGGAGCAATACGAGAGCTCCTCGGGTATAGCAGAAGCTGCACTTGACCCCACCTGCCTACATTTCCCCTGAGCTTAAGGAAAGCTTTCCTTGGCATTATGTTACACAAACAGATTATATTTTCAGTACGTAATCAGAATACTTAGCAGTCATAAATTCTCGGGCAGACGGCTTAGAGAAGTGATCATCAATGTCCAGTGTCCAATCATCCTCATTGCAAGGAGGTGGGCTAAGTGGAGCTTCAGCAACTTGGGTAAAGCGAAGGCCACACTCTACCCACCTGCCTACAAGCCATACAATTCATGAATCTGATTGTTTGATTCCTGACTTTGCAGATCATACAGCTCTACACCATATGTACATAATCAGGCAAATCAAACATTTACAAATCATTGTTTCTTATGGGTTAATCATCTTTATTAGCAAATCAAGGCAAATAGTATCTACATAGATTTATCTACTGTTTTTGTATGGAAATGGAGTAAAATTACATTAAAATTACAGAAAATATGAATAGGCATGATTCAACCATTTACATTTTCTGTAATAAATATATAGGACATTATCTGCTGCTTACAGAGACAAATGATATAATATTGAAGAAAAGAGCTGAACACAAGAGCCATAAATTACACTTTACAATATGATAGCTGTAGAGATATGTTAATGTCAGATTTGTCTTTTTGGTTCTTTATCAGATAGATAGAAGCTCCCATTACTATTTCCCGAAGGGCTGGAAGAAGACCTCCAGACTCAGCTTCACAGATGTCTTAGCGACAGAGGGATGCAGTCCTACGAGTAAAACAAGGATATTACAGTGTCACTATTATAGATGGAAAGCAACTAGGGAGTAAAAACCACTGTCACTGGTCCTACTGGATTTTCAAAGTGATATATGATGCATGCCCTTCATTGAGGGGAATCAGATGATAGGAATGCCATTGGAACTGGAAGTGAGGAGACGCAGACAGTAATAAGAAACCCTTCCCACTCCATCCAAAATAAAATTAAAAAAATGATTTGAGCGGGAATTCTGCTAAAGACATTCCTTATCATGCTGAATTGATTTGTGTATGCTTCTGTGGATTTGAATGCTTTGTTATGACCCCCAAAGCTTCTACTAGGCCTCCACTTGTGACCAGGTCTGAGGAGTGAAAACAATTGAAAAGCAATACATAAAAATTCCATAAGAGGTACTGAGTCCACTGAGTGAATAGCACTTGTTATAGAGGAAGGCCAGGGGTTGAAAGCGTCTCCTGCATAGGTGTCAAGCTGGTGGCTCTCCAGCTGTTGCAGAACTACAAGTTTCATGAGGCATTGAAAGGCTGACAGTTACAAGCATGACTCCCGCAGGCAGAGGCATGATGGGACTTGTAGTTATGCTACAGCTGGAGGGCCGCCAGTTTGACACCCCTGGTCTACTGGCTACCCATTCAACCCAAAACTGGCAATATGGAAAACTCCATGAGTCCACTAACCACATGGTGAGGATTGATTCCATACATCACAGCACAGAAATGGTAGTTGTAATGTTGTGATTAATTTATATCTGTTTGATATGCACTAAACTACAGCAGCATATATAGTGCAGTGACCCCTGGACAGAAATACATTTTTGGCTTTTTATTTCTTCTATATGCACTCAGAATCTTGCCAGAGTACTTTATGAACCTATGAGTTTATCTTGAACGGGTACATCTGCTGAAGGGCCTAGATTACTTTTGGTAAACTTACTAAATACAGTGTATGGGGGCCTCAAATATGTGAGACCCACAATGTCACCAAGGTACCAGCTATAAAACTCATTTTATGTAATGCTACAGGAAACTGTCAAAGACAGCAGACATGCTACATGTACAACGTAATTGAAGACTGGATACATGTTGCAAGAGACATTTGGAGACTGGAGACATGTTATATTAGATCACTTTAATTACAGTACCTTTAATATTTTGATGCCCTTACTCCCAGCAATTGTACACGTTGATTCCTTGGTATCATATGCAGTATTTATTATATACAGGAAATACAGTCCCAAAGTGTGCAATGTTCTCATGCTGGCTTCAAAATCTTCTATGTTCTGGTAGTTGATGAGTTAGTTAAACCATGTATCACATTAGTTTTCTATCCTCTGTTGTTTGAAAGAATAAATCCCATTGATCTCCTGGTAAGAGGGATCAATAGCGGTGATTGAAGAGGAGAAATGTTTAGTGACTGATCTACTTATTTCTGAGTCAGCTAGCTCTATAGGATTATAATATAGTGCCTTAATTCATGTACTAATAGTTAGCGTAGGATGATATTGACACATACGCTCCAAAGGAGCTCAAAATAGTCTCAAGCTCTCTTATTCTAATAATGCCATCACAGGTTGAAACTGTTTGGTTGACCTCACTAGCAAGGCTGACAGACCCTTGTCATTCTTTTATGCTTTCATAGTAGCAATGCATCCAGCTAGCAACACCACTTAAAGCCCAAAACTGGCCTAAGAGGCCCACCCCTTCACCAGATAACCCCTCCTTACTTTGTGTATCCCCAGTGTATATTTAATGCTTTTTGTTTTTTTACTTACATTTTCCAGATGTCTATAGGGCAGTCATGTGATAGACATGGTCTTCTCTTTCTCCTGGAACTCCTCACGATGGTGGACACTCCTTGAAGATAAAGATAGTGGCACTGGTGTGGCCACATCAGTGCCGTTATCTGCCCCATTACGCTGTGATTGCAGAGTGACTGACTTGGTTTGTCCTCATTTTTCCAGGTTGAATGACACTGGGTGGTACAAAAGGGGTATTATGGCGGACCGAGCTGAAGAACAGTTGAGTATTGCAGCCCAAGCTGTTTTTTTAAACCTCCAGGGGGATTTTTTTTTAAATTCTGGCTTAAAATTGGGCTTTAAAGAGTAGGATATGCATACAAATTATAATATATAGAAACTTTACTTGCACACACAGAATTGCTGGGAACTGATTATATCTGGCCTCATCTCACAGTCCCACTCCATAGGTATGGTTAGTAATAATAATCAGGGCGGTATTCAGATGTCAAGGTACCCTAGGCACACCTGAATGATGAAGCACTTTTGTACAACCTCCAGCCCTTATACAATGTGATTACTGTAGAAACTACAACTACTAAAATGTGCTCTTAGAGGCAGCATGAGGTTTACATTATATCTTCAGCTACATCTTAGCAGTGACAGACAAAACCCCCCCCCCCAAAAAAAAAAAACTGGGGGTTGCAGAGAAGAAAGAATGAAGTGTAAAGAGTCTTCTCACTCTTCTGAACAATTCCCTGCAACCCATTCATTTACAAAATGTAAATGATAAGGCTTTGGGCTGCCCACGCTAACCTTGCAGTCCTAGGCCTTGGTTCAGGAGTAGCAAGTACAGCCCTGATAATAAGCATGCCAAGCAGCAATTGTGCAGTACAACATTTAATGGCTTCAATGATACAAACAAAAAATCCCAACTGGGAGACTTCACTAAAAGTAACCCTGCAAAATCCTAACCCTCATTTCAACCCTCAACCTATTATGAAATCTAACTCCACAATGAAAGACTTAGAAACAGTTAAGGGAAAAGGACCATTAGGTAGGGAAACACATATGTCTCGTGTCTGTGAAGCCTCTCATTTATCCAGGTCATGGTATTGATACAGATTGTTACATATAACTGGATGTTTTCTGTAATGTTGAAGCAATACAGAACAAGTCCAGTTGAATGTGACTAGTGCTAGCTAGGGAGGAGCTTTCAGTTCAGTCCAAACATGTGATCGCACTTAACTTTGTTTGGTTGGGCATTTGTCCGAATGCCAGACTTGCAGACCATTCAGCAGGAGCCAAACATCAAATAAAGTAGTGTATTTTTCTCTTGCTGCTATACTGAATATGACAGCTTCTTTATTCAGCTGTCAAGGATACCTCCTTATTATTAAAGGGGGCTTCCAGATTATGATAAGCCTCCTGCCTGCAAACCCCCACAACCATTGGGCCAGAATTGTCATCAATATGGAGACAAGGTGCTTTGCCAGGGGGATCCTCTCTCAAAAGGTACCCCATTATGTTAAGGACATGTGGCCTGGTATGGTGCATATATTTTTTTCCCTTATATGGTTAAAATCTATACCAGACCCTCATCTAGGATAAGGGTCTGATATAGATGAGGGGAAACCCCAGCCATTTGTTTGCAAAGAGAATAAGTGTCTGAAGCTGTCAATTGCGGTAATTTCGTTTTTTTCTTTGTAATAGTCAGCTTTGGAATATTAGGTTGTATACATCATTCAGATTTCACTTCACAGGCAAGTTAAGGACATGCTTTAGGCAGGTTTTTTAAATAAACTTTGCATTTTGTAATATTTTACTTTAAGCATTAATAAAGTTGCTACACTCACTGAACGGATTTTTATATATTTTTTTTGCTTTGGAACATACCATTTGTTTGACCATCTTTTGCATATTGGAATAGAAAGTGGTCTGGATTGATTTTTAACATTCAGCCCAAAACTTCATTAATGTTCACCAAACCTGCCTCCAATTGAACTCAGGTGTGTTCGGCTCATCTCTTCTATTGGCTACATTTGTCTGATACCACAACTAGAGGACATCTCCTAAAACTGAATTCATTCCATGTCTCATGGTAAAAACCTTCCAATTTAGAGATTGTGCACTTGGCCTCAACAGATGCTTTTCCAGCAGTGCCCAACCTAAAAAAATGCAAAGGAATGTGCAAAAAAAAAAAAAAAATTAATTATACATCTATTTTTAGGCTATATACTGTAAATACAATCTTTGTTCTACAAATAATTATTTAATACATTATAAAGGAATCCCAGAGCAATAACAGTTAGCTAAAAAAGTAGCACAGCTGTAAATACTAGTTCTAAATTAAACCACACAATGAGCTTGATCACTGTACTGACTCATTAATGTGTGTGTGTAAATTAGTTAGCAAATGCGTTGTGTAAAAAAAGCTTTATTCATCCAGAGGTACTGTAAGAAAAATACAAGCTATTAATATGCAATATTTCATACTTGCCTATGCCTAATAAAAACACGTTTCTTTTTCAAGAAACAATGTCACTTTTCCCATCTATGTGTTTTCAGATATGGTGTAGCAAATTATCTTGTTTCATGATGAAGTGGTTGGAGTGAGTTTTGTTTTTGATGTTAATTTTTTTCTGTGCATATTAGATTAAGTATCTAAGTTAACAGTGTTGCAATTTTAAGTTATGGGGAAAGGTTAAGTTATCAGAGTTCATATTCCAAATAAATGTGCTCTTTTCCAATTTTATTATAGCAGCTCTATTGTAATATGCAATATTAAAAAGTTTTCCTCTAGTATAGCTAAATCCTCAGAGCAGTGCCATTCTAGAACACTGGGTGAAATCTGGCACAGCCTATGTTTAAGTCGCTAGGGGGGTCATTTACTATAGCGCCGAAAAATGATCCTGCAGTCCCAGAAAATAGCAGCCAATTAAGACTTCAACTCTCAGAAACTGGGTGCTAATGCAAATGGAAAGCAGCGCTATTGCCAGCGAACATGCGTGTCAGACCACATATGTGGAAACAGTGGAAGTCGATTGGGCTGGAACCTGCAAAATCCAAAGTTCTCACTGAAGGCTTATATGCAAGTTCTTTGCCATAAAAAGTGTATGGGGGCCTGGGTCCTGCCCTAGGGGACATGTATCAATTGGAAAAAATGTTTTTAAAACGGCAATTTTTTCAGGAGCAGTGATTTTAATAATGCTTAAAGTTAAACAATAAAAATTAAAAATTCCTTTAAATATCGTGCCGGGGGTTGTCTATAGTATGCCTGTAAAGTAGTGCACCTTTCCCATGTTTATTACAGTACCACAGCAAAATTACATTTCTAAAGGAAAAAATTTCATTTAAAATGTTCGCGGCTGTAATGAATTGCCAGTTCCTAGCAATATAGAGTAAAAATTAAAGAAAAAAAGGCGTAGGTTCCCCCACCAGTCCATACCAGGTCCTTCGAGTCTGGTATGGATATTAAGGGGAACTCCACGCCAAGATTTTTTAAAAAAAGGCTTAGGCCCCCCCCCCAAATCCATACCAGACCCTTATCCGAGCAAGCAGCCTGGCAGGTCAGGAAAGGGAGTGGGTGAGTGAGCGCCCCCCCGAACCATACCAGGCCACATGCCCTCAACATGGGGAGGGTGCTTTGGGGTCCCCCCAATGCACCTTGTTCCCATGTTGATGAGGACAAGGGCCTCATCCCCACAACCCTTACCCGGTGGTTGTGGGGATCTGCTTTTTAGAATCCGGAAGCCCCCTTAAAGGGGGCTTCCAGATCCAGGCCCCCCCTATGTGAATGGGTATCGGGTACATTGTACCCCTACACATTCATCAAAAAAGCAGTCAAATGTGTCAAAAGACAATAGCCGGTTTTTGACAATTCCTTTATTAATAATGTCTTCTTCTTCTTCTTTCCCCTGCTTCTTCCTCCATCCTCATCCGGTCTTCCTTCCGTTTGCACCTTCTTCCTCCAGCTTATTCTTCCCCCGCTTCTTCCTCCATCTGCCGCCGCTTCTTCCTCCAGTCTTCTCCATCTTCCTCCGGCTTCATTTTCCCCCGGTCTGTCTTCCGGTCTGTCTTCCGGTCTTTCTCCTCCGCCGCTGCTCCCGCTGAACATTCAAAACATGAACCTCCTCCGATGCTGCGATGGGGTGGATGAAGTCACTCTGAGACCCCACCCCTTGTGACTTCCCCACCCGGGGCATGATAGGTCAGTGGTGTCACAAGGGGGCGGGGTCTCCTGCTGATGTCATCTGGCAGCCACGCCCCATAGTTATATATGATATGTGCACTATGGAATCGGACAGATCGGCTGGCTGCAGCGTCGGAGGAGGTTCGCTGTTTTCATGTTCAGCAGGTCGGTGGCTGGAGCGGCAGAGGAGAAAAATCGGAGGATAAAGTGGGGAAGAAGAAGCTGGAGGAAGATGGAGAAGACTGGAGGAAGAAGCTGAGGAAGATGGATGAAGAAGTGGGGGAAGAAGAAGCTGGAGGAAGAAGGAGAAAACCGAAGGAAGACCGGAGAAAGATAGAGGAAGAAGCGGGGGAAAGAAGACATTTTCAATAAAGGAATTGTCAAAAACCGGCTATTGTCTTTTGTAACATTTCACTGCTTTTTTTGGTGAATGTGCAGGGGTACAATGTACCCGATACCCATTCACATGGGTATCGGGTACATTGGATGCCAGACAGCGAGGGGACAACACAATGGAGGAAGACGGCGGCGAGGAAGAACACATCGGCAAGGAAGAACACAGCAGCAAGAGAGACGTCGACAGAAGTCGACAGCAGAAGATGACGGTGGGAGAGACAGCACCAGGAGAAGATGATGGCGAGAGACATGGGTCGGGGGAGAAAACCATTCAGAGCTATTTTACAACGAAGGAATTGTCAAAAAAAGGCTATTGTTTCACTGCTTTTTTTGGTGAATGGGTAGGGGTACGTTGTACTCGATACCCATTCACATGTTAAAGGGGGCTTCCAGATTCTAATAAGCCCCCGCCCGCAGAACCCCACAACCACCGAGCAAGGGTTGTGGGGATGATGCCCTTGTCCTCATCAACATGGGGGCAAGGTGTTTTGGGGGGCGCCAAAGCACCATCCCCATGTTGAGGGCATGTGGCCTGGTACAGTTCAGGAGGGGGGGCGCTCTCTTGCCCCCCTCTTTTCCTGCGACCTGCCAGGTTGCGTGCTCAGATAAGGGTCTGGTATGGATTTTGGGGGGGGTAGAGCCCCCAGCCATTTTTTTTACTTTTGGCGTGGGGGGTCCCCTCCAGGTCCATACTAGACCCGAAGGGCCTGGTATAGACCTGGGGGGGGGACCCCACGACATTTTTATTAAATTTTTGTGTGGGGTGGTCCCCTCCTAATACATACTAGACCCGAAGGGTCTTTTTGCGTTTTTTTGGGCTGGCATCTTTTTAAACTTTCAGTGGGGAAGCCGCTGACAGCTGATGACTCATTGGTTGTTAAGGACGAGGCGGCTAGCTTCCCGGCCCCCCCGGTTAGCAACCAGCTTTATACAGTGTGAAAATAACAACTGCAAAACTCATCAAAAATCGCATCACAAACGCAACAGTTGCATTTCTGGTGAGGTTCTATTGAAATCTATTACCTGCAAATCACATGAAAAAAGTCCCAGACCATTTACAAAAATGCACTGTCCGCAAAACGCATAGATGTGAACTAGTACCATAGGAAACCATGTTAAAAGAGTGTTTCTACAAACTGCAAAATGCACTAAAAAATGCATAGGTGTGAACCTAGAGTCAGTGCCAGTTCACACTGGAGCGATGCGGGAACCCTGCAAATCCAGTGCAGGTTCCCGCATCGCATACAACTCGCAGGCAGTTCACACTGTCATATGCAAACTGCTGGGAGTGTCAGTAGAAAGCTAATGACACCCCCAAATCAGTTTGCATATCACAGAGCGAACTTCAAATTCAGACAACACCCATGCGATCCGATTCTGCTACGGACCAAAAAAAGGTTCATGTGCGAGTTTGGTCCGAATGCGATTCAAATTCAACCATACAATCTGTATGGCTGAGTTTGCATCACACAGACATCGCATGTGATTTGCAGTGCGGGGCAGCAGTGTGAACCGGCCCTAAGGCCCCTTTCACACTTGTACAACTTGTCCTGCGACTCCTGCGTCCATAGACCTCAAGGTTACACTGGCATTGCTTCAAATCACATCAAATTTGTGGCAAAAACAGATGCAAAATCGCTGGACTTTCAGGTCGCACAAGTGTGAAAGGGGCCTTATGGACCTCAAGTTATATGAAAAGTCGGCCAAGTGTGAAAGAAACCTAATGAGATCAGTCCTCACGTGGCTGATGTGCTGTGGCAGGTCACAGTGCAATGTGCTTCTTGGAGGCATCCAGGAGTTTTTCTACAGGAAATTCTTTGGACCTAACCTTTACATTTCAAGATTGTCATAAGTTTGTATAAAAATATAGTGACGATAGGAGGAGATGCTGAAACTTAAATAAATGTTAAAGTAAATGCCAAGTTTGCATTCAAGACAATTGTACAAACAGATTTCTACATTCTGCAAGTTTGCTAAGAGATTATTTTAAAGGGAAGAGACGTCTAAAGTTACTCTGAATGTATAACTAGACTAAACTTTAAAGGACGAGTATAGTGTCTTTCTAGCCAGTACATTTTGAGTTATTGCATTGTTTACCTTGAAGTAGTTTTTTTACATGACCTTTATATTTAAAAATACTTTGTCTTGCATATATTTGATACTGTATTAAATTTAGAGAGTCGTAGATAAGCCTTGAGAAGGTGATTCAAATTACATTTAGAAAACCTGTAATATAATATGTGGGCTGCCATTGCTGACCTCCTTTAAAAATGTAAGTTACCTGGCCGCAGTGTTGAGGCTTTGGCTTTATTACTTTCCAAGATGCTGACCTAGAACAAGTATTCAGATCAGGAATATCAGAGTGAAGTCCAAACTCCTAATCTGCAAAGTTGTTCCAGATCACTGTCTGAGGTAACACTGAAGTCTTTGGATCAGCATAACAGTCAGTGAAGTAACATGTTGAGGAGGAAAGGTCATCAATGGCAGTCTCCACATTCCCTCTTTACAGCTTTCAATTAAACACACTTGACCAAAAAAAACCCAGCAGGAACGGCTTTGGCTGATTAGCTCCTCTCCTGCACAGTAATTCCTTTTCACTACTAGATGTCTTCTTTCTTCCAGGGTGAAAGATTGATGGCATCCTCTGAGTGCAGGGCCACCAATGGTGCATCATCATGATGTAATCTATTTCTTCTTTTTTTTTAGCCATTCCTTCGTGGATATTCTAGTGTGCTTCTTATCATTATCATAATAAAATTCTTATTTCTCTTTCAACTTTTGGATTGGTGGTCTCACATTCTCACCAAGCACACTTTGATCAAGCACACTTTTTAGCTGTTGGGTTGAATTTGTTGGGCCAACATATTAACATACTGTTTGCTTGAAATCTACACCACTTATAGATTATTTTTCTTCCAATGGAATGATTGTTTCTGAATCATTTAGCAATTTTTAAAAATCTTTTGCTAGACTCTTGGGCATCCACCATTTTCTTTTAGAGGGCCTTGGGGAGCTCTGTTGATCTTGGCATGATGACATTACACATAACAATAGAAAAGGGAACATACTGTAGATGCCTGAGGTTTAAATAAAACAGCTTTCACCCCCAATTTCCATGGGGAGTACTTACTTTTTAACATGACTGTACACACATAGTTACCAGCTAAAGTAATAGCTCTAATAAGGATTTACTATATTTCATGAGGTCTCAGATTTTTGGCACCTGTTTTCAGCTCAGCGGTTGCTTCTCCCAGCAGCACCATTGGGTGGTCCTGTATGCTGCAGAGAATGGCGCTTATATAGCGACCAGCATCGTTCTCTGTAGCATTCTCATTTGAGGTCAGTGCAATGCAATGATACACCCCTAAGGTGTGCATCCATAACACCAAGCGCTCACGGAAAGTGGTTTGAATGACACTGGGCTGGGGTGCAGGACAGAGGGGGACACATTGAGCAGCACTGGTGCATGGAAAGTGGCTCAGTATTGAATGGCAACCTGTTGGTTGATACAATGATACACCCCTAGAGTGTGGATCCATGACACCAAGCACTCATGGGAAGTGGGTTGATTGATGCTGGGCTGGGGTGCAGGACAGAGGAGGATACATTGAGCAGCACTGGTGCATGAAGAGTGGCTGAGTATTGAATGGCAACCTGTGGGGGGCTATTTATTTTAAACTTCCTCTGGAGATGGGCTTTATACAAAGCCTCTGTGGGAAAAAGACCCTTAGATAAAAGAGTAAACTTTAATTTTATACATTGTCCCTGTCTTGTTCCAGACACTTCAGATGCTTCATGTGCCTTGCTGCTGTTGTAAGCTGTTTTAAGATGGGCTAAATTTAGTTGCTGATGAATTTGCTTTCTCTATAGGAGGTTCTACTTTTTCGAACAAGAATTAGCAAAAAAATCACAGGAAGAGAAATAGCTGTTCTGGGTTTTATGGCACACAATTTAGCTTATGTGATAATTCTAGCTTTTTAAATAAGAAAACATATGTAGCCGAAAAAAAGCAGAGGGTAAGTTAGGTAAAAGGAATACATGAATACATAAATATATGAATGAACAAATGAGTTAACATCATCCAAAACCTTTTTTTCAGATACAGCGAAAAAGTGTTAGAAACGCTGCCAACTTTTAATCGCTGGGTGTCTCTATTTAAAAAATGTCTCTACATTTCCTGTCTATTTGACACATGTGAGACAGTGGGGCAGGAAATGTGGAGACATTTTTTAAATAGAGACACGAGTGAGACAGTGGGACAGTGGGGGAAATTAGGGAAGTATCCCCAATTGGGGACACAGGCAGCAATAACATATTTTCTAGTAGATTGAGAAGGTCAAGAAGTTCTGTCTGGATTTTTTTGCTGCCTGTGTTTCTATGAAGAAGACTTTCCCTTACTTTCTGCTCAGGTGACATGTATCAGACAGAAGAGGATGAGAAGATACATCTGCTCTATGGGAACGCAAGCAGCATTAAAATTGCACTAGAACCGCACCCAAGAAGGTGAAAATGTGCTATATTGTAGGGAACATCTAATTAATGTTAAATGTTTTGAACACCTAAAAATGTTAAATGTTTGTCTTAAACGTCTCCTAAAAAAAATGACAACCATCAGCATTGCTTTGTGTATCATTGTTCCCCGTGCAGGGTGCCATAGTGATGGTCCTTAGGAGGTGGATACATGACACCCTGCACTCACAATATTTTTTTAGTCTTCTGGGATAAATAATGGAGAACTGAGGACATCTAGTATAGGAATGGAATCACAGTTGGTGACAGCATCAGAACGTAGGCGAGTATTGCATCCAGAGCATTATTTATTTTAAACACCTGCTAGGGGACTGTTTAAAATTAAAATTGTCTGAACATAGGCATTCCCAGTTCCCTTTGGTGCACTTGGAATTCAGAAAAGAAAAGCTTTTGCTTTGACTGCATGTAGGCAGGGGTTCCCTTTAACCTGTGGCCATTCCCTATTGGTGGTGTGTCTTTGGCAGGACCAAGCCCAGTTCCTTTAAGTAGTAAAGGGTCTTCTATGCCAGCAGGAGAGATATAACTCTAGAGTTGAAATGTCCCCCCTTGAGCTTGGGGAGGTGGGTGGTAAGTGTAGAGGCCTATGGGCCTGGATAAGACAAGCATGAGATTTAATAGTGAGTAGCACCACAGCAACCCCCTATTCATTACTTAGTAGAGAAATATATTTTATTGTCATTGTATACGTACAACAATTTTTATTTTTTCCCCAGGTATTCTTTACTGCAGCAATAAAACACTTCTCAACAAAATCACACATACATACTCCTAGCACATGCCCACATATCTATTTAAATATATCAAAATATAAAATGTTATTTAAAAATAAATAAATAAAAGAATATTAGAATTCCACAAAAAATTCCTAAAACACTGTACCTGATCAATACGGCCCTAGGGAAAAAAACGATGCTTTAGGCGATTAATGTGCATTTTAAGTGTTCTATATCTTTTCCCTGATGGCAATGGGACAAACACACTCTAACCTGGGTGGGTTGGATCAATACTAATAGCTTTTGCCCACTTTTTTAATCGGCTGGCATATGCTGTGTCCAAATTTGGTAGCTCTGTTCCTATGATCAGCTGTGCTGTTTTCACCACACGAAACAGGCACTTCTTATCCTCCGCCCTGCAGCTGGCATACCACACTACAGTGCAGTGGAGAAGAATACTCTCAATTGTACAATGATATAAATTGACCAGAAGCCTTAGGGGCAATCCAGCCTGCTTTAGTCTCCGAAGGAAAAACAGTCTCTGCTGCGCTTTTGTCACTAAAAAAAAAGTTTTTTGAGACCATGATAACTCCCTTGTAATATGCACTCCCAAAAATTTAATAGTGTCCACCCTTTTCACCTCCTCACCACCTATATAAACCGGGCAATGATTGATCTTTCTTGATCTCCTATAATCCACTATTATTTCTTTAGTTTTTGACTATTCTCACCATTTGTGGCCTGTTTGTTACAAAATCCATAATCCATGAGCGCAGCAATGGACATAGGCCCAAAACTTTTAACTTTTTCACTAATGTGTCAGGGACTACTGTGTTAAATACAGAGCTAAAATCAATGAATAACATCCTAACATATGTGTTTGAGTGCTCAAGATGTGTCAAGGCAGCATGCAATGCAATAGCAATTGCATCACCTGTGCATCTATTTGCACGATAGGCAAACTGATACTTATCCAGATCAACAGGAATGCTTGCCTTAAGATGTGATAATACGAGCCTCTCAAAACATTTCATAATGATAGGAGTTAGGGCAACTGGGCGATAATCATTTAAGCATGATACCGCTGATTTTTTAGGTATTGGGACAATAGTAGTAGATTTAAAACAAGAAGGTACTACAGCCTGCTTCAATGACAAATTAAAAACATCAGTAAAAACACCTGCTAACTGGTCTGCACATCCCCTCAGTATACGGCCTGACACCTTGTCTGGTCCTGCTGCCTTTCTGATGTCATTCTTCCTCAAATTTGACCTGACCTCATGTATTTTTAATACCAATAAATGGTCATCCTCCACTAGTTCTTTACTATGGGTTTCACATCTCATATTTTGACCCTCAAAGCGAGCAAAAAATTGGTTTAAGGTGTCAGGGAGCACTTTACAAACCCGTGTATTCCTAGATTTAAAATCTACCATTGTTTTAATCCCCTTCCACATGCTACAAGAATTTTGATTTTCAAAATAAGATTCAATGTGCTGTTTATATTTATGCTTAGCCTCCTTAATGCCTTTCTTTTATTCATTCCGAGCTTTCCTATAGTTCATAGGGTCGCCCGATCGAAAGGCCATATCCCTTGCTCCAAGCTGAGCCCTTACTTTACTATCCAAAAAAAGCTTTTGGTTTGGGAATACCTTAATAGTTTTTGTAACTAGGAACAACGCCATACAAAAGCGATTATATAAACTAGAACAGATGAAGCATATTCCTTTAAGTCTGCATCCTGTGCAAATACATTCCAATCAGTTGATTCAAAGCACTCTTGCAGGAGTGAATTTGACTCCTCGCTCCAAACCCGTATAGTTTTTTTTTTTTAAATTCCTTTATTTTGACACTGAGCAAGTGCAGACAGTTACATATTCTGTTGTAAAACAATGTAAGAGACAAGCAAGTGAGATACAGTTGAAAAGTTTGCAAACAGTAATGTCAAAAAACAACAAGGTCGGCAGTTCTGGTTATTTAAACAAGCACCATAATCAAGGTTTGTGGGGATGGCTCCCCGAGATATCAATACTGCCAGTGAATGAAACCTGGGAGGTGCTCTGGGATCTGAGTTGTTTGGCTTATTACTGACTTCCTTGTCTAATGGTCATTGTCACTCAGTGAAATGCAATGTTTTCCATACGGTTAGTAAAATGGGGGTCCGAAAAACTGTAAAGCCCATACGTGGGACCAGTTAAACAGGTAGTGGAATATAAGATTTTCTTTATATCTAGGCCATGAAGGAACCCAAGTATGAGGATGCATGACATAAAAACTAGTGTCCCCCGGGGTAGGAGAGGGATATGACGGGATAGGAGGGGGCGGAGAGGTACAGAAGAAAGGGGGGAACAGGAGGGGAAGCAGAAGCGGTAAGGGTGAAGTAGTATAGAGGAAGGGTAAAGAAAGAATGCGAAAGTACAATATAACAAGGTAAAGGGTGATGTCCTCTGCCTGAGATATGGTGCTAGCCCGTTGAGTTAGCTAGATTGTGCCATTTCCTGAAGATAGGCTTCCGTGTATATAAAGTGCTGCCAGGGTCTCCAGGTCTCTCGAAAGGTCTCCTCTCCTTGTGCAGGGTAGCAGTGAGATCCTCCATATCCCTTAATTCGTTTACTTTAGCAAACCACAGGGACATCGCCGGTGGTCTCTCCGATCTCCAGCAAAGAGGAATGCAAGCCTTTGCGGCATTCAGAAGTTGGATGGTGAGAGAGGTCTTATATTTCTTTATGGGTCGTTCTGATAGGTGGAGCAGGCAGGCTGCAGGATTCCCTTCCAGGGAAACACCGGTAAGATGTCCAACCGAGCCAGAATGGGGCAAGCTTGGAACAAGACCAGAAGATGTGTAACATCGTCCCCTCCTCAGAGCCACAGCGCCAACAGAGGCCGGGCACCTGAGGAAAGAAACGATGTAGGATGGCAGGAACTCTGTACCAACGTGTCATAATTTTGTAACAGGTTTTATGAAGCCTAGTGGCAATTGAGGATTTCTGAGCAAAGTAAAGAATTTTTTGTCTCTGTACCTCGGTGAATTGGACTCCAAGTTCTGCCTCCCATTTGGAGAGGAACTGGGGAACGTACCCTTCCTCTGGTTGGGTTAAGGATGAATACATCAGTGAGAGACAATGTCGAATCGGTTCCCCACGATGGCAAATGAGTTCCAGTTCAGTAAGATTACGGGTAATGCCTGATTTCCTCAGACAGCTGCATAAAAAGTTTCGCAGCTGCAAGCCACTCCAAAAATCTAGGGGGGGGGGGGGGTCTGTCACCAATGCTCCAGCTTCTAAGGAAAGTTGACCATTGGGTCCCAGAAAATCGTGTAGGCGAAATTTAGTGCCCATTGCCAGTCGCTTAAGTTGTGGACTCTGAACTCCAGGTGGGAATTCCGGGTTACCTATAATCGGAACCATAGGGGATGGCTGCGGGGACACTGAAGAGCGCCGGAAAGTATCTCTGACCACTGTTAGGGTGTTGCCCAGGGTAGGGTGTTCTATAAGGTCCTTTGGCAGTGGTGTAGTAATCCAGGGCCAACTCTTGGCCGACCCCCCGGAGTCCCCCTCCTCCATGGCGACCCAGTGCTTCGCCTCTGCGTGACAGTGCCAGTCCACCAACCTAGTTAGGTGGACTGCTCTGTAATAGGCCTTAATGTCCGGCAGGCCAACCCCACCCCTACTTTTTGCTAGGTAAAGGAGTTGGAGTCTAACTCGAGGTTTGCGGTGGGACCAGACAAAAGCCCGGAACATGGAGTCGATTTGTTTAAAGCACGCTGGAGGTAATCGGATGGGAAGCGCCTGTAGCAGGTATAACACCCTAGGTAGCAGCGTCATCTTGAGGGCACTACATCTGCCGAACCACGTCAGCGTCAAAGAGTGCCAGTGTAAGAGGTCAGTTTTAAGGCGTAGGAGTAATGGGGCAAAATTAGCCGAGTACAATTCAGCTGGATCTGAGGTGATGTCGACTCCTAGATAACGTATATGCTTGGTTGCCCACCTCAATGGAAAGGACGAGCGTAAACGTTGGACATTTCCCTTATCTACCGTTATGTTAAGAATGGAGGATTTTGTTAGATTGATCTGAAATGATGAGAGATTGCCATATTCTTGAAGGGATCGAAGCAGGTTAGGGAGAGAGGTAAGAGGTTCTGTTAGAAAGAAAATAAGGTCATCCGCAAAGGCAGCCACCTTGTGGGATCCCGAGGGCTTCGGGTAGCCCAGAATGTCTGAATTCGCCCTTATCGTGCACAACAGAGGTTCTAGGGACAGGATAAAGATCAGAGGGGAGAGGGGGCATCCCTGACGTGTGCCATTTCGGATGTCGAAAAAGTCCGATCTCGTCTCGTTTACCCTAACCGAAGCGGTGGGGTGCGTGTACAGGGAAAGGATCCACTGTAGCATGGAGGAACGAAGGCCTATATGCTCTAGAGTTGCCCGAATGAAGGACCAATCGACGCGATCAAAGGCTTTCTCCGCGTCGGTTGACAGCAGGAGAAGAGCCCGTTTGGTGGTCCTTGCCGAATGTATCAGGTTGATGACTCGTATAGTGTTGTCCCTTGGTTCTCGTAGCGGTACAAAACCAGCCTGGTCTCTATGAATCAGACTCGGTACGTGAGGGAGCAGTCTATTGGCTAAAATTTTAGCAAAAAGCTTGAGATCCGAATTCAGAAGAGTGATTGGGCGATAGCTCCCACAAAGTTGTGGGTCTTTACCCACTTTCGGGATGAGGGAAATATAGGCCCTAAGGGTGTCTATGGGGAATGAGTTCCCCTCCATAAGGGTGTTGAGGGCGGAAACTAAGGGCTTCGCCAGTAAGTCAAAAAAGGTTTTGTAGTACACTGGGGTTAGACCATCAGGGCCAGGGGCCTTTTTTGGTTTTGAAGAGGCCAGAGCGGCTCCCAGTTCTTCAACAGTCAAGGGTTCATCCAATTCTTCCCTTACCTCGTCAGGTAGTGATGGCATGCCTAAGGCAGCTACGTAAGATTGAGGGGTATGCCTACCCTCCATAGGGGAGCCCGTGGATTGCGATCTGTCTAGGTTATAGAGGCCTGTATAGAAGGAGCGGAACTCCTCCGCCATGTCCGAGGAGGTATTTAGCTTCTGTCCCGTAGATGATTGTATGTGTGGAATGTATGTTTTCGTACGAGGGCCCTGCAGGGCTCTGGCCAGGAGTGATCCCGGTTTGTTTGAATACTCAAACATAGTACGACGTGCCCATGCTAGTTTCTGTTTGGTCTTCTGGAAAAGGAGAGTGCAAAAATTCTCACGGGCCTTCTGTAGATCCCGGAAGGTTGTACAGGCAAGGCTAGCCTTATATACACTATCTAGCTTACGAATCAGTGTAAGTAGTTCCTCCGTGCGTTTCAATCTGTCCTGCTTGAGTCGGGCCCCTATTTTGATCAATATCCCTCTCACAACCGTCTTGTGGGCTTTCCAAATCACAAGGGGGTTGGGAACTGATCCCTCGTTGACGGAAAAGTACTCCCGCAGCGCTTTCAGCAGCTCTGCACGAGTTTCCTCCGATTGAAGCAATGCTTCATTTCAAACCTGTATAGTTTTAATATCTGGTTTTGTTCTGCAAACAAGAGGCTTAGAACATTGGATCTTCGTTAAAGAGGTATGATCTGATAGACCAAGATCTGGCAACAAAGTAGCTTTAAATACACTGGAAACATTTGTATATACCTGATCTAAAATATTTTTCTCCCTTGTTGGAAAGTGCACATTCTTATAAAATTTAGGAAGAACCATTTCTAGCTCCACATGGTTGAAATCGCCAACCACAATCACAACCCCCTCTGGATGTGCATTCAGCTGAATGTTAATAGCATTGTATAATTCCTCCAGAGCCAGCTTAGAATTAACCTGTGGAGGTATGTACACAACCACAATTATAACATTAGTAAATTCTCTTGGTATAAAAAAAGGTCTACATTTTAGCATAAGATATTCCAAATCAGGTGAACAGTATGTCCCGACAATATTGATAGTTGTACTCCATTTTAACATATACACACAGACCACCTCCTTTAGTCTTTCCGGAGTCCACAGTCCTATCCGCTCGATAGACAGAACAGCCTGCCAATTCAATGGCCTCATCAGGTATAGCACCATCCAGCCAGGTCTCTGTGAGGACAGTCACACAGCTATTTAATTTGTGTGTAATAAACCGCAGCCTGAGTTCATCCATCTTGTTTAAAAGAGATCGTCAATTACTAAGAAAAAGACTTGGCAACACAGGTCTATATAGGTGAGCATCCAGTCTTAATCTTATACCTGCTCTCTTACCCCGTTTCTGTTTCCCTATACCCCCGTTTCCTCCGGTGTCTCCCAAGAAAAACATCAGTGCCTCCAACAGTTCCTTTGGATGCTTTAGTGGCAGCCTCAGCACACTCGGCTAAACATGAGCTCTCCAGGGGAAGTTTTAGTGTGCTGCACCTCCACTGCTTAGCTTGTTCCTCTGCCAAAACTTCAGCTGCTCCCACAGCCGCCCCAGTTGAAACAGCCCCAGCATGGTCACAGGAAGATTTTTGCTTGCTTTTCCTCCAGTGTTTTTCTTGTTTTCCTGACAGCACTTCTGCAGCTGCCATGGCATCAATTGCAGTCTCAGCACACTTCCCAAAGTGCTGAATCTCTGGCAAAGCTCCTAGCAGGGCACACAGTGTCAAGGCAGGTGGCCGAACAGGACATGAAACCAAAGGCACTAAAGCGTAGTCCTGGCCTCCCATAATACACACAGCATTTTCCTGCCTACAGCAAATAGTCAGCAGCTCCTCTCGCTCATAGCAAACAGTCCTCCTCTCACACTGCTGTACAGAGCACCCAGCCGCTGCATCTGCATGCACTGCCATCTCCAGGACATGATATTCTGAATACCAGGAATTGGATGTTGTTTGTATTGTGATTTCTACCAGTGTTTGAAATCTGTGTATACATTGTATACTAAATATTATGCCAACTTGTGGGCTGTTAATATTTTGTTGAACTTTTCAGTAAAGATTTAAGCAAAGTCACTCATTGCCTTATCCTTGTCTAAGTCGGTGAACTTAGTAAATTTAATCACTGTGAGTAAATGTAAATGTGTTAAATGTGTATACCTGGTTGGCTCAGGGGCAGGTGGTTACTCAGGAAAGGGAGGGTCCTTTCTAGCGGTGAGAGTTGACCTCCTCATGAAACATGCAACAGGTGACTCAAACCCCCATGTACCATGGGCCTGGGTGTTCTGTTTGTTGCCTGGGGCTCTAGTCAGAACCACGTTCAAGGGCAAGCCTGCATGAGAAGTGCTCCAAGCAAAAGAGATTATTGGGAAAGTGACCAGGAAGATGTGACAGTAGGGTTTCGGACCAACATCCGTAAATGTGAACGGGATGTTGAGCTTGGAGACTTGAAATAATGGAGCGACACTACATTTTTGTAGGTGAGGCCTAGCAGTCTGCTTACAGGTGAGTCTGGGGGCAATGGACCCACTAATTCTTGGCAATCCTTTGGCAGACCTCCAACAAAGGATTGTTAGATTGCACCTATGGTAAGGCTCTCCAAAAGCCATATTGAGCAGTCAGTTCTGAGTTGATTGCAGTATCAGTGGCCTGTAGTCATTTGCCACTGTTGATAAATTCTGTATACTAATTCACCTCCATCCAAGAAACATACTTTACTGCAACCACTGGCCTTATTTTACCTGATCTTTGTCCTGAACCATCAACTTTAGTAAACATTGTTTTATTGTGTTACACTGTCTTCAATGTCTTTGTCTACAGCCAAACACCTTATTATGAGCCTGTACTGCATCGCAGAGAACCGTCACCTCACTGAAAAGTGCGAGAATGAAAACAGACTCCTCTACTATGTGAAGTCAGTCAAGGTCAGCCTTGTCCACTTGCAGTAACTACATTGGGAAACATCACAATGCAGAGAATGATTCCTATTAATATAGACAGGGCTTTCAAATCGATACAACCTACAAATGACCATTGAGCTAATGATTCATAGAATTAATATGCCATAAGGGCACATTCTCTCTCTTGTCGACAGAAATAGTCTAGGAGCGCTCTAGTGGCTTGATATTAACAAAAAATGTATTGATAAAACATATATTTTCAGCAACCTCCCATTTCAAGCTCAATGAAGACTTATTACTCCAGTCACTGAAATACAAAAACCTATATCACGACTAGATGCTATCAACACTTTAGCAGGGATGAAAATTCCTTACAGGCTCACTTTACATGTTTAAGCTTGTTATAATTAGGGTAACTTTGTGATCTACATTGTTTTCTCCACCCCTAACCAGTTGCCATTCACAGACCATATACAGTGGCTTGCGAAAGTATTCGGCCCCCTTGAACTTTTCAACCTTTTGCCACATTTCAGGCTTCAAACATAAAGATATAAAATTTTAATTTTTTGTGAAGAATCACCAACAAGTGGGACACAATTGTGAAGTGGAACGAAATCTATTGGATATTTTAAACTTTTTTAGCAATTAAAAAACTGAAAAGTGGTGCGTGCAAAATTATTCAGCCCCTTTACTTTCAGTGCAGAAAACTCACTCCAGAAGTTCAGCGAGGATCTCTGCATGATTCAATGTTGTCCTAAATGACTGATGGTGATAAATAGAATCCACCTGTGTGTAATCAAGCCTCTGTATAAATGCACCTGCTCTGTGATAGTCTCAGGGTTCTGTTAAAAGCGCAGAGAGCATCATGAAGACCAAGGAACACACCAGGCAGGTCCGTAATACTGTTGTGGAAAAGTTTAAAGCTGGATTTGGATACAAAAAGATTTCCCAAGCTTTAAACATCCCAAGGAGCACTGTGCAAGCGATCATTTTGAAATGGAAGGAGTATCAGACCACTGCAAATCTACCAAGACCTGGCTGTCCCTCTAAACTTTCAGCTCAGACAAGGAGAAGACTGATCAGAGATGCAGCCAAGAGGCCCATGATCACTCTGGATGAACTGCAGAGAACTACAGCTGAGGTGGGAGAGTCTGTTCATAGGACAACAATCAGTCGTACACTGCACAAATCTGGCCTTTATGCAAGAGTGGCAAGAAGAAAGCCATTTCTCAAAGATATCCATAAAAAGTCTCGTCTAAAGTTTGCCACAAGCCACCTGGGAGACACACCAAACATGTGGAAGAAGGTGCTCTGGTCCGATGAAACCAAAATCGAACTTTTTGGCCACAATGCAAAACGATATGTTTGGCGTAAAAGCAACACAGCTCATCACACTCAACACACCATCCCCACTGTCAAACATGGTGGTGGCAGCATCATGGTTTGGGCCTGCTTTTCTTCAGCAGGGACAGGGAAGATGGTTAAAATTGAGGGGAAGATGGATGCAGCCAAATACAGGACCATTCTGGATGAAAACCTGTTGGAGTCTGCAAAAGACCTGAAACTGGGACGGAGATTTATCTTCCAACAAGACAATGATCCCAAACATACAGCAAAATCTACAAAGGAATGGTTCACAAATAAACGTATCCAGGTGTTAGAATGGCCAAGTCAAAGTCCAGACCTGAATCCAATCGAGAATCTGTGGAAAGAGCTGAAAACTGCTGTTCACAAACGCTCTCCATCCAACCTCACTGAGCTCGAGCTGTTTTGCAAGGAAGAATGGGCAAGAATTTCAGTCTCTTGATGTGCAAAACTGATAGAGACATACCCCAAGCAACTTGCAGCTGTAATCGCAGAAAAAGGTGGCTCTACAAAGTATTAACGCAAGGGGGCCGAATAATTTTGCACGCCCCACTTTTCATTTTTGTATTAGTTAAAAAAGTTTCAAAAATCCAAAAGATTTCGTTCCACTTCACAATTGTGTCCCACTTGTTGGTGATTCTTCACAAAAAATAAAAATTGTATATCTTTATGTTTGAAGCCTGAAATGTGGCAAAAGGTTGAAAAGTTCAAGGGGGCCGAATACTTTCGCAAGCCACTGTATATGGACTTTAAGTGCTTAGTTGAATAATTGTTTATTAAAATAAAGTAGAGGAAGGATAGATGTACAACAATAATTATACAGTCTTGAAGACAAAGTACGCTGGTTCACATGTACACACAGTCTTGTCTAAGATCAGGTAACAGGCAGTGACCTCTGAAAGTGTGGAGAAGTTAGAACAAACATACATAACAATTGGCCAAGCAGAGGGATAAAACTATGCAAACATTTGAAGTAATCAAGATAAGGAAACTTGTCCAACTAATAAGCGGTTTCAATAGAAGAGAGAGAGGAGTAAGGAACAGAGGGGGGGATAAGGAGGGATAAGTATGAAAGAAGAGGGGAGATAGGGGGGAGGGGACAAGGGGAAGGGTATGTGGTGGGGTAGATAGGGTTGTTGGCATGCATGTCATCACATTTAGAATAACTGAAACTAAACCTTTTGGGTCATGTGAGAAAAAGATAAATCATAGTCGGAAAATGATTTAGCTATTAGGTGAAGGAATCAATTAGAGGTGTTTGAGTGGCAGTCTTAAGGGATCTTTGACATGATTTCTTTGTAGCAGGAGGTGGACATACATTTTATCCAAGGGGCCCAAGTTAACATATGGCGTTTAGATGTGTCTCTGGCGTTCTTCCATGAGATGAACCTCGGCGACCTTTTGCAGCCATTTCTTCATGGACGGGATTGTTGGTTGGCCCCAAAGAGTGGGTATTAGAGCCTTGGCCGTGTTCAGTAAGTGAGGAATTAGTGAGCGTTTGTACATGCCAATGGGCCCTTTAGTAGCATGGAAGAGGATGATCCATGGGTTGTTGGAGAGGTTAACGTCTGTAGTATTAGGTTGAGGATGTTGGTCCAGAAGGGACAGATGATTGGGCAGGTCCACCAAATGTGAGCATGAGTAGCTTTGCTCCCACAGTTCTTCCAGCACAATGGGAACTGGCGGGGAACATTTGATGTAGTTTGGATGGGGTGTAGTGCCACCTGGTGAGTAACTTGTAATTGACTTCCACCATTTTCGAAGCAAGGAGGGGACATGAGCTAATTGTAAGACTTTATCTTTTTGTTTGTTTGTGAGGGATGAATCAAGATCGGTTTCACATTTAGCCAGAAAGGTCGGGTGTGAGGGGTTTTGAAGTTCGATAAGGGCTTTGTAGAATAGCGAAATGCAATGCAAAGGTGGGTCCTTTTGGTTGAACACTTCTTCGATGCTATTTAGGTCTTGTAATCCTCTAGTTGAGGGAGAGACCGGAGGAAGCGTTACATTTGATTGAATCTCCACTTGTTCATAAATGTGATTGGTTTAGAGTGAAGAATCTCAGATAGTGGTTTAAGGGTATTGGAGCAGAGAACATGATGCAGCAAGAGGGGTTCTTCTGATGCCCAGGATTTAAATCCCGGATCCATTAATCCTGGTAAAAAGTGATTATGGTTCAGGAGAGGCATCAGGGGGGAGTCATATGCCCAAAAGAATTTCTTGTGTAGAGCATCCCATATATCTAGGGAGGATTTGGTGAGTGATGAAGCAGTTTGGGCAAGATTCCTAGAGTAGCGGGGTATCCAGGGGGCAACCGAAAGGTCTATGCCACTTAAGGAGTGTTCTATTTGTACCCATAGTTTAGAGCCATTGGCATATTTCCAGTCTGCCAATCTTGACAATACAACAGCGTGGTAGTAGGTCTTAATGTTTAGAATGGCCAGTCCCCCCGGGGCACTTGGAGCAAAATAACACCTCTCTAGATACTCTGGGGTGGCTATCCCTCCAAATAAACTGGGAGATCATGGTCTGCAGTATGGTAAAGAACCCTATAGGAACACCCAGTGGGATCATTTGAAAAATAAAGAGAATACAGGGCAGAATGTTCATTTTAATAATATTTACTTTGTCTAACCAGGAATGAGATAAGCTAGACCATTTCCTTAGATCTTCTCTAACACTGTTTAATAGGGGAATATAGTTATGTTTAAAAAGGGATTGGAGATTAGGAGTAAGATATATGCCTAGGTATTTCATGTTCTTTTGTTCCCATCTAAAAGGAAAGAGAGGTTTCAATGATGCCGCCTCTGAACTGGGGAGATTGATGTTCAGGATTTCAGATTTGGAGAGGTTTATTTTGAAGTTGAATATCGTTTGGAAGATAGAAAATGCTGACATTAAGTTTGGGAGTGAGATGCATGGTTGTTGGACAAAGAATAGGATGTCATCAGCATAAGCTGTGTATTTGTGAATTCTATTGCTTACATGGATGCCATTTTTATTAACATTATGTCTAATTGTGACCAAGAAGGGTTCCAAGGTAATGGCAAAGAGGAGGTGGGATAGGGGACAGCCCTGCCTAGTACCATTGTGTAGGGTAAAGGGGTGCCATTTATGCAAATTTGTGCAGTGGGGTTGGAGTAGAGGGAGGAAATCCGATGATACATCCTAGGACCTAATCCAAAGTGATGTAAGGTCGTCTTGAGATCCCAATCCACCCGATCAAAAGCTTTTTCCGCATCGGTGGAAAGGAGTAGGGTGGGTTGAACGCATCTACGTACGTATTGGATTAGAGATATGGTTCGTAGGGAATTATCTTTGGCTTCTCTATTGGGTATAAAACCGGTTGGGTCTGCTGAAATCCATCTGGGTAGTAGGGGGAGTAGCCGATTTGCCATTACTTTGGCGTATAGCTTAACATCTATATTTAATAGTGAAATTGGCCTGTAGCTGCTACAAAGGGTGGGGTCCTTAGCAGGTTTGGGGATAACAGTTATGTGGGCTGTGAGGGATTCTGGACGTAAACCTGAAGAGTGGGAGATTGAATTGGCGTAAGCTATGAGACGGGGGATTAAAATGTCGCTAAATGTCCGTTTGTAACATTGTAAAGGTCTGCATAGAATTCTCTAAAGGCTTTGGCAATGTGCGGGGTAGCATGTGCAAGCTCTCCTGTTGGAAGTTAATTTTGGAGATAAATGACTGAGACTTCTTTGCCCTACGGGATCTAGCAAGTCGTTTACCTGGTTTATTCCCCCATTCATAGAGTTTTTGTTATGTACTGGAATTTTCTTTTAGTGTCTAGATCAAGGGGGTTCTTCAGTTCCTCACGTTTAAGTGTGAGGGCTTCGAGGTGTATGGTATGTAGAATGAGTTTGTGTTGCTTGTCAAGGTTGGTTATTTGTTGCAAAACCTGTTCAATCTGCTGACCATGCTCCCTTTTTTTTCTCGCTCCAAGTTCGATAAGTCGACCTCTCATAGTGGCTTTATGAGCTTCCCACACAATTGAGGGAGAAGTTTCAGAGGGTTTATTCTCCTTGAAATATTGTGTCAGATGGGAGGATAACATAGAAACCTCTTTTTGATTGGAAAGAAGAGAGTCATTAGGTTTCCAGTTGTTAGTGTGATGTGTTAAGGTGGGCATGGTCAAACGCATTGATACAGGTGCGTGATCTGATATAGTCGCAGTGCCTGTATGGGTTGATCGCAGGAGAGGGAGGTGAAAGTGGTCTAGAAAGATATTGTCTATTCTGGAGTAAGATTGATGCGTTTTGGAAAAGTGGGAGAAATCTTTTTCTTTGGGGTGGAGCAGGCACCAGAAGTCCAGTAATTGAAGGTCTAGGAGTCTCTTTTTGACAAATGCCAAATGTTTGAATGAGATGTTGGAGCGGCCCTGGGATGTGTCTAGTGTGGGGTCAAGTGGCATGTTTATGTCACCTGCGAGGATAATTATTCCGTTGGCAAATTGTGATAATTTAGTGAGAGTTCGGGAGAAGAGGGTAGGTTGGTTATGGTTAGGACAGTAAACATTTGCTAGGGTGCACTGGGTGTTGCCTAGAAAGCCCCTAAGGAAGAGAAAGCGGCCATGGTCATCCACTAATATGTCTGAAAGATGAAAGGATACACTACCGCTGAACCCAATGGCCATGCCCTTGGCTTCTTTCGTGTCTGAAAGACTATAGTACCATTGTGGAAAGTGAGGCGAGGTAAATTTGACAGGCGTTGAGTGCGTTTCTTGAAGAAAGGCAATAGAGCATGTGGATTTCTTTAGTTCACGAAATACTTGATGCGACATTCAGACCCCTGACATTGTATGAGGTAATTGTTAGCGTAGCCATTACGACAGCGGAGTGTGACCCTTTAGCTTATTCATCCATGCATGCCAACAGGGAGGGGGAAGGGAGGGAGAGTAATGAATAGAGGTAGATTGGAGGGGAGAGAGAGAAGAAAAAGAACATATACAGAGGGTATATTCATGTATTAACATACTTGTGGGAATTACAAGAAAAACACACAGAAATCTGCAGTGGTCCCTGTGGGGAGAGAGAGAGCGAGCAGCCATCCAGATCTCTAGAGAGAGATCGAATAGAGCACCATGTAGGCAGCTTGCACTCACCAACCCCAGGAGGAGGGGGGCAGGGGACATATTGTGGAATAAGTGCGCAGGAGCAGTGTGCCCCGTCAGCACTTGGCCTGTAAGAAAAACTTAAAACCATAGGAGACTAGCTCCAGCAAAAAAATTTTTCTAGACAAGAAAACAAGAACACGTTAAATCTGGTAAAATAACTTGCAGTTAAACAGAACAAACATGGTGATAACAAATGCAAAAGTACCCAATATGGTGTCAAGCCTGTGTCATCTAGACTAAGCAAATTCAGGTGAGGTTAAATAATGCCGTGTACAGACGATCGTAATTTCTGACAACCAAACCGTGGATTTATTTCCGACGGATGTTGGCTGAAACTTGTCTTGCATACACACGGTCGCACAAATGTTGTTAGAAATTCCGATCGGCTAGAATGCACTGACGTGTAACACGTATGACGGTACTAGAATAAGGAAGTTCAATAGCCAGTGTGCCACCCTTTGGGCTCCTTCTGTTAATCTTGTGTTAGTAGAAGTTTGGTGAGAGGCGATTCGCGCTTTTCAGCCTCGTGCTTTTCCGATTGCTACTGTCTTCAGTTTGTGCTTGTGGGTTCATATATGGTTTTCAGTGCGTGTAGTCAGTTCACATCTGGTTTTCAGTGCGTGCTATTTCTAGTACGTATTTGATTACCAGTGCGTTCTTGTCCGCTCGTTTCTGATTTTCAGCTTGTTCTTCTCAGGTTCTTTATGATTTTCAGTGCGTTCTGTAAGTTCGTTCTGACCAGCCGACCGTTTTGAAGCCATGTTGCGATTACGTACTCGTCATAGAGTTTGTGCTGCAGGGGCTTGGTGTTGGGGTTCTTACTTTGACCCAAACCCAGTCCATGAACAGGGTGGGGATGAGTTCATGGACGAAGAATTGGTTGCTCCAGCATGACCAATTCTCGCTCATGCCTTTGTTGCGGGAGATCCGTGAGAAAAATCCTGATGATTTCAGGAATTATCTCCAGATGACAGACCCTAATTTGTTGGCTTTGTTGTCCCCTTATATTACGAAGCAGGACACCTGCATGCGGCAAGCCATCACTCCTGAACAGACGCTCGTCGCCACCTTGCGGTACTTGGCGACGGGGAGAAGCCTGCAGGACATCAGGTTCTCGACAGGCATCTCCCCCCAGGCTCTGGGGGTCATTATTCCAGAGACCTGTTCTGCCATCATTCAGGTCCTGCAGAAGGACTATATTAGGGTAAGTTTTCTCCTTTAACATCACATTCTATGTATTTAATGTTTGCTAATGTATTGTATTTCTTTCATCATTCCATAATTACCATGATTGTAATATGCTGTGAATGTCCCCTTTATCCTCATGCATGCTTGAATTTTTAATGCTCCTTTTTTGTCCTTCATGCATATTTTCCTTCACTAACCTCCCCAGCATGCTATCCTGGGACCATACACAACTAGCCTAGTCACTTAACAATGTATTTTGTCAGCTCCATTGTACTTTTTTACCCTAAACACCTCCTAAAATGTGTACAAATGTTATTTTTGTCCTTAAATTTAGGCAGAGTGCAAGAGGCTTTTTTTTTTTTGAGGCCCAAACTCATTTGGAACTCTCCCTCCCTCCCAACTGCTAAGTCAACTGATACCAATACTCTGTCTGCTGACTTTGCCAACCCATACACACTATACCTAGCTCTTTTGTGGTCATATTTATGGATGAATTCACCAAAGCATGTAGTGAAAGGCCCTGCCTGAATACTTTCTAATTGTACTGCTTAAAGTTTTGTTCTCCTATTATCTTGATAGGTAATTGCAGAATGTAAAAATGTGCTTCAATTTGGACAGTGTGTATTCATATTTTTGGATTATGACACTTCTTACCTGTCCAGTGGGCTGCCAATAGTGTAAGTAAGGAGGGGCTGGCCAAAGTAACACATATTATGTATGCAATCAGCTCTCAATGAAGTGGAGAGGGTTACCTGTACAAAACATCTCCACCCCTAACATTTTTAAATGGGCCATACTTGATTTGATTAAATAGTAAGTAAATGGGCCATCGGAGGGGGTGAGGAATCTAATAAGTGGACCTTATATTTTTGTCTTTATATACTCCTTAAAATAAATGTTTTATACTTATGTTGGCCAAGAATGTTTGTGTCTAATCTGCTTGCAATGTTATGTGCAAAAGTACTAATTTATTTTTTCTTGTTTGACTCCCCAGTTTCCTTCAACGCCACATGAATGGCAGACTATGGCTTCCCAATTTGCCCAGCAGTGGGACTTTCCCAACTGCGGAGGGGCAATTGATGGGAAACACGTCCACATCATGCCACCCCCCAACTCAGGGTCATACTATTATAATTACATGGGGTTTAATAGTATTGTAATGTTGGCGGTGGTGTCAGCGACATAAGAGGTTCTCTACATGGGGAAGAATGGCTGGATCTCTGATGGTGGAGTCATCACCCACACCAAGTTCTATGGATGGCTCCAGAGTGGTGGCTTTGGCTTGCCACCTGCAGAAGACAACGTGGCTGGTCTACTGTTCGTCTTTGTCTCTGATGAAGCATTTGGGGTGGGTGATCACCTGATGCGGCCGTTCCCGATGAGGACCCTCACCCCGGAGCAGAGAGTTTTTAACTACTGGCTGGCCAAAGCCAGAAGAGTGGTGGAGAATGCTTTCGGTATAATGGCCAGCCGGTTCCGCCTGTTCCTGACGTCAATCAACATGGCGGAATATAAACTAAACCATGTAATACTTGCATGTTGCATTCTACACAACTTTCTCAAGAGAAATGCTACAAACTATGTGGCCTCAGTTGGGCCTGAGGCTGGATTTCCAGAACAAACAACAATGCTGACGGCACTTGAAGCTGGCCGTCCTGGCTTGCCCACCCAAAGTCTTCTAGGTTCTCCAATGGGCTTTTCTTTTTGGCCACTTTCTTCAATAGTGCAAACGTAATTTAGTTGATACATGAGGTGACAATCTCTTCTTCAGCTAACTATTATGTTGTGGGTCTGCTACACACACACAATGTTTTTGTTGTTAATGTATGTAATGCATTAATGATAAAAAACACATCCTTTTCAGCACCATGAATTAATTGTTTTGAGTCCCCAAACTGGCCTGATTGAGGCAAATTTTAGAGCACTGTGGGGGTAATTTACTAAAGGCAAATCCACTTTGCACTACAAGTGCACTGCATGTGCACTTGAAAGTGCACTGAAACGGCACTGAAAGTGCACTTGTAGTGCAAAGTGGATTTGCCTTTAGTAAATAACCCCCATTGCCACTGTAAACACCAAATTACTACAAAAACTGGTATTGAGTATTGAAAGAAGAAACCACACTTTGTTGAGTAGAAAACATTTTACTCAAAGCACATTCACATGTGCGTTAGAAAAGGGTTTTTTAACAAACCAACATATTTGTTGTATAACATTTTTAGGTTTGACAGTACAAATAGCCTTTTTTGTGTTAAACAGGGATGTTTAAAACCATAAACATACACAACTCAGGAATTTACAAAGTTCAACTTTGACAAAGTGAAGGCAATATCAGACATTAGTATGTCCAAACTGTGTTGATATTGCCTTCATCAGATGGGGTGATATCACCTCTGTGAAACACAAATTGGGAGTGAAAATGTGTATTTCCCTCCTGATCCCATGCCTAATGTCAACATGTGCTAGCTCCCATCATGGGGGATCAATAGACGTGTTTTGGGGGTGCAACCCCTTCCTCTCATCTACTTTAGTTGCGAGGAAGGGGTTGCACCCACAAAACGCATACCTTGATACCCCGTGATGGCAGATAGCACATGTTGACACACTGTGTGCATCTTCCAAATTTGGCTTTCTAAAAAATATTTAAAATGTGTGAAAATCAGAAAACTACAAACAAACTAGAATAATTTTGGGGTGTTTTAGATTCTGCCTAAAACATCAATGATGTTTTTGAGGTTTTTTTCCACGTCATTGATGTCTTCCTTGATCTTCTGTAAATCACGATTGCACACCGTGATCTCCCCGATGAGGATGTATGCACTTGCACTTGTGAAATGCGATTCTTCTTCCACAACATCCACATCACCTAAAATTAAAAAAAAAACACACCATGTATTATAAATATGCAGGCATACATCTATTACCTGAAGCTGTGGTCTCAGACACTCACCTGTTGTGTCACTATTTCACCCACTTCATAAACCTCTCCTTCCTCCACATTATGAGGTTGTGGTGTTGTGAGTTCCCCTTCTTTAGGAGGTTGAGGGTCCCTGGTGACCTCAGATGTCCCGAGTCTTTTCTCCCCTATGTGAATTAAAAAATAGGTATACTTAGCACACAGATATTTGAGGCCAGAAATAGGAATATTGCTTGGAAGTGACGTACAATTGTCTGTTTTGGCAGAGTTTCAAGCTGAAGACATGATTTTTTTGCCTTTCTAAAGCTGGAATAATTACCTTTTTTGTGCAAGTTTCACACATGGAGAGACCCCTAGTATCCACTGGAGCACCTTTGTGGGACACCCTAAAAAGTTTGTTCTGGTGTCCCACACTAGTGCTCCTGCATCCAGATGTGTAAACAGCGGCTGAGTGTCCTCTCCTTACACTGAATCAAGTTTGCATTTCATTCTAGTTACAAACCCATCTAGACAACAATGTAATAAACTTCTTTTAATACAAATAGGCATGAACAAATGTAGTTAACCTGCATCTGCCAAAAACATCGTATTAGTGGGCGAACGAACGATGTTTACTACGAACGATTACTGTGCCCGCGAACCTAAAACTTGCCATTTTAAACTGTACAACAGTAAAGAAAAGCACATGGAGCAGCACAAACGTAATAATAATAGGAACACATGAAAAAAAAACGTACTTTTTTGCAGCACTCTCTTGATTCTTCTTTACTGATCCTGCTCCCTCAATTTGAGGTCTGACCATTGTTTCCTCAGTTGATCCTTGGATCGCCGTACCGTAATTCTTCTGCAGACTTTTCACAACTTTAGCCATGATCTTGGCCTTTCTCACATTTGGGTTTGGGTAAGGTCCATGCTTCCCATCATAGTCGCCCCTCTTCAAGATGTCCACCATCTCCATCATCTCTACAAAGAACATATTTGAGGCCTCAAAGCTCCTGGATCGGGACGTTTGTGGCTCCGGGCTTTCGTCCTCCTCCTCGTTACTGCTCTCCTCTGCATGCACTTGCTCTTTCTTCGCCATGTGCTCTCCCACTGCGCCGAAAGAGAAGCGGCGGGGAATATACTAGAAATAAGGTCAGGGGCGGACGGAGTTTCACGCATGCGCAGTGTATATAAAGCATAACACGTGTGCGTCATACATACGATCTGTGAGCGAAGGACGGAGAAGCTTAAGCACTGATCATGACAACGACGGTCCAATTTGAACCTGGGGCATCAGTGGTCTATACTGCTTCTAGACTGAGGCCTATATTGGGACAAGATTAGGAGCGTTTAGCCTGACATTAGGGTTTGCCTTGTGTTGTGTCTTGCAGATAAAATGGATCGATTCAATGATCACGACTTCCTCCCCCAATTCATTGATATGTACAGAGAGCTGCCATGTCTGTGGCAGGTAAAACACCCCTTTTATACTAATAAAAGAAAGAGGCAGGCAGCACTGGATCAATTGCTGGAATTGGTGAAGCCGCAGATCCCCACGGCAAACATCAACTATTTGAAGGCCAAAATTGGTGGCCTGAGGAGAACATATAATAGGGAGAGCAAGAAGGTCCAGGATTCCATGAGATCCTGAACAGCAGCAGATGACGTTTATGTCCCCAGGCTCTGGTACTACGACAGACTGTGATTTCTGTCAGACCAGACTGAAATCAGGCCATCACTCTCAACCCATCCTTCCACACTTCCTTCCACATCAGATGAGGCTTCAGAAGTCCAACCTGGGCCTTCCACCCAGGAAGAAGATGTGGAGGAGCCCAGCTTGAGTCAGGTATAGCATTGTTTAACATATTTATCAAAATTGTGTTTGATGAACAATAAACTAAAAATAGGTCCCATTTTCATACACAGGAAAGCCTCAGCCAGGAGGAGGCTGTGGAAAGTGGCAGCCAGGAGGTGGCCGGGCCCAGTAGCCTGACCGAATCCCAGGTTCCTCCCCTCCACCTTCCAACAAAAAGTACCAGGAATGGAAGGAACGTGCAGGAGTCAGCGCTTTCTTTGATTCGGGAGGCTACTGCGGCCCTCAGAACCACCCCCAATCTTCAAGAGGCCTATGCCTGCATGGTAGCCAGCAAAATGCAGGAAATGGAGGTGGGCCAACGCCTCTTTTGTGAGGAAGTGATCTATCTGGCCCTAAATATGGGGTTGAGGGGCGACCTCACAAGCAAAAGCTACCTGTGTGAGCTGGACCATCCTTCTCCTCCTCCACCCCCTCCACCTCTGGCCACAACTCCAACACCAGAGCCACAGCCCGGAAGCAAGCGTGGAAACAAGCGTAGAAGTAAGACTAGAGAGTGATGGCCTGGGTTCAGTCTGGTCTGACAAAAGACGTAGGCTGTTGTAAGACCACAACCTCAGGACACACATGTCATCTGCTGCTGCTCCCAATCTCTCAGAGTCCTGGATGGTATTGTGCTCCCTATTGAATGGACTCCTCAGGCTACCAATTTTGCCTGACAAATAATTGAAGTCTGCCCTGGGGTACAAAGGCTTCACCAATTTCACCAGTTTATCCAGCGTTGCCTTTCTCTTTATTTTGTTATGACCCCTAATAAATGCCTATTTTATTTTCACAAATACTTGGCTATGTGTTTTAGTTCAAAAAGGACAGTTTGTTTGTGAGTAGGCAGGTACATTTCAAAAAGACAATGTCAAATTAACAAGGGACACCAACACCAACCAATCTCTTTGAGGTTAAAAAATACAAGATAATAATGGTGTTGTGGTAACTTAACTTGACACACAAAACGAGAAAAAATATTATGGAGATCACTATAAAAAAAATAAAAAAAATCAGAAGATCTTGATAAAAAAAATAAAAAAAGTAGATCACTATAAAAAAAAACCTTATTCTGGAGATCTGCCAAAAAAAAAAAAGAAATAATAAAGAAATCAGTTTGTCAGAACTCTGTGTGAATATCAGCAGCAAAACAACTTCATTATTCTAGCATTATAAAGAAGAAGAGAATGTGCTGCATTAAAAGATTAAAAACTTTGCAACGTGACGAATGTGCTATCTCCATTACGAACGCTAGTTTTACCAGACTGAGAGCTTCCGTCTCGTACTTGATTCAGAGCATGCGTGGAATTTTGTGCGTTTGTCTACACACGCTCGAAATTTACATCAATGGATTTTGTTGTTGGAAAATTTGAGAACCAGCTCTCAAATTTTGTGTCAGAAATTCCAACAAAAAATGTCCGATGGAGCCTACACACGGTCGGAATTTCCGACAACAAGCTCACATCGAACATTTGTTGTCGGAAATTCCGATCGTCTGTACACGGCATAAGTGTCTCAGAGGCCTGATTGTGGCCTATTAGACACAGAAATGATAGGCACCCATATTATAAAAGGGAGTTTGGGTAGATAAAATGTTCATCTCAGCCGTGTTTTTGTGAGGAGCCTGGAATGGAGGAGTTTTCTACCACTGGGGATCTAGGGGGACAGAGAATTTAGGGATGGGGTCCTGCCAGCCTGGGAGTTGCAAATTTTTGAGATCCTCGAGTTTATACAGAGAGGCACGGTGAGCAAAGGCTAGCTGTGTAACTGTCTCCTGCAATTCTTTTATGGCTGTTGCATGAGAGTCTCCTCTATTCTGACCAGAATGTGTGACATGTCTGCTCTCACTGCAGTGATTTCTTTCTTAATAGATTTTTCTAGGCTGTGAAACATCCCTGCAAGCTCCTTTTTAAGTCCACTCACCAATGTTGTCATTTCTGAGCCAGCAGGGGATCCAGTATCGTCCATGAGATCCGAGCAGTAGGAGGAGGCAGGAGAGCTCTCTCTGACGGATTCGGCGTGTGAGAAGGGAGAGATACTCGACCTCAAGGCTCTGTCCGCTTCGTGTGCCGGGGCTGGATCTTTCTGCAGCTAGATACCGCTTGATGGCGGGGTTTAGGTGTCCTGGCAGGCATAACTGGAGCTATAAGGCCGATAGCTGGACGGAGCTCTCCTTACCCACGTCCGAACAGTGCCATGCGTACGCCACGCCCCCGACTTTAAGTGCTTAAAGAGTATATCCATTTTTGTTCAGAAAAAAACATTCCCCTCTGAGTGATCTATTTACCAATGTACAAGAATTTTATCAAACTTTGTTCCAGACTCTTATCTTTTGTTATTCTGAATAGCTGTTTGCTTGTCTGTGTCCATGTGCAAACTGAATCTGTATGGGAGTGGTTTTATAATTATCAATCAGCTTCTGTGCCTGCAGGGCTCTAATGAGGAAATTGGCAAGGTCTGCACCCCTTTAGGAATGGTTTCCTTTAGGGATTATCTCATAAAAAATGATTTTTTTGTTGCAGGGGATGCCAATCACACAAACAGGAAATTACATTTTCTGGGGGCGTTCTGTACACCATCTGTGTACAGAACACCTCAAGGTAGCCATATTGCATTTTACAGAAAATTACAGAGCTTCAAATTAAAAAGGAAAGGTCATTTTTTAAACATTCAATTACAATATGACTTGTGTCGCAATTGTATATGCTATATTATTATTATTTTATTTGCTATTTTTTTTTTCCCAAAAAGGCAAGTTACCCTTTAAAACCAGCTCATGGCTCTGCTGCAGCAGCCAGAAGCTTGGTATTGTTTTATTTAGCCGCCTATTAACTATTCAGTTAAAGTAATCAAGGGGGCTGTAGAATGACAAAAATGTAAACTGCCACCATTGTATTCCAGTAATAAATAATATTGGTGCACTATCTATTTTTGAGGGTTGCATTGCATTGGGATATTATATATATATATATATATATATATATATATATATATATATATATATATATATATATATATATATATATATATATATATTATATAGTGTATGTGTACATTTTCTATATGATTGATATATTGTTTGTATTATTTTATATTAAATTTGTTAGTTTGCTCATAATACAGTCTTGCGGTAAACGGAAGTATCTGTTTTTTAGTTACCCACGATAGATTATCCTCATGTCTGTCTCTAGTGATACTGATTTTATATTAATAAATACTTTACTTCTTTTTTGTACATGAGGGCGAGGTGTCCCTGGCCAGAGAACAGGTAATTTTTGTTCTGGCTCTAGCGGGACGTGAGAATGGTGTTTTACTTTATTATTGTAAGGTTACCATAGAGATGTTGGAAGCTTTTTAACATCACTAGAAACTCTAAGCTCCACCTACTGAAGAAGCCCTATCATGTGGCGACATGCGTCTAGGAGAGGAGTAGAGCTGTGTGACATTAAACATGCTTTTACAATTTACCTTTTGTAAGTGTGATATTTTAAGCAGGGGTTTAAATATATATTGTATACAGAATATTCCTGTCCTTTCTGCTTTGATCTATATAGGATTTGATAATAACTGTGAGGACGGGAGTCAATATTGCATTGAGGAGGAGAGAGGGTGTAGAGCCATTTAATTTGGCTGTAATGAGACAAACCTTTTTTTACCTACACGGAGGATTTGAGGATTCCTGTGAGGACGGGAGTCTATATCTCATTGAAGAGGAGAGAAGGAGTGGAGCCATTCACCTGGGTTGTGATGAGACAAGCTGTTTTTTTACTTACACAGAGGTGAGCATGCAATTAGCTTGGTGGTAGATAATCACAGCGCTTAAAGAGCAGGCACGGGGTGTATTGAAGGACAATACTATTGATTCACGGAGGACTTATTTTTGTGTGTATTTTTGTGTATTACTATTACTGTATTACTTTTATCACATTCTACACTGTTTTGTATGTGATCACATGGTTATATCACGCTACACTGAATCTCATTTTGTATATGCAGTGGAATAACATCTTTACAGGATGTCTCCAACTTACAAGCTGACCTCAATTTAGCAACTATGTGGCAAATGAGGTTTAATGTTGATAAATGTAAAGTTATACACTTGGGGGCTAAGAATATGCATGCATCATACATACTAGGGGGAGTACAACTTGGGGAATCCATGGTGGAGAAGGATCTGGGGGTTTTGGTAGATCATAAGCTTAATAATAGCAATCAATGCCAAGCTGCGGGTTGCAAAGCGAGCAAAGTCCCTTCTTGTATTAAAAGAGGTATGGACTCCAGAGAGAGATATCTTTTTGCCCCTGTAAAAATCATTAGTAAGACCTCATCTGGAATACGCAGTTCAGTTCACAAAAAGGATATCAGGGAACTGGAGAAAGTGCAGAGAAGGGCAACCAAACTGATAAGAGGCATGGAGGAGCTCAGCTATAAGGAAAGGTTATAGGAACTGAATTTATTTTCTCTTGGGAAGAGGAGATTGAGGGGGGATATGATCAACATGTACAAATACATAAGTGGTCCATGTTGTGAACTTGGTGTTGAGTAATTCACTTTAAGTTCATCACAGAGGACAAGGGGACACTCTTTACGCCTAGAGGAAAAGAGATTTAATCTCCAAATAGGGAAAGGCTTGTTCACAGTAAGAGCTGTGAAAATGTAGAATATTCTCCCTCCAGAGGTGGTTCTGTCCAGCTCAGTAGATTGCTTTAAGAAAGGCCTGGATTCTTTCCTAGATAGACATAATGTAACTGGGTACTAACATTTATAGGTAAAGTTGATCATGGGAATATTCGACTGCCTTTTGGGGGATCGGGAAGGATTTTTTCCCCTTGCTGTAGCAAATTGGATCATGCTTTGCCTTCCTTTGGATCAACTCTGGGTATAGGATTGTGTATATGGGATTGTATGATTTTTTTTTCTATTGGTTGAACTAGATGGACTCTTTTTTCAACCTGACTAACCATGTAACTGTGCTGGGTTGACCTGGAACAAGCATGCAGGTTAGACAATAAGAGTTAAAGATACTCAATCAGGGCAAAGTGACAGAATCTCTTTTTTAGATGAACTCCATACAGATGTAAAAGACACAATGCAAGCATTGTAAGTACCTGACCCTGATCTGACTTCAGATTCTTGCAATCCGCTAAACAGAGCTCAGACTAGGAGAGGAAGGAACAGCACAAGGGGGTGATCAGTCATGTTGCAGTGCTCATATGCTAACAAGGAACTAACCCACTTATACTCACCTTCTCCACACTCCATGAATAGTTAAAGTAACTCTTTGAAGTCCACAACTCCTGATCTGAATACATCTTACAGGAAGGTTGACGTTCTGTTGCACATGTAGCCTCATGCAAAAGACAAACCTCTGAGACCTAGTTTGTATGCACAATATTGACAATTGCTGACTTGACAAGATCCACAGGCAGTTTCCAAGTCACCAAGAAGATTCAGAAGTGCAATCCCATGTAGTATGTTAGCAATACATCAGATGTTTTTCTTGGATTTCTGTAGGTGAAAAGACTTTTCTGTTTCAAAAATGTTCATTCAAGTTTAACAAAGAACAATCAAGCATCAGTTCTGCCCACGCAGAGGCTAACTTTGAGATTTATAACAAAAGTTGACATATACAGTGGAAAAAGAAGGCAAAAATGAGATAGTGGAAGACAACAGATAGCTGACATAGCAGCGGCAACTGGTCATAACGTATAAGCCATAAAGGTCAAAAGGCCTTCAGGCCTGCTATTACCCAAGTGGTGGCACAATATACAGCCTATGTAATTACAAGAGTAATGCCCCGTACACACGGTTGGACTTAGTTCGGACGTTCTGACAACAAAATCCTAGGATTTTTTCAGATGGATGTTGGCTCAAACTTGTCTTGCATACACACGGTCACACAAAGTTGTCGGAAAATCCGATCGTTCTGAACACGGTGACGTCAAACACGTACGTCGGGACTATAAACGGGGCAGTGGCCAATAGCTTTCATCTCTTTATTTATTCTGAGCATGCGTGGCACTTTGTCGGATTTGTGTACACACGATCGGAATTTCCGACAATGGATTTTGTTGTCGGAAAATTTTATCTCCTGCTCTCTAACTTTGTGTGTCGGAAAATCCGATGGAAAATGTCCGATGGAGCCCACACACGGTCGGAATTTCCGACAACACGCTCCGATCGGACATTTTCCATCGGAAAATCCGACCGTGTGTACGGGGCATAAGTGTGTTTACGAGGCTTTAGCATGGGAGTCATTGCAGATGCTGGACATCTGTTTATTGAGTGCAAATGCAGTCATACAGTCTCATACAGGGACCGAGGGTTTTTTCCAGGGTTTGGCAGTTGTTCTTTTAGCTTACAGGAAAATGTTAATAGCCAGCTTCCACTGATGAGCAAATAAACCTGGAATAGGGCAGTGTAATAAGAAAACTTGGATTCTCTACGTATGGGTAGGCGAAACAGGGTAAATAGGAGGCCAAATACATAAGACCAGACGCTGGTTAATCTAGGACACCTCCATCATGTGTGCAAAATGTCACCCCGATGGCCACAACCCCGGAAACAGTGGTTACTATAGGTTGATTTGCAGGGACAATATGGCCAAGGACGTAGAAGTTGGAGGTAGCAAAAGAACTCCAACTGTGGAATGTCATGGATCTCTCCTAGAGAGGCCTACGTGTGAAATGGCCTGGCTGCTAAGACGTGTCGAACATGTGTAAACCTGTGGCCGTGGGTAACCCACCAGGAAAACACCTGTGGTTGGTCCAGGCTTGGTGGAAAAGGGGGATTATTAGAAATAGGAGGTAGGGACAGGAAGGGCGACATGAGGCAGCTGGAGTACTGCACGGAATCCCATACTTGTAAGCTATGATGCATGGGTGGACTCAGGGCTGTCAGGTGAAGTTTATGAGGGAGCCAAAGGAGTATTGGCATAATGATAGGGGTGCAATTAGGAAGTTTAAGAGTACCCACAGGGGAACATGCACAGATGCATTAAGCAAAGATAGTTTGGAAATCTGAGCGGCCAGATAGTATTTCGCAATAGTAGGAACCCTCAAGCCCCCCTGTAGCCTGTGCACAAAAAGAGTCACTCTGGAGATCCTAGAGGGCTTATTGGCCTAAAGGAAGCGTAAGATTCTGTTCTGGATTAGTTGAAGAAAATGCATCAAAACCCACACAGACAGGGTGAGAAAATACTATAAAAGTTTGGGCAGAATCGTCATTTTCACAGAGTTGTTACGGCCTATCTAGGACAAATGTGGGAACGTGAAAAGACTTTTCAATCACAAGGACTTGACACTCCTTATAAGCCACGGAAGATCTGGAGGGTCCATCTGGGTTGTTTAGAAGGGGTGCAGGGAACATACCAAGTAGAATACATAAATATAAAAAAAAAATAAAAAAAGGGAAAATATTGAGACTGTTTTGGCAGGACAATTTATCAAATAATATAAAATAGTACAAACTGTTCACATTGCAAAGTTAATAAGACAAATTTCTTTTTACTTCAATCATCCAATCACATGCAATAAACATCTTTTTTTTAATTTCACATGACTAGGTATTCAAAGTTAATACAGCTAAGTTAAATGGACATGGACTTAATGCTCTCTGCTGCTTTTGTAAATTAATCTTATTGTCTCAAATTATTGAAGCTTATGGATCAGCATGACAGCCAAGCAACTAGCATATTCAAAAGAAGATGTCAGCATTGACAGCCACCATATTTTTTTTACTACTGGGTTCTTTTAAGACAACTACCTCTTCTTTCTATAACCCATTTTCTCTCTCATGTCTCTATTTCCCTTTTGGACAAAGAAACATTTTGACATGTTTTATATGGTCTATAATGAGATAAACAAACCTGACAAGATTAGTTTTTAAACACAAACTATCTCTATAAATGAAAGAGAATTACTCACTGACTTGCCGTGAATTGTTATTATATGAGAAGCTCAGTGGAATTTTCCGAGTTCTCTTCAGATGTAATCTGTTCAATTTACTCATTTTTCCCAATTCATGAATATTTCAGACCAGCCCGACTCTGTACATAGAACTGCAGAGAACAGCACACTGGATTGTTTCCTTTTCATCTTACAATATACATTCATTGCACTAAATTGGCAATATTTATTAGCTGATGGACAATCTTCAGTACTCGAAAAGCACAACTGTATACAGAGTATAAATCTCACTTGCCACAAAAAATATAGTGAGAAAAAGTCAAAACAATATCATTATTAAATAAAGAAAATAGTGATTTAAAGGATAACTCTACTTTTAGTATAGTTATCCATAAAGTGGAACTAAAGGTAGCAAATACTCACCATTCCTTCAACGATCCTATCCCTCGCCAGCGCTGGCATCTTCTTCTGTGTGCTGGTTTTTGGTCATCTTCATTGGCTGGTGCAGGATAATGTCACTCCTGCACATGTGCAGGAGGCCACCATTCTGGCACACAGGGATCAGGTCTGCCACTGGGGATCACTACATGCAGGAGGCAGGCAGGTGAGTGAATTTCATTGCAGAAGAGACATTGCATGTCTCTTCTACAATAAAAAGCCTGTCTGCTCCCAGTGAATAATTTGTAACTCCACTTTTGTTGAGAAAAAAAACAATCCTCTCTGGATAATCACTGTACATGTCCATGTAGGGGTGTGGCTAAATTGGTGGGCGGGGCAAGTTGTCAGAGAGAGGAGTTCTTCCTGGAGGTATGCACACGGCAGTGGCTAGAACCCTGCAGCTTGTTCAAAATGCTCTCTTGACTTCTGTTTATGTGCTGGCTTAATAAATTGCTTTGTTGTTTACAGAATTACACAATTGTGTCACCTTCCTTTTTTTATGAATCTCCCTACCAAGATGAGAATTATGGCATTCTGAAAAGGGATACCAGCAGTTCGGAAAAGTGAAACATCAGTCCCATAAGGACTATATAAGCTGTTGTTTGCCAATCTGATATCAGAGAGGCAAATTAATTTTTTTGATTGATTCTCACTTGAGAGGGGTTCCCTGAGCACCAAGTGAGCACAGATTTGAAAGTCGAATAAAGACACTGGGGAATTGGTGCTCTTAAAGTGGTTGTAAACCCTCACATATATCCAGTGAAGTGAACAGCCTCAGATGACACACAGAGATTAAACAAATCCTCCTACATATGTTTCACTTGTTTATCTGCAGTCGTTTCTTCCCTACACCCCTTCACAATTGCAGCTCAGGTTAAACAATCTTTCTTCATCTGTCAGCAGCACTGAGGAGTGGGAGGAGAGGCTGCAGTTGCAGTGTGTGAGAGCTGATTGGAGGAAAGGTACACACCCCCTTCACACAGCAGAAGAACTGTGTTCTGAATAGACAAGCACCATTCTGAGCTCCCCCTCCCCACCCTCCCTCCTGACACATATGTATCTTATGTGTCAGGAAAACTTGTCAGAAGTGAATCACGCTGATACAGAGTAGTGAAGCACCAGAGAAGAAAAATGACACTTAGGCAGCCCATACACGGTGCAAATTCAGACAATTCCCAGTTAACAGTAAACATTAACGCAGTAAACATGATAAGCCACAATACAAAGTAGGCATGTGCCTACAGGTCTAATTGTAAAACATTTGTTGGACAAACGTCACACACATTTTGGCCGTAATTTCTCTAATTGATGAATAACTATGATTGTCAGCTTTATCTAGTGGCCAAAATTCAGTATTGTTTTTTAAATACCTCAATTAGAAAATATACTGCACTTTAAAACTTGATGTAGCTAATGATCATAGGGATTACTCTATTAAAAAAATACAGAAAATATTCATGCAGCATGTACAAATGTGTTTGGCATCCGTGCAAAAAATGTTTCATAGATAGACCTCTTATGCCACGTACACACAATCGGACTTTCCACCAACAAAACCGTGGATTTTTGTTCGAAGGTTGTTGGCTCAAACTTGTCTTGCATACACATGATCATCCAAGTGTTGGCCAACAATTACGAACGTGGGAACCTGGTGACGTACAACACGTACGACGAGTCAATAAAAAGGAAGTTCAATAGCCAGTGCGCCACCCTTTGGGCTCCTTCTGCTAATCTTGTGTTTTTCTTGTGTTAGTAGAAGTTTGGTGAGAGACGATTCGCGCTTTTCAGCCTCGTCCTTTTCAGTTCGTTTCTGCTTTTCAGTTTGTGCTTGTCGGTTCGTATCTGTTCTTCAGTGCATTTTGTCAGTTCATTCCTGTCTTTCAGTGCCTTCTATTTATAGTTCGCTTCTGAATTTCAGTGCGTTCTTGTCCGCTCGTTTCTGGTTTTCAGCTCGTTCTTCTCAGGTCCTTTCTGATTTTCAGTGTGTTCTGTCAGTTTGTTCTTAGCAGCCGTTCGTTTTTTAGCCATGTTGCGGTTACGTACTCGTCGTAGAGATCGTTGGGCTTTGGTGTTGGAGTTATTGGTTTGACCCAAGTCCAGTCCATGAACAGGGGTAGGAGGAGTTCTTGGACCAAGAATTGGTTACTTAATCGTGTCCAATTCTCTCATATGCCTTTGTTGTGGGAGCTCCAGGAGAATAATCCTAATGATTTCAGAAACCATCTCTGGATGACGGACACCGTCTTTCACCGTTTGTTGGCTTTGCTGTCCCCCTATATTACGAAGCAGGACACCTGCATGCGGCAAGCCATCATTCCCGAACAAAGGCTCGTTGCCACCTTGCGGTACTTGGCGACGAGGAAGTCTCCAGGATATCAAGTTCACGACTGGGATCTCCCCCCAGGCTCTGGGAATCATTATTCCAGAGACCTGTTCTGCCATCATTCAGGTCCTGCAGAAGGACTATATTAAGGTAAGTTAAATCATTTAACATCACATTCTATTTATTTAATGTTTGCTAATGTATTGTATTTATTTCATCATTCCATAATTACCATGATTGTAATATGCTGTGAATGTCCTCTTTGTCCTCATGCATGCTTTAATTTTTAATGCTCCTTTTTTGTCCTTCATGCATATTTGCCTTCACTAACCTCCCCAGTATGCTATCCTGGGACCATACACACCTAGCCTAGTCACTTAATGTATTTTGTCAGCTCCATTGTAGTGCTTACCTTAACCACTTCAGCCCCGGACCATTATGCTGCTTAAGGACCAGAGGACTTTTTCCAATTTAGCACTGCGTCGCTTTAACTGCTAATTGCGCGGTCATGCAATGCTGTACCCAGACAAAATTTGTGTCCTTTTCTTCCCACAAATAGAGCTTTCTTTTGATGGTATTTTTATCACCTCTGCCGTTTTTATTTTTTGCGCTATAAACGGAAAAAGACCGAAAATTTTGAAAAAAATTGATATTTTCTAATTTTTGTTATAAAAAAAATCCAATAAACTCAATTTTAGTCATACATTTAGGCCAAAATGTATTCGGCCACATGTCTTTGGTAAAAAAAATGTCAATAAGCGTATATTTATTGGTTTGCGCAAAAGTTATAGCGTCTGCAAACTAGGGTACATTTTCTGGAATTTACACAGCTTTTAGTTTATGACTGCCTATGTAATTTCTTGAGGTGCTAAAATGGCAGGGCGGTACAAACCCCCCCCCCCCCCAAATGACCCCATTTTGGAAAGTAGACACCCCAAGGAAATTGATGAGAGGCATGTTGAGCCCATTGAATATTAATTTTTTTTGTCCCAAGTGATTGAATAATGACAAATAAAAAAAAAAATACAAAAAGTTGTCACTAAATGATATATTGCTCACACAGGCAAATGTGGAATTGCACCCCAAAATATATTCAGCTGCTTCTCCTGAGTACGGGGATACCACATGTGTGGGACTTTTTGGGAGCCTAGCCGCGTACGGGGCCCCCGAAAACCAATCACTGCCTTCAGGATTTCTAAGGGCGTAAATTTTTGATTTTACTCCTCACTACCTGGTGAGTAGTTTGCAGCTCTCATTTGTTTTTGAAAATGAAGAAAGACAAGAAGAAAACATTTTTTTTCTTTTTTCAATTTTCAAAACTTTGTGACAAAAAGTGGGGTCTGCAAAATACTCACTATACCTCTCAGCAAATAGCTTGGGGTGTCTACTTTCCAAAATGGGGTCATTTGGGGGGGTTGTGCCACCTGGGCATTCCATGGCCTCCGAAACTGTGATAGGTAGTGAAGAGTGAAATCAAAAATGTACGCCCTTAGAAAGCCTGAAGGCGGTGCTTGGTTTTCGGGGTCCCGTACGTGGCTAGGCTCCCAAAAAGTCTCACACATGTGGTATCCCCATACTCAGGAGAAGCAACAGAATGCATTTTGGGGTGTAATTTCACATATTCCCATGGCATGTTTGAGCAATATATCATTTAGTGACAACTTTGTGCAAAAAAAAAAAAATTTGTCTCTTCTCCCCCGCAACTTGTGTCACAATATAAAATATTCCATGGACTCGACATGCCTCTCAGCAAATAGCTTGGGGTGTCTACTTTCCAAAATGGGGTCATTTGGGGGGGGGGGGGGGTTTGAACTGTCCTGGCATTTTATGCACAACATTTAGAAGCTTATGTCACACATCACCCACTCTTCTAAACACTTGAAGACAAAGCCCCTTCTGACACTTTTTGTTTACATGAAAAAATTATTTTTTTTTGCAAGACAATTACTTTGAACCCCCAAACATTATATATTTTTTTAAAGCAAATGCCCTACAGATTAAAATGGTGGGTGTTTAATTTTTTTTTTTTTCACACAGTATTTGCGCAGCGATTTTTCAAATGCATTTTTGGGGAAAAAAACACACTTTTTTAAATTTTAATGCACTAAAACACACTATATTGCCCAAATGTTTGATGAAATAAAAAAGATGATCTTAGGCCGAGTACATGGATACCAAACATGACATGCTTTAAAATTGCGCACAAACGTGCAGTGGCAACAAAATAAATACATTTTTAAAAGCCTTTAAAAGCCTTTACAGGTTACCACTTTAGATTTACAGAGGAGGTCTACTGCTTAACTTACTGCCCTCAATCTGACCTTCACGGTGATACCTCACATGCATGGTGCAATTGCTGTTTAAATTTGACGCCAGACCGACGCTTGCGTTCGCCTTAGCGCGAGAGCAGGGGGGGACAGGGGTGCTTTTTTTTTTTTCTTTATTATTTTTTTGCTTTTTTATCTTATTTTTAAACTGTTCCTTTCATTTTTTTTTTAAATCATTTTTATTGTTATCTCAGGGAATGTAAATATCCCCTATGATAGCAATAGGTAGTGACAGGTACTCTTCTTTGAAAAAATTGGGGTCTATTAGACCCTAGATCTCTCCTCTGCCCTCAAAGCATCTGACCACACCAAGATCGGTGTGATAAAATGCTTTCCCAATTTCCCAATGGTGCTGTTTACATCCGGCGAAATCTAAGTCATAAAATGCTCGTAGCTTCCGGTTTCTTAGGCCATAGAGATGTTTGGAGCCACTCTGGTCTCTGATCAGCTCTATGGTCAGCTGGCTGAATCACCGACTGCATTCTCAGGTTCCCTGTTGAGACAGGAGAGCCAGAGAAAAACACGGAAGACGGTGGGGGGCATTCCCTCCCACTGCTTGTAAAAGCAGTCTAGAGGCTAATTAGCTGCTAGGATTGCTTTTACATGAAAGCCGACCGCTGGCTGAAAAGAATGATACCAAGATGATACCTAAACCTGCAGGCATCATTCTGGTATAACCACTCAAAGTCGTGAATGGCGTACCTGAAGACAAAAAAATGGTTAACAATAAAGCACAGTAAATAGTAAAGTATAAAAAATTGCATACCTGAAAAGCAAACATGATAAAACATAATAACAATAAAACATTGCAGAATAGAATACAGTAAAAAAGAGCAGAACAATAGAGAGAGAATAGAGAGAGAGAGAACAATAAAACGACAACTATTATTTTATATTTTATATTTTTTTTGTGTGTTTTTTTTTTTTTACACTGTTTTTGTAACTGTAACTTTTATAACGGTAACCGGTTCCAGGTTCGGGTCTCTCAAAATGCGATGGCATCTTGGGAGACCCTGTGAAAGTGTGTCCTAGTCTGTGCAATGCTGTACCCTACGCTAATACTCAACTAGTGCATGGTAGCGTTCAAAACATTCACCAATGCAAAGACCAGGATTGTCAGGACAGGAGGGACAATAATAGCGGGCGTCACGCCTATATCCGCGCTTGCTGCAGACACAACATCTTTTTTGGGGGGTTTGTTGGGTAGGGGTACTCGGGAGGACATAAAGAAAATGCCTCTCATGCAGCCGACTGCATTTGGTTGGGGATGTGCATGGGGGAAGTACGGGCGCTGCAGAAGTGGTGGGTTCCCAATTAGGATTGGCGAATGCAGCAGGAAGGGCACTATGTGCACGACGGCCTGTGTCTGTCTTCTTGGTGGCAGCGGGACACTAGTTGTGCTTGCCACCTCACCAGCTTGAACTGCACTTATGGGACTCACCACGTCACCAAGTGTTACTGCAGTGCTGGTTTGACTACGACGGGGGTGTACTAGGCCGCTGGTGCTTGCCAGTTCACCAAAACGCTACCAAAAAAACTGTTAGCAATTGCAGGGATCAGGCCTGACTCTACGAACGCTGCAGTTATGCGTTTAGTGTTTTGTAAGTGTCAGTGATCGATCGATACTGCACTTGGGTGGGCTGGGCCGGGCGGAGGGGCAAAACGCAGGTGCTAGCAGGTATCTGGGCTGATCCCGCTAACACTGCGTTTTTGGGAACCCTAAACTGCTGGGGACGCTAGTATAGATCTGATCGGATCAGATATTGATGCGTCCAGATACTATACCACTAAGGGAGGCGTATGCTGCGTGCGTGGATGTTAGCGGTACTGGCGCTGCCTGGGGCGACACATATCACCGCCGGGCGATCAGGGGGCTAAGCCTTTATTAGGTAATAAACGGCGGGTGCCCTGACACTATAAAAAATAAACGAACTAACCAGCGTCACCCGTAACGGTTATACGGTGATCAGTGGTGAAAGGGTTAACTAGGGGGCAATCAAGGGGTTAAAACATTTATAAGATAGTATATGGGGGTCCCTGTCGCTATAAAACGCTGACGGCGAACCTAAATATTTACGTCCCTAACTAGCATCACCAGTGACACTAATACAGCGATCAGAAAAATGATCGCTTAGTGACACTGGCGACAGGGGGTGAGTAAGGGGTTAAAACTTTATTAGGGCGGGTTAGGGGGGTACCCTAGATCTAAAGGGGGCTAATACTAACTACCCTACCACAGTAACTGTCACAAACTGACACCATGCAGTAATCAGAAAAAAAAAAACTGCTTGGTGTCAGTGTGACGGGGGGGGGGGGGGGGGGGTGATTAGGGGGTGATCGGGGGTGATCGGGGGGTAAAGGGGGGTGTTATGTGTGCCTGGCATGTTCTACTGTGATGTGTGTGTGTTGTGCACTCACATTTCAGTCTTCTCTCCTCTGCGCCGGAACAGAAACTGCCGAGCCGAGGAGAGATGACATCATCATGTACTACACAGAGGCAGGGGAAGAATCTCATTGGCTGGGAGCGATCGCGAGGGGGGGCCACGATCGGATGGCCTCCCCCTCATCTCTGATCCCTGCCAGACCAAAGGCGACCGCCCCGCGGAAAGGCAATCACGTACCAGGTACGTGATTTTTGCCTGCCCGTGCCATTCTGCTGACGTATATCTGCGTGAGGCGATCGTCAAGTGGTTAAACACCCCTAAAATGTGTACAAATGTTATTGTTGTCCTTAAATTCAGGCAGCGTGGAAGAGGATTTTTTTTTTTGGGGCCCAAACTCATTTGGAACTCTCCCTCCCTCCCAACCGCTAAGTCAACTGATACCAATACTCTATCTGCTGACTTTGCCAAACCCATACACACTATACCTACCTCTTTTGTGGTCATATTTATGGATAAATTCACCAAAGCATGTAGTGCAAGTGCCTGCCTGAATACTTTCAAATGGTACAGGAAGCACCTTCATGGTTAACAGAGGACAGAATTAAAATTAGACTTGAGAAACTTAACATTAATAAATCACCGGGACCAGATGGCTTGCATCCGAGGGTACTTAGGGAACTCAGTCAAGTGATTGCCAGACCGTTGTTCCTAATTTTTACAGACAGTCTACTGACTGGAATGGTACCAGCTGATTGGAGAAAAGACAATGTAGCACCAATATTTAAAAAGGGCCCAAAATACATCCCTGGGAATTACAGACCAGTTAGCCTAACATCAATAGTATGTAAACTCTTGGAGGGGATGATAAGGGACTATATACAAGATTTTAGTAATAAGAACGGTATCATTAGCAGTAATCAGCATGGATTCATGAAGAATCGTTCTTGCCAAACCAATCTATTAAACTTCTATGAGGAGGTGAGTTGCCATCTAGATAAAGGAAGGCCCGTAGACGTGGTGTATCTGGGTTTTGCAAAAGCATTTGACACAGTTCCCCATAAACGTTTACTGTACAAAATAAGGTCCGTTGGCATGGACCATAGGGTGAGTACATGGATTGAAAACTGGCTACAAGGGCGAGTTCAGAGGGTGGTGATAAATGGGGAGTACTCAGAATGGTCAGGGGTGGGTAGTGGGGTTCCCCAGGGTTCTGTGCTGGGACCAATCCTATTTAATTTGTTTATAAATGACCTGGAGGATGGGATAAACAGTTCAATCTCTGTATTTGCAGACGATACTAAGCTAAGCAGGGCAATAACTTCTCCTCAGGATGTGGAAACCTTGCAAAAAGACCTGAACAAATTAATGCGGTGGGCGACTACATGGCAAATGAGGTTCAATGTAGAAAAATGTAAAATAATGCATTTGGGTGGCAAAAATATGAATGCAATCTATACACTGGGGGGAGAACCTCTGGGGGAATCTAGGATGGAAAAGGACCTGGGGGTCCTAGTAGATGATAGGCTCATCAATGGCATGCAATGCCAAGCTGCTGCTAACAAAGCAAACAGAATATTGGCATGCATTAAAAGGGGGATCAACGCCAGAGATAAAACGATAATTCTCCCACTCTACAAGGCTCTGGTTCGGCCGCACCTGGAGTATGCTGTCCAGTTCTGGACACCAGTCCTCAGGAAGGATGTACTGGAAATGGAGCGAGTACAAAGAAGGACAACAAAGCTAATAAAGGGTCTGGAGGATCTTAGTTATGAGGAAAGGTTGCAAGCACTGAACTTATTCTCTCTGGAGAAGAGACGCTTGAGAGGGGATATGATTTCAATTTACAAATACTGTACTGGTGACCCCACAATATGGATAAAACTTTTTCACAGAAGAGAGTTTAATAAGACTCGTGGCCACTCATTACAATTAGAAGAAAAGAGATTTAACCTTAAACTACGTAGAGGGTTCTTTACTGTAAGAGCGGCAAGGATGTGGAATTCCCTTCCACAGGCGGTGGTCTCAGCGGGGAGCATTGATAGCTTCAAGAAACTATTAGATAATCACCTGAATGACCGCAACATACAGGGATATACAATGTAATACTGACACATAATCACACACATAGGTTGGACTTGATGGACTGTCTTTTTTCAACCTCACCTACTATGTAACTATACTGTTTAAAGTTTTGTTCTCCTATTATCTTGATAGGTAAGTGCAGAATGTAAAAATGTGCTTCAATTTGGAGAGTGTATTCATATTTTTGGATTATGACACTTCTAACCTGTCCAATGGGCTGCCAAACGTGTAAATAAGGAGGGGCTGGCCAAAGTAACACACATTATTTATGCATTCAGGTCTCAATGAAGTGGAGAGGGTTACCTGTCCAAAACATCCCCCCCCACCATAAAATTTTTACAATAGACCATCAGAGGGGGTGAGAAACCTGATAAGTGGACCTTATACTTTTTCTTTAAATACTCATTTCAATAAATGTTCTACTTATGTTTGCCAAGAATGTTTGTGTCTAATCTGCTTGCAATGTTATGTGCAAAAGTACTAATTTTTTTTCTTGTTTTGACTCCACAGTTATTATTATTATACAGGATTTATATAGCGCCAGCAGTTTGCACAATGCTTTACAACATCGGGGAAGACAGTACAATTACAATGCAATTCAATACAGGAGGGATCAGAGGGCCCTGTTCGTTAGAGCTTACAATCTAGAAGGGAGGGTCAAGTGGAACAAAGGGGAGTAGCTGTGGGGGATGATCAGATGGACAAAAAAAAAATACAGTTGTTAGGTGTGGGTAGGTTAGACTTCTTTGAAGAGGAGGGTTTTCAGGGGTTGTCTAAAGGCTAATAGAGTAGGAGATAGACAGACAGATTGGGGTAAGGAGTTCCATAGGCAGTTTCCTTCCAACCCACAGGAATGGCAGACTGTGGCCTCCCAATTCGTCCAGCAGTGGGACTTTCCCAACTGCGGTGGTGCAAAAGATGGGAAGCACGTCCAGATCATCCCACCCCCAACTCGGGGTCATACTACTTTAATTACAAGGGGTACAGTAGTATTGTGAACTTGACGGTGGTGGCGGTGAATTATGAGTTCTTATATCTGGACGTGGGGAAGAATGGCCGTATGTCAGATGGTGGAGTCATCGCACAGACGGAATTTTACAGGCGTCTCCAGAATGGCAGCTTGGGCTTGCCTCCTCCAGCAAATACATTGCGGGCATCCCGTTTGTTTTTGTGACGGATGAGGCCTTTGCACTGGGGGAACATTTGAAGAGGCCATTCCCCGTGAGAACCCTGACCCCAGAGCAGAGGGTTTTTAATTGCCCGTGCCAGAAGAGTGGTCGAAAATGCTTTTGGCATAATGTCCAGCCGGTTCCGGATTTTCCAAATGGCCATCAATATGGCCGAATACGAACTCAACCATATCATTATGAGCTGCTGCATTCTTCATAATTTCCTGCGTAAGAATGCAGCCAACTATCTGGCCTCAGTTGCGACTGAAGCCGACTCACCGGCACAAACAATGACGGCGCTTGAAACTGGCCGTCCTGGCTTGCCCCCCAAAGCGTCCGCGAAGTACGGCAAAGCTATGTGGAGTACTTCGTGGGTAGGGGTGCAATTGATTTACCAGAGAATCTGGAAGCTCTTTAAATTTAAATAAATAATTAAAAAAAAAAAACTAAACTCATAGTTCATTTGATTTACTGCTTGTGTTTCTTATCTGTCTCCTAGGTTCTCCAATAGCCTTTTAGTTTTGGCCATTTTCTTCAACAATGCAAACGTAACTTTTGCTCCCGTAGGCGCGCATCGGGGAAATTCTGTGCTGGCCGTGTCCCTTGGACACAGCCAGTCACAGATCACTGTAAACGGCCAATCACAGCGGCCGTTTAGAGCGCGATCGGAGCTTCCAATGAGAGATGATCTCAAGTGTAAACATATGAGATCATCTCTCATTGCCGGCTTTCTCTCCTCACACAGAGACAGCTTGTGAGGAGAGAGAGGATCTGTGCTAAATCGTGAGAGCCAGCTGTTTTGTAAAAACACAATGTCAGAGATGTTACCTGGTTGGGCGTCGTTGCGTGACAGGGCGCGTTGGTGCGTGCGTTCCTGTGGGTGCTTGGGCGCCTGCCTCTATGGGCCCTGGTGTTGGCGTTCCGGCTGGCCATGGTGGACGCGGTGGTGCCCGGGCGCGCGCGCATTCGCGTTAGTGTGCTTCCGCCTATGGGCGCTGTTATGCGTTTGCCTGGTGGTGCTGGTGTGTGCGCCGCTGTCTGGGGGCGCGCTCAGGCGCGTGTGGGTGCGCGGGCGCCTGTGCGTAATGGTGCGCACACGTGCGCGGCGTTCGGCGCCAATCAGCATATTTAGGCTTTCCTCTCCCTCTGATCGGTGCTGCCTGATCAACAGCTCCCATGCCTAGTTCCCGTTGCTTGTTCCTTGTTCCTGTGTTCCTGTGTTCTGATCTGTTGACGACCCGGCTTGCCTTTTGGACTCTCCTGACTTCCGCCTGCATCTGACCCCAGCTTGGTTGACCTTGCTTCTGCCTGCTCCTCCTGCACCTCCGCTGTCCGCCTGTTGCTGAACCCTGCCTGTGTGTGACCTCCTGCTCCTGCTCAGCATCCGTTGCCTGTGCCTTTGATTACCATCTGCTGTTTGGAGACTTCCTGCTTCCAGAATCCGGACTCCTGCACAGGCTCTCATACCACTCCACACTCGTGTGCTTCCTGTCTGCTCTACCAGGGGCCGCGAGTAGGATAGTAAGGGAGCCTACCCTCTGCCCAAGCGGACTCACCGGTCTGGTAAGTGAGAGACCTGACAGTATTAGGCAGCCATGACCGAGTCCGGGCAGGGGGCCTCCCCCATGGATGAACTTTGTAGGCACCTAGCGGGCCTTACCCAAGCAGTTAAAAGCCTACAAGAAAGCTACACCAGATTAGAGGGCCAGGTCCAAGCCCTCTCAGCAGCTCCTCCCCCCCAGGGGGCACCATCTGCCGGACTATCCCCAGCACCCTCCGTAGTAATGCTTCCTCCGGAGCCCAGGGTACCCACACCCGAAAAGTTTACTGGAGATTTTTGCAAATACCGGGCCTTCCGTAATGCCTGTGAGCCCTATTTTGCTTTACAGCCTCGCACGTTCTCTCTGGATGCCACAAAGGTTGGGATTTGTCACTGCACTACTGTCCGGCAAGCCTCAGACTTGGGCTCATCATCTACTGGAGCAGAAATCTAGGTCCTTGGATACCCTGGATGCTTTTTTCCTAGCGATGTCACAGTTATACGAGGACCCCCAACTAATTGCAACTGCCGAGGCAGCCTTGCACGCCCTGCAGCAAGGTCGCAGAGCGGCCGAAGATTACGCAGTTGAGTTCTGACGTTGGAGCTCTGATACGGAGTGGAACGACGCTGCCTTGCGTCATCAATTTCGGATGGGGTTATCTGATCCCCTTAAAGATGAGCTGGCACGTGTTGGGATACCTCAGACTCTGGATGAACTCATAAACCTGTCCATTCAGATTGACCGTCGTCTGAGAGAGAGACGTTCTGAGAGGTCCTCTAGTCATCCTCGTCCCATTTGGATGCTCCCTAAGGTTTCCAGTTCCCCCAACCAATTGCCTCCTGTCTCCTCTACTCCGGTCACGGAAGCACCCGAACCCATGCAACTTGGTCTGCTCCGGCCATCCCTTACCACGGAAGAGAAGATGCGCAGACGTACTCACAACTTATGCCTGTACTGCGGGGAAGAAGGATATTTTGTGAGGGCCTGCCCCAACAAGATACGTAAGTGTCTGACGTCTTTTTCCTTTTGTGCACCTGTTTTGCCCAAATCTGGTAACCATCTGACACTCTCTGTTATGTTACAGCTTCCCGGAAAGAACATCCCGGTGTCGGTCATTATTGACTCTGGAGCCTTCATCGACCAGACCTTCGTTAATAATCATGGCATTCCTCTTCAACCTAAAACCCAGGGACTTGCAGTATTCTTAGCAGATGGCTCTACCCTCAGTTTCGGTCCAGTCACCTGTGAGACTGTCCCACTACTGGCCACCATAGGCCCGGAACACCAGGAACTCTTACGCTTGGATGTCATCTCCTCTCTTCCCAATCATCCTAGGAATGCCCTGGCTACAGGTACACAACCCCAGCATTGACTGGTCTACGGGAAAGATCCAATTTCTGACTACTGCAGGCAACACTGCTTACATGGGACACCCGTGACACTGACTCAGTGTCTTTGCTTGGATTCTGATACCAAGCTTTGCCAACCCCTTCCCGAGGCCTACCGGGATTTCCAGGATGTCTTCAGCCTGAAGGGGGCAGAGACCCTTCCAGTGCACAGGCCTTATGATTGCCCAATAGAACTCTTACCTGGAACCGAAGTTCCCTTCGGGAGGATTTTCCCACTAACTGAGCAGGAGCTGGGCACTTTGAAAAATTACATTGATGAGAACTTAAAGAAAGGGTTCATTCGCCCCTCCACGTCTCCAGCTGGTGCAGGCATCTTCTTCGTGGAGAAGAAGGACCACTCCCTACGCCCCTGTATCGACTACCGGGAATTAAACAAAATCACTATCAAGAACAGATACCCGTTACCCTTAGTACCTGAATTATTTCAAAGACTGGGAACCGCAAACGTTTTCACCAAGTTGGATCTCTGTGGGGCGTATAACTTAATTCGCATAGGAGAAGGGGATGAGTGGAAGACGGCTTTTCGTACTCAATTTGGGCACTTCGAGTAACTTGTCATGCCCTTTGGCCTGTGTAACACGCCAGCAACCTTCCAACACTTCGTCAATGACGTCTTCCGTGACTTCCTGGACCTCTATGTTATAGTCTATCTGGACGATATCCTGATTTTTTCCGCTTCTCTGGCCGACCACCGCAGGCATGTATGAAATGTTCTCACCCGACTTAGGCAACATGGGCTCTATCCTAAACTCGAAAAATGCGAATTTGAGCTTCAATACATTCAGTTCCTGGGCCTGATCATCTCCCCTGAGGGTATCAAGATGGATCCCCAAAAGGTATCTGCTATCCTGGACTGGCCTGCACCCATAGATAAGTAAGGGGTACAACGCTTTATTGGTTTTGCCAATTTCTATAGGAAATTCATAAAAGGATTCTCCTTGATAATCACTCCCATTACTGAACTCACCAGACAAGGAAGCTGGTTTTGCTGGACTCCTAAGGCACAGTCAGCCTTCGAGGAACTCAAAGCTCTATTTACCTCAGCCACCATTCTGAAGCATCCCAACCCAGCTCTACCGTTCGTGTTAGAAGTTGACGCATCCGAAATTGCGGTAGGAGCTGTGCTCTCGCAACGACAAGGCACCAAAGCTCTTCTTAGAAAATTTCAAAGCAAAAAGAATCGCGCTAAATAAATGACAAATTGTGCATAAATTATATACAGTGACACAAATGAGAGGGCACAGTTATATAACACACAATATAAATAAGGATAAATCTAAATAAACCCTCATGTGATCTTTTGTTAAAAAGTCCAAAAGGTGAACTAAACTGCAGTGAAAGAGGTGGCCCCAAACCACCAAAATAAATAAAAGTCCAAGTGATTAGCGAGTATTCATCTGTGAAAAAAAGCAGTCCACCACCAAGAACGGAAGGGGTCACTCCTTACCGAAAGGCCACGATCCCCCACTACAGGGATCATAGCTCGCAGGTACAAATGACACTGACAACGGGAACCCGCATCGGCATCCACTAGGGGTCGTCACAACGTCAGCAGTAAACTCATGGAAGGGGCGTACTTTTGCACTTTTGCACTCCTGCGTGGCCTTTCAGTAAGGAGTGACCCCTTCCGTTCTTGGTGGTGGACTGCTTTTTTTCACAGATGAATACTCGCTAATCACTTGGACTTCCATTTATATTGGTGGTTTGGGGCCACCTCTTTCACTGCAGTTTAGTTCACCTTTTGGACTTTTTAACAAAAGATCACATGAGGGTTTATTTAGATTTATCCTTATTTATATTGTGTGTTATATAACTGTGCCCTCTCATTTGTGTCACTGTATATAATTTATGCACAATTTGTCATTTATTTAGGGGGATTCTTTTTGCTTTTTAATTTTCTAGTAACAATTGGTGTTTCATTGTCAGAATTGCTGCTGTTTATACAATTTTTTGATTTTCGATTTATGTCACATTTATACATCATATAGCGCAGTTTTTTTCCCCTTTTCTTTTACCAAAGCTCTTCTGTACCCTGTGGGGTTTTTCTCAGGTAAACTTTTATCTTCTGAGAGAAATTACGATGTGGGAGATCGAGAACTTCTGGCTATTAAAGCAGCTTTAGAGGAACGGCATTACCTTCTGGAGGGTGCTGCTTATCCCATCCTGGTCTACACGGACCATAAAAACTTATATATATAGAATACCTGAGAACGGCTAAGAGGCTAAAACACCGGCAGGCCAGATGGGCACTTTTTTTTCTCGATTTCAGTTCCACATCACCTTCAGACCCGGATCCAAAAATGTTAAGTCTGACGCACTTTCACGTATGTTCCATGATTCGGAAGAAAGGTTACCTCCAGATACCATCCTTCCCCCTGGGAAATTCTTGCTTCTACAAGAAAATCTAGTCTCTCAAATCAGATGGGCTTCTATGGGGATGGCGCTACCCGCTGGGGCCTGTGCCAAGGATGGCCTGTTTTGGCATGAAAACAAGATTGTGGTCCCTGAAGAACTAAGGGTACAGGTATTGGAACATTGTCATGATCATAAACTGGCTGGACATTTTGGCACACGAAAAACAAGTGATCTGGTACAGAGTACCTTCTGGTGGCCTCACCTTTTTAGGGATTGTAAAAAGTTAGTTGATTCCTGCAATACTTGCGCCAGAAGCAAGAACAGCCAGGCTAGAGCCTGGGGACTATTGAAACCTCTCCCAGTCCCAGAGAGACCATGGAGTATGATCTCAATGGACTTTGTCATTGAACTCCCCTCTATCTTTGTCGTGGTAGACAGATTGTCTAAAATGGCTCATTTCCTTCCAATGAAGGGTACTCCATCGGCTACGGAGACAGCCAATATTTTCATTAAGGAAATTGTCAGGTTACATGGAGTTCCAAAGAATATAGTTTCTGACCGTGGTGTCCAGTTCACCTCCAGATTCTGGAAGGCCCTCTGTGGCTCCTTGGAAATTGAATTGGCGTTCTCCTCAGCCTACCATCCCCAATCAAATGGACAAACTGAGAGGATGAATCAAACTCTGGAGCAATATCTCCGCTGTTTTTCTGCCTTCTCCCAGGATGATTGGGCCTCCCTACTCCCTATTGTGGCATTTTCTTACAACAATTCCTTGCATTCAGCTACCAACCAGACTCCATTCTATGCCAACTATGGCTTTCATCCGTCCTTTTTGCCTGGGTCAATACCTGAGTGTTCTGTTCCTGCAGTAGCTGAAACCCTGAATTTCTTCTCAGTAAACAACAGACTATTACAGGATACCATGGCCAAGGCCCAAGAAGGTTACAAGAAAATGTTTGATAAAAAGAGGCGTGGAGAACTTGTGTTGGAACCCGGCAACCCAGTATGGTTATCTACCGCCAATCTGAAGTTGGTGTGCCCGTCTAAGAAACTAGGCCCTACGTTCCTGGGTCCCTTCCTGGTAAGGAGGAAAATTAACAATGTCGCTTATGAGCTTGACCTGCCTTATTCTCTGAAGGTGCACCCGGTCTTCCACGTGTCTCTCTTGAAGCCGGTTACCCCCAATTCTTTTGTTGGCCGTAGTGTCGGTCCACCCAAACCCATTCTTGTGGACAATGAGGAGGAGTTCGAAGTGGAACCAATCCAAGACTGCAGAAGGAGGCGTAATCAAACCCAATACCTCATAAAGTGGAAAGGATACGGCCCTGAAGACAACTCATGGGAACCTTTGCATGCCAGAGAACTCTTGCAGGCTTTCAAAGACTTGCATGCCTCCAAGTTAGCCCAATTGGGCATCCGGTGTCTGCCCTTGAGGAGGGGGCACTGTCAGAGAGGTTACCTGGTTGGGCGTCGTTGCGCGCTAGGGCGCGTTGGTGCGCACGTTCCTGTGGGTGCTCGGGCGCCTGCCTCTATGGGCACTGGTGTTGGCGTTCCGGCTGGCCATGGTGGACGCGGTGGTGCCCAGGCACGTGCGCGCGTTCGCGTTAGTGCGCGTCCGCCTATGGGCGCTGTTATGCATTTGCCTGGTGGTGCTGGTGTGCGCGCCGCTGTCCGGGGGCGCGCTCAGGCGCGTGCGAGTGTGCGGGGGAGCCTGTGCGTAACGGTGCGCACACGTGCGCTGCGTTTGGCACCAATCAGCCTATTTAGGCTTTCCTCTCCCTCTGATCGGTGCTGCCTGATCAACAGCTCCCATGCCTAGTTCCCGTTGCTTGTTCCTTGTTCCTGTGTTCCTGTGTTCTGATCTGTTGACGACCCGGCTTGCCTTTTGGACTCTCCTGACTTCCGCCTGCATCTGACCCCAGCTTGGTTGACCTTGCTTCTGCCTGCTCCTCAAGCACCTCCGCTGTCCGCCTGTTGCTGAACCCTGCCTGTGTGTGACCAGTCTATAGCTCCTGCTCAGCATCCGTTGCCTGTGCCTTTGATTACCATCTGCTGTTTGGAGACTTCCTGCTTCCGGAATCCGGACTCCTGCACAGGCTCTCATACCACTCCGCACTCGTGTGCTTCCTGTCTGCTCTACCAGGGGCCGCGAGTCGGATACGTAAGGGAGCCTACCCTCTGCCCAAGCGGACTCACCAGTCTGGTAAGTGAGAGACCTGACACACAATAAAAACACACATCAGAGCCCAACAGTGCCCATACAGTGCCACATCAGTGCCACAGTGCTCATTACTGTTGGTGTCACAGTGCCATCTGTCATCAGTGCCATCTGTCAGTGCCATCTGCCACATCAGTGCCACCTGTCAGTGTCACCTGCCACATCAGTGCCACCTGTCAGTGTCACCTGCCACATCAGCGCCATGTTTCATCAGTGCCACATGTCATCAGTGCCACATCAGTGCCACGTGTAATCAGTGCCACATCAGTGCCACATATCAGTGCCATCTGCCAGTGTCGTATGTCATCAGTGCCACGTATCAGTGCCATCTGTCACCAGTGCCATCTGCCATTGTCACGTGTCATCAGTGCCATCTGTCAGTGCCATCTGTCGTCAGTGCCATCTGTCATCAGTGCCATCTGTCAGTGTCACCTGCCACATCAGTGCCACCTGTCTGTCACCTGCCACATCAGTGTCACCTACCACATCAGTGTCACGTGTCATCAGTGCCATGTATCAGTGCCATCTGTCAGTGCCATCTGTCGTCAGTGCCACCTGTCATCAGTGCCATCTGTCAGTGTCACCTGCCACATCAGTGCCACCTGTCTGTCACCTGCCACATCAGTGTCACCTGTCAGTGTCACCTACCACATCAGTGCCATTTGTCATCACTAAAAATGTCACAAGATTATTTTCAGCCGAGGAGGCATACAATATTCTTGCGGCCGAAGAGAGCAACGGGGAGCTCTCCGCTTTGGATTCCTCCTCATATTCAGATTCTGAGTCTGACGTGAACTACGAGCCTGTCTTAAGCAGTGGTACACTGACAGCCTCAGAGGAGGAGGATGAGAGTCCGCCCTCCAGACGAAGGTGTACTGGTGAGGAGGCAGTGCCATCCACCAGCACCGCAATGCCATCCACCAGCACCTCAATGCCATCCACCAGCACTGCAGTACCTTGGCAAAGGCCACGTACCAGTGGGGTGTCACCTCAGTCCCAAAGGGTTAGGTCCCATGCCAGCCTTCCCTATTCCCTTCAGAACCCCTTATGGCTTCCTCCTAATTCAGGAGAAGCTATCATTCCCCCTTTCACTGCCCAGCCAGGAGTCCAGGTGGACACAGAAAATTTTTCACCAATAGATTTTTTCAACCTTATTTTTACTGAGGACATGCTTGCATCAATTGTGGCCCAGTGCAACCTCTATGCCCAACAATTTATAGCAAGCAACCCAACATCCTATTATGCCCGTCCCTATGAGTGGAGAGCCCTAACAGTGGAGGAGTTTAAAAATTTTTTGGGCCTCACATTCTGTATGGGACTAACCAAAAAAATGTATTATATTCCTATTGGTCTACCCTCCCCATCCACCACATGCCCATCTTTTCCTCAGTAATGCCCAGGAGCAGATATCTCATGATTATGAGATTCCTGCACTACAATGATAATACCCAGTGCCCTCCCCGAAATTACCCAAATGTTGACAAGCTTTATAAAATTCAGCCACTAATAAAATATTTTTCTGATATCTTCCCCCGGTTGTTTACCCCAGACCAACACATATGCGTGGATGAGTCCCTTGTCAAATTTACTGGCAGGCTGGGCATAAAACAATTTATTTCCACCAATAGGGCCCGCTATGGGGTGAAGATGTATAAATTGTGCAACCGAGCTACAGGCTAAACCTATGCCTCAGTGTTAAACGAAGGGAAGGACACCCAGCTACATCCCCCTAATTGCCCAGAATACATTGGATCGAGTGGGAAAGTCGTTTGGGAACTCATAAACCCACTCCTGGAGAAAGTCTACCATTTGTATGTGGACAATTTTTACACTAGTTTGCCCCTGTTCCGCAACCTTCACAGAAAGAAGACCCCAGCATGTGGCACCATAAGGAAGAACCGCAAGGGCTTTCCTCAAAGCCTCGTCAACAAGAAGCTAAGAAGAGAGGAGACGGCGAGTTTGCGGAATGAGGAAATTCTGGCTGTGAAGTGGAGGGACAGAAGGGATGTCTATGTGCTTTCATCAATCCACAATAATACCGTCGTGGAGATAACCAGGAGGAGTGGCCGAATCCAAAAGCCAACATGTATCCACGAATACAACATGTTTATGGGGGGTGTCGACTTCAACGACTAGATGCTTGAACCCTACCTTGCCACGAGATGAACATACCAGTGGTATAAAAAAGTTTCAATTTATTTGTTTAATTTGGTCATATACAACAGCTACGTTATTTATCACAAATTCACCGCAAGCCCCAAATTCCTTGGCTACCAGGAGGAAATCACCACTGCCCTTGTATTCCCGAACGGCCCACCAGAATCCATTCAATCCGATGTGAACGCCACTTTCCCGAAAAAATCCCTCCCAGAGAGAGAAAAACGGCAGAAAAAATGCCGGGTGTGCACCAAAGCAGGAGTGCGAAGAGACACCACTTTTTATTGTCCCCAATGTCCTTCCCAACCAGGCCTCTGCATAGTTGACTGTTTACGCCGTTACCATACTTCACTAAATTATGAGTGAAATATGGTAAACATAACCCTCATTTCCTGCCATTTACCTTCACACCCCTTATGCCTCTACTTGCTCTGTAACTGACCCTGGCTTGTTATTCAACCACGCTTCTGCCTACAGATTCTGTTCATATCTCTGCCTGATCTCGAACTGACCCTGGCTTGTTATTCAACCACACTTCTGCCTACCGATTCTGTTCATACCTTTGCCTGATCTGGAACTGACCCTGGACTGTTTGACCATCCTTTTTGCCTGCCTTATGGACTGATCTTGTACCCTGCCACTGGACTAGTGGGATTCATAACACAAGGGTCTCACATATGTGAGGGGCTCCAGAATTGTTTTTTCTGGATGAAGAAAACATTTTTTTTTGTTTTCTCATTCCTAGATTGGGGTCTGGAGGCTCAGAGGCTTCAAAGAGATTTGGGTGGGAGAAGCCTCTACCCCTGTCCCCATTCTGTCCTGAACAAGGCCCTACTTCTGCCTGCTGTCTGTAGGACCTATGCCATCATGCCTCTGCCTGTCGCATGAACTGACTACACCACATGGATGGACCATGTTCCTGCCTAATACCAGGATCAATATTTTGGCACTGCTGACAATCTCTGCCTGCACTGACCCGGGACTGTATATGGACAGTATCCCTGCATGCTGCCTGTACTGACTATGGACAGTGTTCCTGCCTGTTGCTTGGACAATTGCATTCGCTTTTGCTGACCAAGTCCCTGCCTGCTGCCTGGACCAGTGCTATCCTCCTGTGGACAACTGTGCTACTAAAACCACAGGCAATCTTTTTTTTTTTACCCTTTGCTCAGCAGAATGTATTTTGGGGTGTAATTCTTGGTATGTGCATGCTATGTGACGGTGTTCCTTGTATGTGGCCAGGCTGTGTAAAAGTCTCACACATGTGGTATCGCCATACTCAGGAGGAGTAGCAGAATGTATTTTGGGGTGTCATTTTTGCTATGTACATGCTATGTGTTGGAAATATATTATAAATGGACAACTTTGTGTAAAAAAAAAATGTGTTTTCATTTTTTTTCCACATTCTCCAAAAACTTCTAGAAAAAAATGAACCATTCAAAAGACTCATTATGCCTCATAGATTATACGTTGGGGTGTTAGCTTTCCAAAATGGGGTCATTTTGTGGGCGTTTCCATTGTCCTGGTGCTCCAGGGCCTTCAAAAGTGTAATAGGTGGTTGAGAAATGAGATGTGTAATTTATGCTCCTAAAACCCTTGAAGGTGCTATTTCAATATTGTGCCTCTGTATGTGGTCAGGCTGTGTAAAAGTCTCACACATGTGGTATCACCATACTCAGGAGGAGTATCAGAATGTATTTTGTGGTGTCATTTTTGCTATGTACATGCTATGTGTTGGAAATATCTTATAAATGGACAACTTTGTGTAAAAAAAATGCGTTTTCATTTTTTTTCCACATTCTCCAAAAACTTCTGGACAAAAATGAACCGTTCAAAAGACTCATTATGCCCCATAGAGTATACATTGGGGTGTTAGCTTTCCAAAATGGGGTCATTTTGTGGGCGATTCCATTGTCCTGGTGCTCAAGGGCCTTCAAAAGTGTAATAGGTGGTTGAGAAATGAGATGTGTAATTTATGCTCCTAAAACCCTTGAAGGTGCTATTTCAATATTGTGCCTCTGTATGTGGCCAGGCTGTGTAAAAGCCTCACACATGTGGTATCACCATACTCAGGAGGAGTAGCAGAATGTATTTTGGGGTGTCATTTTTGCTATGTACATGCTATGTGTTAGAAATATCTTATAAATGGACAACTTTGTGTAAAATAAATGCGTTTTAATTTTTTTTGCACATTTTCCAAAAACTTCTGGAAAAAAATGAACTTTTCAAAAGACTCATTATGCCTCATAGATTATATGTTGGGGTGTTAGATTTCCAAAATGGGGTCATTTTGTGGGCGTTTCCATTGTTCTGGTGCTCCAGGGCCTTCAAAAGTGTAATAGGTAGTTAACAAGTTAGATGTGTCATTTATGCTCCTAGAACACTTGATGGTGCTCCCTGCATGTTGGGCCTCTCTGTGTGGCTAGGCTGTGAAAAAGTCCCACACATGTGGTATCGCCATACTTAGGAGGAGTAGAAGAATGTATTTTGGGGTGTCATTTGTGGTATACACATGCCATGTGAGAGAAATAACCTATTACAATGACAATTTTGTGGGAAAAAAAAAATCTTCATTTTGCAAAGAATTGTGGGAAAAAATGACAACATCAAAAACCTCACCATGCATCTTACTAAATACTTTGGAATGTCTACTTTCAAAAAAGGGGTAATTTGGGGGGTATTTGTACTTTCCTGGCTTGTTCATCACAAGAAATGAGATAGGCCACCAGTACATCAGGCGTGATCAATTTTTTATGATTTGCACCACAACTTGTAGACTCTATAACTTTCACACAGACCAAATAATATCCACTAATTTTGGTAATTTTTACCAAAGATATGTAGCAGTATAAATTGTGGCCAAAATTTATGAAGAAAAATTTATAATTTGCAAAACTTTATCACAGAAACTGAGAAAAATGCGTTTTTTTTCTAAATTTTCAGTCTTTTTTCATTTATAGCGCAAAAAATAAAAAACACAGAGGTGATCAAATACCACCAAAAGAAAGCTCTATTTGTATGAAAAAAGGACAGAAAATTCATTTGGGTACAGTATTACATGACTGAGTAATTGTCATTCAAAGTGTGAGAGCACTGAAAGCTGAAAATTGGTCTGGTCACGAGGGGGGTTTAAGTGCCCAGTTGTCAAGTGGTTAATGATAAAAATAATCATCCTTTTCAATTCCGTGAATTGCTTGTAGTCCCTAAAATTGCCTGATTTTGGCCAATTTTATAGCGCAGTGGGGGTTATTTACTAAAGGCAAATCCACTTTGCACTACAAGTGCACTGCACGTGCACTTGAAAGTGCACTGAAAGTGCACTTGTAGCACAAAGTGGATTTGCCTTAAGTAAATACCCCCCATTGTCACTGTAACTACAACAACTTACTAAAAAAAAAACTGGTATTGAGCATTGAAAGAAGAAGCCACACATTGTTCAGTATTAAACATTTTACTACAAGCACATTCACATGTGTGTTATAAAAGGTTTTTTTTTAACAAACCAACATCTTTGGTATATGACATGTATGTTTGACAGTATATAGCCTTTTTGGTGGCTAAACAGGCATGTTTAAAACCAGAGCATACACATCCCCAACTCAGGAACTTACAAAGTTCAACTTTGCTGAAGTGAAGGCCATATGAGACATTAGTGAATAAGTGAATGATTCCGCGCCACAAAATATAAATAATAAGTGATAAATAATTGCAGCTACACCCTAAACAAAAATGAATAAAATCATTGATGCATACATGTGAAAAAAGAAAAAAGGGGGTAGGGGAGCGCTAAAAATATAGATCAAAAAGACTAATAATAGTTCAATGTAACCGACAAATACATTCAAGTGATGAATACCAGCCTGCTAAAGTGAAAAAGTATGGAATAAACAAAATCATTAACCTATAAGCAAAATATGAATATATGTGTTCAATAGTGATCTTAACACATAATCAAAAAGAAATATTCAATAAATCAAATATACAATAAAGTAAAGAGTCCATCAAAAACTCAAAGGTTGATTGTGATGAAATCCTGATGTGAATCTTGATATCAGAAAACGTGAGCAGCAAAATCCCTTCACCATCACTGAAAACAACACACCAATGTGCTCATGGGAATAGGTGTACGCTTACCAGATGGAGTTGACCAATTTAATTTAAAAAAAGGTCAAATAGGCTTTAGCAAGATAATGCTTGCTGCAATGGAGAGGAATAAACCAGACTCTTGTCCTCACATCACAGGGTCTCACGCATGGGATATGAAATAGATGGAGAGGAACCGAACATAGTGTAACACCATTTATTTAAAATTACAGGTAAAAACAAAGCATAGCCAAATGGCTACTCACATAGAAGGTGCCATCACCCGGCACTGAGGCTGAGAAGCGTATCTTGTGGAGTGAGGAAATCAGCTCTTTGAGGAGGGATTCCCGAATGGTCGCGGCACGCCTCGACGTACGTTTCGTTAAACACGTCTTCAGGAAGCGTACTTTGGTCACTTAGGAGATAGTTTAAATAATGTTGAATTTGCATAAGGGGAGGGGTTGAAGCAAAAACTTCCACAACGAATTGAATAAAAACTTCCACAGTATTTAAGATTATTCAATTCGTTGTGGAAGTTTTTATTGAACCGCTGTGTTTGCGGATGTTGTTGGAGACGGTTGTGCGGTGTTCTGAATAAGGCACTGAGGCTGGGAAGCATTCAACCCCTCCCCTTATGCAAATTCAACATTATTTAAACTATCTCCTAAGTGACCAAAGTACGCTTCCTGAAGACGTGTTTAACGAAACGTACGTCGAGGCGGTACTTGGTCACGCAATTACATCACATCCGGCTTCCGTGGTTCGCTTGTCCGTCGAAGGTGGAACGCACGCCATTGCCGTGACCATTCGGGAATCCCTCCTCACAGAGCTGATTTCCTCACTCCACAAGATACGCTTCTCAGCCTCAGTGCCGGGCGATGGCACCTTCTATGTGAGTAGCCATTTGGCTATGCTTTGTTTTTACCTGTAATTTTAAATAAATGGTGTTACACTATGTTCGGTTCCTCTCCATCTATTTCATATCCCATGCGTGAGACCCTGTGATGTGAGGACAAGAGTCTGGTTTATTCCTCTCCATTGCAGCAAGCATTATCTTGCTAAAGCCTATTTGACCTTTTTTTAATTAAATTGGTCAACTCCATCTGGTAAGCGTGTCCCATGAGCACATTGGTGTGTTGTTTTCAGTGATGGTGAAGGGATTTTGCTGCTCACGTTTTCTGATATCAAGATTCACATCAGGATTTCATCACAATCAACCTTTGAGTTTTTGATGGACTCTTTACTTTATTGTATATTTGATTTATTGAATATTTCTTTTTGATTATGTGTTAAGATCACTATTGAACACATATATTCATATTTTGCTTATAGGTTAATGATTTTGTTTATTCCATACTTTTTCACTTTAGCAGGCTGGTATTCATCACTTGAATGTATTTGTCGGTTACATTGAACTATTATTAGTCTTTTTGATCTATATTTTTAGCGCTCCCCTACCCCCTTTTTTCTTTTTTCATATGAGACATTAGTATGTCAAAACTGTGTTGATTTTGCCTTCATCAGATGGGGTGATCTCACCCCTGTAAAAGCCAAATTTTGAAGATGCACCCCTGAAACACGATCATCGATGCCCCATGATGGGAGCTAGCACATGTTGACACACTGGGCAGAAAGGACAATCCACTTTGCCTTACAAGTGCACTTTCAAGCGCACTTGCATTGCACTTATAGTGCAAAGTGGTTTTGCTTTTTAAATAAGCCACAGTGTGTCAACATGTGCTAGCTCCCATTATGGGCGATCAATGGATGTGTTTCGGGGGTGCAACCACTTCCTCTCACCTGCTTTAGTTTTGAGGAAGGGGTTGCACCCTCAAAACGCGTACATTGATATCCCATGATGGCGGATAGCACATGTTGACACACTGTGTGCATCTTCAAAATTTGGCTTTGCAATTACTTTAAAACTTTTAAAAAACATACAACAATAACGACAAAATTTACATTTTTTTGGGGGTTTTAGATTTTGCCTAAAACATCAATGATGTTGGTCAGTCTTTTTTTGAACATCATTGATATTTTGCTTCACCTTTTCTAAATCCCGATTGCACACCATGATATCACTGATGATTACTTGTGCACTTACACTGTTGAAGTGAGTTTCTTTTTCCACAACATCCACATCAAGTAAAAATAAAAAAACACACCATGTATTATAAATATGCAGGCATACATCTATTACTTGAATCTGTGGTCTGAGACACTGACCTGTTGTGGACACCATTTTGAACACTTCCTGAACCTCTGCATCCACATCCTCAGATTCTGCATCCACATCCTCAGGTTGTGTGCTAAGTTCCCCTTCATCAGGAGATTTGGGGTTCCTGGTGTCCTCAGATGTCACGATTCTTTTCTCCCCTATGTGAACACAAAAATGGTAAACTTAGCAGACAGATATTTGAGGCTAGAAATAGTAATATGAAACATTGCTTGGAAGTGTCGTCCAATTGTCTGTTTTGGCAGAGTTCCAAGCTGAGGACATTATTTTTTCCCTTTCAAAAGCTGGAATACTTACCTGTTTTGTGCAAGTTTCACACATGGAGAGACTCCTAGTATCAACTGAAGCACCTGCGTGGGACACCATAAAAAGGTTGTTATGGTGTCCCACACTAGTGCTCGTGTGTCCAGATGTGTAAACAGCTGCTGAGTGTCCTCTCCTTACACGGAATCAAGTTGTCATTTCATTCTAGTTTCAAACACATCTAGACAACAATGTAATGATTTTGGTGGTGTTTATATATGGTTATCACGTATCCTTAAATAAACTTAATTATTCACTTACATGCATTTGTGGTTCTCTCTGTACAATATACACAGTCTGATCATACCAATTCATTAGAAGTATACCAGGGCCATCTCTGACCAGAAGTGGCTGCACAGGGGAACCATCTCGGTTCTGTTTATGTTGCTGGGATGAATTCAGATATAATTGTTTATTATGCTCTGCTGGCATCGGAAAGTTCTGAATATCTCTGCCAGACATTGAAAGGGTGGTCCAGTGATCAGCTGACGGAGATTATTCGTTTAGCTCACTCTGTAGTTGATCAGAGCAGTATACTGTTTGAGGGTGTTCGGCCTTTGATTAAGATATGTACAGAGCTGGCTCTGCCCTGTATCCCAAAGGGCCGTGATCACTTTTATCCCCCCTTCCGCATTAACCAGGTTGCGTCCTTAGTATGGCTGTTGGAGGATGACCCTGCATCCTTCTTGGAGCACTATTCAGTTTGTTCCAAACAGTTTTTAAAGGATTGTATAGATGCAGTGCAGTCCCTGGTCAGACAGAGGGTATGTGAGCCCACTTTTGTTCTACCTGTACTTCAGGCATGGTCAGACCTGTTATGCCCAGCTTCTGTCAGCTCTCCACAACCCAGACCTGCTACTAAACACCTGCCTGCTCAGACATCTTTTCTCCCATCACCCATGGCAACCTCAGCTACAGTCCAATATACCCTACTTCCCACTAAGTATCAATACCCTGTTTCTACTTCCTGCACCTATCCTGTCTTTAACCCACCTGCCTCTTCTCTACTACCTACAGCTTCCCCACAGAAACTTCCTCTGGCCGCTGTTCCCCTTCCTTGCCATATCTCAGCCCTTCGCTTCAGTATGCCTCACCTCCTACCTACAGTCCTACAGCCACCTACAGATCTCCAGCAGTTAAACCAAAGAAGAAACGGAAGTTCTTCCCCACTCACACGATCCTGCCAGTAATCCAACCTGCTTCCACACCAACCAACCTGCGTCAGTCTGCCTTTTTGTCAGCTTAACCTGATGACCCACCTAATCCTGGCAACTCTTGGCCTGCTATCCAGCTAGAAGTTCCTGTGCCCCAGTCTGATGTTCCTGTGCCCATGTTCCAGTCCGATGTTCCAATACCTGCCGACCAGTCTGATGTGCCTACTGTTCAACCTGTTGTGCCAGTGCCTGCCGTTCAGCCTGTTGTGCCAGTGTCAGCTGTTCAGTCTATTGTGCCAACACCTGTGTCCGCTGTCCAGTCTGACTTCCCAGTGCCTGCTGACCAGTCTGACATCCCGGCGCCCATGTTCCAGCCTGATGTCCCTGTGCCCTTGTTCCAGCCTGATGTTCCTGTGCCCATGTTCCAGTCTGATGTGCCTGTGTCCCCGCTTGAAGTCCCAATGTCCCAGTCTGAAGTCCCGGTGCCTGCCTTCCAGTCTGATGTCTCGGTACCTGCCTTCCAGTCTGATGTCTTGGTACCTGCCTTCCAGTCTGATGTCTTGGTGCCTGCCTTCCAGTCTAATATCCCGATGCCTGCCTTCCAGTCTGATGTCCCGGTGCCTGCCTTCCAGTATGATGTCCTGGTGCCTGCCTTCCAATCTGATATCCTGGCGCCTGCCTTCCAGTCTGATGTCCCAGTGCGCGCGTTCCAGTCTGATGTCCCGGTGCCCGCGTTCCAGTCTGGTGTCTCGGTGCCTGCCTTCCAGTCTGATGTCTCGGTATCTGCCCTCCAGCCTGATGTCTTGGTGCCTGCCTTCCAGTCTGATGTCTTGGTGTCTGCCTTTCAGTCTGATGTTCCGGTGCCCGCCTTCCAGTCTGATGTCCCGGTGCCCGCCTTCCTGCCATGTCTCTGGCAAGTCCAATGCAGGGACTACTCGAACAAGCAAAAGAGGAAGGCAGCGCTGGATAAACTGTTGGAATTGGTGAAGGCGGTGTATCCCATGGCGGACATCAACTATTTGAAGGCCAAAATTGGTAGCCTGAGGAGCACATATAATAGGGAGCGCAAGAAGGTCCAGGATTCCCAGAGATCTGGAGCAGCAGCAGATGACGTATATGTCCCCAGGCTGTGGTACTACGACAGACTGCGTTTTTTGTCAGACCAGGTGGAATCCAGGCCATCACTATCAACACTTCTTTCAACACTTTCTTCCACATCAGCTGAGGCTCCTGAAGTCCAACCTGGGCCTTCCACCCAGGAAGAAGATGCGAAGGAGCCCAGCTTGACCCAGGTATAGCATTGCTGAACATATTTCCTGCCAAAAATTGAATGCTGTTATCTAGATGTTGTTGATCACAAAGTTCTGATTTAACAAAGTGGTTTACATATCAATAGACAGTAGTAGCCAAAAATGATTGGGACAAGAATGAAAAATGCTGGGGTCAGAATGATAGTCTTTTCTATTTGTTAACATTCAATTTGCAACAGTCATGAGCTCAAAATTGTGTGTGATTGATGACCAAAAACCTAAAACTATGTACCATTTTCATACACAGAAAAGTCTCAGCCAGGAGGAGGGCGTGGCAAGCAGCCTGACGGAATCCCAGTTTCCTCCCCTGCGCCCTCCAACCAAAAGGACCAGGAAGGCAAGGAATCTTGAGGAGTCCACGGCCGTTTTCCTCAAACAGGCTACTGTGGCACTTAACATGATCCCTGGTGTCCACGAGGCATTTGGACTTGTCACTGCAAGCAAACTAGAAAACATGGAGGAGGGCCAATCTGTGAAGAACTAATTTTGAAGGCCTTAAACAAGGGGACGAGGGGCAAACTCACAACTCAAACCCACCTGTGTGAGTTGGACCATGCACCTCCAACACCACCAACACCACAGCCACCCAACCCACCACAACAGCATGGAAGGAAGCGTAGAAGGAAGTGTTGAGAGTTATGGCCTGGATTTGGTGTGGTCTGGCAAAAAAATGCAGGCTGTTGTAAGACCACAGCCTTGTGATATATATGTCATCTGCTGCTGCTCCCGATCTGTCGGAGTCCTAGACCATATTGTGCTCCCTAATAAACGGACTCCTCAAGTTACCAATTTTGACAGTCAAATAATTGATGTCTGCCCTGGGGTACAAAGGCTTCACCAATACCAACCGTTTCTCCAGCATTGCCTTCCGCTTTATTTTGTTATGACCCCTATTAAATTTCAAATTTTGTTTTTGACAAATATTTGGCTATGTGTTTTACTTAAAAAAGGATGGTTTGTTTGTGAGTTGGCAGGTACATTTCAAAAATACAATGTCAAATTAACAAGGGACACCAACATAGTTGTATCTTTGAGGTTAAAAAATACAAGATAATAATGGTGTTGTGGTAACTTGACACACAAAACGAAAAAAAAAATTATGGAGATCACTAGAAAAAAAAAAAGATTATTCCAGAGATCACGAGAAAAAACCCAACAGAAACAATTATTAATCAGGAGATCACGAGAAATAATAAAAAATACGTTTGTCAGAACTCTGTGAATATCAGCAGCAAATCAACTTAATTATTATAGCATTATAAAGAAGAAGAGAATGCGCTGCATTGAGAGATTTCATAATTTGCTGTGTGACGATTGTGATATCTCCATTACGAACGCTAGGTTTACAAGACTGAGCACTTCTACTTCTACTTGATTCCAAGCATGCGTAAACTTTTTTGCCAGACTTGTGTACACGCAATCGGGCTTTCCGGCAACAAAGTTTTGTTGGTGGAAAATTTGAGAACCTGCTAGTCAACATTTATTGGCGGAAAGTCCGACAGCAAATATTCGATGGAGCATACACATGGTCGGACTTTCAGCCAACAAGCTCACATCCAACATTTCCCGTCGGAAAATCCGACCGTGTGTGCGTGGCATTAGTGTTATAATGAGAAAAGCTGCAGTGTCTTTATCCCTTTAGAAGTATGGAACCCTTGTAGAGTATCTCACAAAAACTAAAATTCCTGTTATGGGGGTTGCTAAAATCTGACTTGTATCTATCTTAGTGTAGACTTCTGGGAAAATCAGTGAGCCAATCACACAAGCAGGAAATTACATTTCTGAGGGTGTTCTAAACACCAACAGTGTACACAATGCCTCCAGGTTGCCATATTGCATCATATTTTGCAGAAACTGATTGAAAATGAAAATTGATTTTTATTAACATTAAATTACAAGATGACTTGTGTAGCGATTGTATAATCTATATTATCATTATTACTTTTTTCCTATATCTTTCTTTTGCACAAAAGTGGAGTTATCCTCTAAAATGCCCCTTTCTCTACAAGCCCCCCCAAGTGTTCCACTCAGTCTGTTACAATGAGATACACTATGTTGTCAAAAATATTGGGATGCCTGCCTTTACACGCATATGAACTTTAATGGCATCCCTGTCTTAGTCCGTAGAGTTCAATATTGAGTTGGCCCACCCTTTGCAGCTATAACAGCTTCAACTCTTCTGTGAAGGCTGTCCACAAGGTTTAGGAATGTGTCTATGGGAATGTTTGACCATTCTTCCAGAAGCGCATTTGTGAGGTCAGGCACTGATGTTGGACGAGAAGGCCTGGCTCGCATTCTCCCCTCTAATTCATCCCAAAGGTGTTCTATGGGGTTGAGGTCAGGACTCTGTGCAGGCCACTCAAGTTCTTCCACCTCAAACTCGCTCATCCATGTCTTTAGGGGCCTTGCTTTGTGCACTGGTCCAAATCATTTGGTGGAGGGGGGATTATAGTGTGGGGTTGTTTTTCAGGGGTTGGGCTTGGCCCCTTAGTTCCAGTGAAGTTAACTCTTAGGGCATTAGTATACCAAGACATTTTGGACAATTTGATGCTCCCAACTTTGTAGGAACAGTTTGGGAATGGGCACTTCCTGTTCCAACATGACTGCACACCAGTGCACAAACAAGGTCCATAAAGACATGGATGAGCAAGTTTGGGGAGAAGGAACTTGACTGGCCTGCACAGAGTACTGATCTCAACCCGATAGAACATCTTTGGGGTGAATTAGAGCGGAGACTGCGAGCCAGGCCTTCTCATCCAACCTCAGTGCCTGACTTCACAAATGCGCTTCTGGAAGAATGGTCAAACATTCTCATAGACCCACTCCCAAACCTTGTGGACAACCTACCCAGAGGAGTTGAAGTTGTTATAACTGCAAAGGGTGGACCAACTCAAAATTGAACCCTACAGACTAATGTCCCGTACACACGGTCGGATTTTCCGACGGAAAATGTGTGATAGGACCTTGTTGTCGGAAATTCCGACCGTGTGTAGGCTCCATCACACATTTTCCATCGGATTTTCCGACACACAAAGTTTGAGAGCAGGCTATAAAATTTTCTGACAACAAAATCCGTTGTCGGAATTTCCGATCGTGTGTACACAAATCCGACGCACAAAGTGCCACGCATGCTCAGAATAAATAAAGAGATGAAAGCTATTGGCTACTGCCCCGTTTATAGTCCCGACGTATGTGTTTTACGTCACCGCGTTCAGAATGATCGGATTTTCCGACAACTTTGTGTGACCGTGTGTATGCAAGACAAGTTTGAGCCAACATCCGTCGGAAAAAATCCTAGGATTTTGTTGTCGGAATGTCCGAACAAAGTCCGACCGTGTGTACGGGGCATTAGACTGGGATGTCATTAAAGTTCATGTGCGTGTAAAGGCGGGCGTCCCAATACTTTTGAGAATATAGTGTAGCTAATGTTGCAGATTTGTAACTATGCTAAAGTCAGAATATTCACTCAGCTAACCCTGCATATGCTTTCATGGGATCCTACTACAGCTACACTCTTGATGCTTCTTACAGGGATTCTAGGTGGGATTTCAGTTGAAGAAGTAAAACCTAGCCTCTTACTGACAGTGGAGATGGCTGAGCAGACAGTAGAGGGGAACCTGGAGCAATGTAGGGGTAAAGGAGGAGGAGAGTGGAGGACTGTACAAGTGCTGTACAGGTGGCAGGGAGGAACAGGAGAATATGAGACTGGAGGACAGCCAATAGTGTATTGTAACATGGAACAAACTGGGCTGTCCTTCAGTAATGTAACGCATACCTTACAACTGTCCCTGATTTCGAGGGACTGTCCCTCTTTGCTCCTCATTTGCCCCTCATTTTGATCTGATCTATACAGTTGTATATAAAATGCACTTTTTATCTTTCAAAAAGTGTTTCCCAGTGCCAAACCTTTCACCCAATTTCTAAATGGCTGCATTTGTAAATTCCAAAAGCCGTTATAAAGGAACAGTATTGGTAAAAAAAATCACCTGTGAGTTTGACCAATCATTTTTCTGTACAATTATCCTTTAAGGGGGGCTTGGCAGGGAGCATGTCCTATGCCTACATACTTTTCCTAATAGGTGTCCCCCATTCTTATTTTAGAAAGTTGGGAGGTATGTGTAATGTATTTTTTAATCTCCATGAAAATGTACCTAATCAAATACAATTTTTGCTTTTACAATTGAGTGTCTTGGTGGATCCCTACTGCTGCTCTTACGTAGATGGAACATACTATCGACCTAAAAAAATCTATCCCAATCTTACCACAACTCCCATCAGTCAGAGACATTTTTTTAGATCTGATCTAGTCACAGATATCTCCTGCCTTGTGGAATTTGAAATATCTAATTAAAAAAAGAACAGTGATACAATGAAAGAAACGGTATATAGTCAGCATACTATGTGCCTAAACCAGTTCACAGAATCTGGACTTGTTAACCAGGCGTTAACACCACAACCTGAGATGACCCACGGCTCTTATGTTTTCTTAAAGCAATTATTACTAGTATATCAGAGTCCTGCAGTCTCATCCTTGAAAGGATATAGAATCTGATACAGGTCAGCAATTGCGTGTATTTTTATTACACTGTCTCTGCAGGTCCCTGCAGCTGCAAAGTATATCTTCTACAATAAATTAAATGTATGTTTACAGGACACAAGCTAGGGGCATACTTATTAAAGGAGGCATTTACAGTATAAAAGTCAGCCAGCACATTTAGTTGATTGATACATTGTACAAAATTTGCGTGGTTAAATTTGGTCATGTCTTTGGTCCTGTTCAGGGTATTTATAATATGATATAAATAGTTTTTAAAGGTAAACTGCAAGGGGGTTATAGTTAAAAGAGGCTAGGAATCAAACTACAGCAAGGATTCTTCACAGAGTTTCCCCTTGGAGGAGAAGAGCAGGACTTTTTGTATTGCTTACATTCCCTCTTAGGGATGGAGGACTCTGGACAACCATTTTATGGTACTGGCTACTCCTTCACTCTCACTCTTTCTCCTTAACTTTCTCCTTAACTTATTAAACAAAACTTCAGTTTGCAGCGATGTGATGTGCCATCAAATTGGACAAGGATAACTATAAGGATGTGATCAATTATTTAGTAAAGTAAAGCACTGTATAAACTGTTGGCCCTATATAAATCCTGTATAATAATAATAATAATAATAATAATAATAAAGCATTGAAAAAGGCCTTCCTCGTGTGGACTCTTCCTTTTCCTAAACTCCATCGGGAACATCACCTAATAATGGAATTGTTTCAGTGAAGGCTGCTGTGGGACTCATAGCTGTAAGAAATGTAATGGGAATGTGAAAGTGTGGCTGGATAGTACTGCTCAGGCTAGGTTGGGTGTTGCTACAGCCTCATGCACCCTGAACATTTAGCCCTGGTGCATGGGATCCTGGCATTTTGGTGCAAGCTTATGGCACAGGCACATCACCCAGCCCCACTGCTGGGCCTGTAAAACTCTATGAGCTCCTGAAATATACTGTGCCTGGATGGGGCTGGACAGAATAATACTTACAAGTGCGTAAAGTGGGTGCTACAAAAATTTGAATAATAATGAATTATAGTAACATTCAGTGACACATATCACCATATGACATACTGTATATCAAATGGTAACCAGTCCAAACAAATATTATCCTGATCACCATGCCTTTAAAAGATCACGTGCAATTCTTTTTATTCCAAAAAAGTGCATCACCATATGCAGATATAATGCTTACTCACCAACCATAAAAGACCATTAAAGGTCTTTATCGCTTTTCATATAGAAGTAGAAGTATGGATGGAATGAATCCAATATCACCATGAACTCCAGCACAGATATTCTCTCATTACCCAAGAAAGCCACAAGCACAATGACATAATATTATCTGTAAGTTTAATAAAACTGGGGAAATTTGAAACACAAAAAATTGTGCACTCACATTTACAAGGTGCTTGAGAAGCACCCACACACGCAGCCTTTAAAAATGTCGGAGCCCCGCGGCTCACATGGCAGAGCTGGCATGCATTCCAAGACACCGTATGTGACGTCAGGGACTAATCGGAAGTGATGACCAGGGTAGCAGCGGTGCATCCTCGATGAATTTTGCACTCAGTGCGTCCTCAGGAAGCCTCCTGATGCTTAGGGGAACTACTTAATGTCCAGGAATGAATAGATTAAGAGTACATGAGGTGATCACACAGCCTAGTATATAGCACCTCATCATTACACAACAACACCACCGACTTCCCTCGTCTCCATTAAATAGAGTGGGGGGGCAAGCTAAAGTAGAGTATGACTAAGAACCGATTACATTGTTTGAAATTTCAGTTCTGTGCACAGGAAGTTACATGCACACTGGATGTCTGACATGATCAATAAACATTTTTCTGTACTTGCAGGAAATGTGCTTAGTCTGAAAAAAGAAAACTAATGCTGCCCTCACATCTAAGGACTGGTAAGCTGGAAAATATTACATTTTGGTTCTGTATTTAGATATAGTTTAATCCTTTGTGACCCACGTATCTGGAGGCATGTCAGGGGTATGTAATTTTCCTACATATTTTGTACTAAAAGGTGTCCCACTTTCCCAACTGAGACAGATGGGAGCTATGTGGCTACACTACAACACAGTATTTGTAAAATACAGGCCGGGCCATTAGGCCTTTACAAACAGACATGAAGTCAGGCTTTGGATATCAGCATTCTGTAGCACAGAATGGCAGCTTCGCTGTCTTTTGAATCGGAGGTTGGCTGACCTTTTTTGTATCAGTTGATGTAATAGCTTCAACGTACTCTCACAAATGGCCCTCAGGGCAAATCCGGAGCAGACCCGAGACATTTAAAATGAGTAAAGATAAACGTTAATATTTGTAAAGCCAATATGTATATGTAGCATACGTGATTTTTTTTTTTTTTGGACTTATATTTTTATTACATACGTTTTTTCGAAAATTATTAACATTAAATATTACATTAAATATTCAGATATTATTCCACGAATGTCTTAGGCTTTCTCTACCCATAGCACACTTGGGGCAAATTCTGATGTGCCATAATGGAACCTGGAAAATCTTGTATGGGTGTAATGTGCCACGGGCAAGATAAATACTTGTATTCTCCAATCTCCAGGAAAGCACAAGACCTGTGCTGGGCTTATCAGCGCCTGCAGCCATGTGCTGTCTGTTATTGCAATTATGTTCCAGGGTCACCAATCCCTGCAAGGCAGGGTGACCTCAGATGCTCAGTGCTGTGTAATTATACTATACATGTGTGAAATAGGTTTTTATGGGTCTCGTCGTAGTCATGCGGTGAGGAGAATGAGGAGAAGATTAGAAGAGGGGGGCTTGACACAAAACTGGCCTCTCAATAAATTGTCGTTATCTTGTGTATGCTACCATGTGTGTTCCCAGCAATATGTCCAGCATCTGTATGTCGCTTTTTTCTTACTTTTTTCATTTTTTATTTCCTATCTACAGTCCAGTATTTATTATCCATTGTAGGCTTGTTTTGTGTAACCACAGTCTTTCCTATTTCTTAGTTGTTCTTTAGTTGTACTCCAACCATAAAAAAATAAATTGAGTGCAAAGCCTTAAAGTGTTAATTCACATGTCCAGAAAAAGTGAACCAACACCCTACACCCTCATCACCCCCCCCCCCCCCCCGGTACCCACTGCACTTACTTCCCATGAGCGATATGCTGTCAGTGTCCATGCGGCCATTTTAGCTGTCTGGGGATTTAAAATCCCTGGCCCTCTCTCTCTTAATTTTCTCTTCACTCATGGGAAGTAAGTAATAGACAATGTTACCTTCAACAACAGTTCAGCAGAATTTGCCACTTATTTCTCCAGTGCAGCACTGCTTAGAAGAAATGCCGTTATAAATATTGTGCCTCGGTGATGTTAGGTAGAGACAACAAACAGTAATATTCAGGCTAAATTTACTGTATGAATGCAAAATTGACAATGCCTTTACATGTTATATTGTAGTACAAAGCTGCCTAGGAGTTGTTCCCATAAAGGCCGCTAAGTGGCAGCAACATACAGATTAATAGTATCTACAAGAACAGAGTATAAGAAGAAGTCACTAATAATACAAAGCACAATAAAATTCAGTTTACTGCAGTTAATTGTGGCTCCCTGAATGGGGGGAGGGGGTTACGGCCTGTCTCACAACTGTAACTGGTAGGGCAGGTGGTCAACCATAGGGGTCTCCAGGTAGGTTCCAAAGAGGGGAGGCAAAATAAGTCTCTGGTCTGGATGTTAAGGTGGTGGCATAATTCCCAGGGATCGTTATACAAAGAGGATACAGGGCCATCCCACTGGAAAGACACTTCATAGTCTTGATATGTGTCTGCGGTACCATGTACTTGTATGAGGAAGTATCCTGTTCTCTTTGTATTGCTTCCTTTGTGTGAAATCCCTGGTGTTCCTGCTAGCCCCCTTGCTTTCCTAATAAAAACTGACCACACTAAGCAGGAAAACACACCGTTGTCACTGCTCTAGCTATGCTTGTTTACAATCACTTTAAGATGAAGCTGCATTTTCTTGGTCTTTCATCTGTGGCCAAAACGCTGGGGACAATGAAGGAGTACCCCACATCTGTTGACATTTTACATACCCAGTCACTGTTGCCCATCATGCACAGTCTTTCTGAGCACCTGTGTTTGGGAAACAGTGACATGTATATCTCCTGGGTGTGTCCAGGAGTCCTGGGATTTGTGGAAGTCCAACAGACTGTGGGAAATGGAAGAGTCCTGCATCTATTGTTGGACAAAGAGAGTAAAGAGGGCCTCAACTACAGAGATGCAAATGCTTTTAAAGTGGCAGTCCTAGAGCATGTTAAATTATAGCGACATGGTCCTTAAACAAACAGCACTGACTTCACAATGCACAGGCAAAACAATGGTAGTTCTGAGACTATGTAGACTACAAACAGGCAAACCTGATAAAACCTGGGCAATGACTGGGCAATTATAACAATATGGGAGCAAGGAAAAAGCAAATAATACGCGGGAAGCAAACAGGTCTTCAGAACATGCAGACAACAAACTGCTGATCGTTAAAACATGTGGGCAACAAATGCACAATTGTTACAAAATGCATGCAACAAACTGGCAATTGTAACAAAACACGGGCAACAAATGTACATCTGTGACAATATGTGGGCAACAAACAAGCAATTGTCGTAATACATTTGCAACAGACTGGTTATTGCTACAATACAAAGGCAGCAAACAGGAAATCGTAAAAATACATGGACAACAGAAAGGCAGTGGTTACATTACTCAGGTAACAAATGTGCAATTGTTACAATATGTGCACGACAAATGTGCAATGCACTTATACGGCACATTGTGGTCTGTGTGTGTTAATGTACATTAGAACAAGTGTGAATGTCTGCACAAACACACAGGCTATAGTGTGAAAGAGCCCTAATGTTTGCTGCAAGTTTCCAAATCTTTTACTGCCTTATACAAGCAAACAGGCATCAGACACCAGGGGCCAGCATTTATATGCATTAGCTGTAATAGACTATGCAAAAGAAAAAAAAGAAAGATTGCCTATTAAGTAACTGTAAATGAAAAGAACTCTGTCTGCTTTAAACAGCAAGCTCAGCAACCATTTTCAGGCCAGCTAAGGGAAAATAAACCAAACCATTTTTTTCCAATAAACATAATGAGTGCGTCCGCTATATTACCAGGGATCCTGATGTGTAGTTATTTAAAATGGGATATGCCTGCTATGAATTCCCCATGAAACCTTTTCACCCAGGGCCTGTTAAATGCTTCCAGCGGAGCTCTCACTACACTGAGACATATGGCAGCAGCATGCATGGCCACACCAAAGGGATGAAAAAAATCATAAACATAATATAAACTTTGTTTTGTTTAAAAGGGAAAACCACTTTTTTCTTTGTAAGATGAACTATTTTTTAGATGATCACCATATACTCATATGTTTTATTCATACTTTTTATAAATGTTTTTTAGACTTACACTAATTTGCATATGATTTTGTGTTTATAATGCACGCTAGCACATTTCTGTGGTTGGGATTTTGCATAGAAACACACTTCAGATATCCCTAGGTGCAGAGATCCTTCATATTGCAATGGTATAGAAACAAGTTGTTCATGCAAATGGGAACCGGCATACCTGAGAATTTACCGGATTTTGCTAGGTTGCCAATTGTGATTACCGGAAACGTTACATCTTCTGAACTTCTGTTCCAGATATATAAACAAAGCGCAGCATGCATGCTGCATTCATGTGGTTGTCAGGAGAAGAGGAGTCGCTGTTCAGGTGCAAAGTGATTGCGGCAGGAGCGAGATCCCCCTCAGGCTGAAAGCATATACTGTATGCAGCTGCATCAACTAGGTTTTTCTATCAGCAGGAGCAGGGACATGAGAAGCTGAAGATGCCAGCAATACCACCAAAGTGTTTGATTGTGTATGTACTGTATGTGTATGCAATGTATATGTATTATGTGTATGCAGTGTGTATATATGATTGTGCGTGTATGTGTATACAGTGTGTATGTATGTTACCTACATTACCCACCCCAGATCCCTGCAGTATGTACGCTACCCACAGTGGTCCCTTGCACTGTGTATGCTACCCATATTACCTGCTCCTGACTCCAGCACTACATATGTTACCCCCTCTCCAAACCCCTGCACTATGTACGTTACCCACCCTGGACCCCTGCACTATGTATGTTACACACCTTGGACCCCTGCACTATGTATGTTACACACCTTTGACCCCTGTACTATATGCTGTACCCACCTTGCACCCCTGCAATCTGTTTATTACCCACCCTGGACCTCTGAACTATAACTTTATCCACCCTGAAGCCCTGCACTATGTATGTTACCCCAATGCCTCTTTGCTGAAGTTTTGTGTTTGGGGAAATATGTTGTATGCACATGCAATACAAAGAAGCATTGCCGTTTACAAGGGTATGGCAACATACAGCCATTTACTTGTATGGCAGGATGTACGCAGCATTTGGGGCTCCCCTGGCATGGGACAGGGATGGGAAATTTAAGTTCTCACAATCCTCCATGTGTAAGAACCCTTAAGGTGTATGGAAACCCTGTACTGAAAATCCCCTTTTTGCTCCTGTTTGGTTTGATTCGCTAAATATATCATTAAAGTGTTTTGTTATCTTTATTTGAAGCGAAATTCAATGAGCTGATAACTTTGAAAAAACAAAAGCAATTTTTTTTTGGATTTTTAGGGTGCCAGCCAAAGACAATGCATAAATGTGTAAAACTAAACAATTTTTATTAGACACTTCCATAAAATCAGGTCAACATAATAAAATCATCCTAAAATTATACAAACATATTTCATGATTTCTTTAATTCATACAATGCTTTAGTAAATGCCATAGAGAAAGTTGCCAGGTGTAGTTATTGTGACATATTTCTCCCTAAACATGGCTTCCCCCAGAGAATACACTACAACATACAGGCTGCCTCAGAAATCTGAACAAAAAGATACAAAAATGTTATATAATGAATAATGCAACGTGTATTACAGTATATTGAATACAAAAAATAGTAAATGGAGTTTCACGAAAGGCGTTTCACCATGACAATTGTATACCAAAATATGAAAAGGATAATGAAAGAATCAACAAATCCAAAAATCACTACAGCAACTAGTTCCAGATGGTATATACATATATACAGTATAAGGAAATACAGTATCCCACAAAAGTGAGTACACCCCTCAAAATTATATCTTTTCATGTGACAACACTGAAGTAATTACACTTTGCTACAATGTAAAGTAGTGAGTGAGTGAGCTTGTGTAACAGTGTCAATTTGCTGTTCCCTCAAAATAACTCAACACACAGCCATTAATGTCTAAACCGCTGGCAACAAAAGTGAGTACACCCCTAAGTGAAAATGTCCAAATTGGACCCAAAGTGTCAATATTTTGTGTGGCCACCATTATTTTCCAGTACTGCCTTAACCTTCTTGGGCATGGTGTTCACCAGAGCTTCACAGGTTGCCACTGGAGTCCTCTTCCACTCGTCCATGATGACATCACGGAGCTGGGGGATGTTAGAGACCTTGCGCTCCTCCACCTTCCGTTTGAGGATGCCCCACAGATGCTCAAGGTCTGCAGACATGCTTGGCCAGTCCATCACCTTTACCCTCAGCTTCTTTAGCAAGGCAGTGGTCATCTTGAAGGTGTGTTTGGGGTGGTTATCATGTTGGAATACTGCCCTGCGGCCCAGTCTCCAAAGGGAGGGGATCATGCTCTGCTTCGGTTTGTCACAGTACTTGTTGGCATTCATGGTTCCCTCAATGAACTGTAGCTCCCAAGTGCCAGCAGCACGTATGCAGCCCTAGACCATGACACTCCCACCACCATGCTTGACTGTAGGCAAGACACACTTGTCTTTGTAGTCCTCACCTGGTTGCCGCCACACATGCTAGACACCATCTGAACCAAATAAGTTTATCTTGGTCTCATCAGACCACAGGACATGGTTCCAGTAATCTATGTCTTTAGTCTGCTTCTCTTCAGCAAACTGTTTGCGGGCTTTCTTGTGCCTCATCTTTAGATGAGGCTTCCTACTGGGACAACAGCCATGCAGACCAATTTGATGCAGTGTGTGGCGTATGGTCTGAGCACTGACAGGCTGACCCCGCACCCCTTTAATCTCTGCAGCAATGCAGGCAGCACTCATATGTCTATTTCCCAAACACAGCCTCTGGATATGATGCCGAGCACGTGCACTCAACTTCTTTGGTCGACCATGGCGAGGCCTGAGTGGAACCTGTCCGGTTAAACCACTGTATGGTCTTGGTCACCGTGCTGCAATTCAGTTTTAGGGTTTTGGCAATCCTCTTATAGCCTATGCCATCTTTATGTAGAGGAACAATTTTTTTTTTTCAGATCCTCAGAGAGTTCTTTGCCATAAGGTGCCATGTTGTACTCCCAGTGACCAGTATGAGAGAGTGAGAGCGTTAACACCAAATTTAACACACCCGCTCCCCATTCACACCTGGGACATAGTAACACTAATGTGTCACATGACACCGGGGAGGAAAGATGGCAAATTGGGCCCATTTTGGGCATTTTCACTTAGGGGGTACTGATTTTTGTTGCCAGCGGTTTAGACATTAATGGCTGTATGTTGAGTTATTTTGAGGGAACAGCAAATTGACACTGTTATACAAGCTGTAAACTCACTACTTTACATTGTAGCAAAGTGTCTATTCTTCAGTGTTGTCACATGAAAAGATATAATAAAATATTTTACAAAAATGTGAGGGGTGTACTCACTTTTGTAAGATACTGTATATAGAATATAAGGAAAAGAAGAATAAATGATGGGTAAGCTGTAAAAAACAATATGTTTGTTTAGATACTCTTTAAGGGGGCAAAACCCAGGATGAATGAGAAGGGGACATAGGGCAGTATGTTACAACAAAGGCAAATATCACAAGCTCTGAGAGATCATAAGATTTGATATCTCATGTGGAGATTTGGAAGGACAGAAATCAGTTGTACCATTTAGATTACAGTATAACATTTGTCACTCACCTGCGTCATGGGGACCCACATATCCCAGTAAGTCCATGGATGCAAATACAGTGCGTTGGGACCAAACACATAAACTGTACTAAAAATAGACCAGCCCAAACATATACAGTACACTTAACATATTCACTTTAAATGATGGAGTTCTAAAAAAAAAAAAACACTCGAACATATGAAACAAAAAATGAGGAAATAACAAAAGGTGGGACTTTGTGTGAGGAAGGGGGCCGTACAGATCCCATCCTCCATCCCATAAAAATATGTAGAAGAACACATATATAAGCCGGCCAGCTGATTTATAGGTGCCGAGTAGACACCAAACAGCTGACACTGATTGCATGACGCTGACGAGCAGTGGGGGAAATCCCGCCCACCCTAAGGGAGGAGGGGGCGGTGGGAAAACCCACAGTGCTAGTCACAGCTCCGGGAAGTGACAGGAGTGACACAGGATATGCCCAATGATGGCCAGTGACCCCCATGCGTGCTCACACTACACACATAGGAAAGTGGCATTAGAAAAAATATATAAGGAGTATTGTTGAGATGGATGGGAGGGTGGTGTTGTAGGGTAAGTTGTTCCAGTTGTATGTGCAAATAACCACCTATTGCACAGGGAGAACTGGAAAGGAAAAAAGGAAATAGTGTAAACGGCTGAGAAGCAGCCATTACAAGTATTCAGGCTATATTAGCAGTGCAGCCATGTGCTTCCATCCCTATAGGTTAAACAAAAAATGAGAAAATAACAAGAGGTGGGACTTTGTGTGAGGAAGGGGGCCGTACAGATCCCATCCTCCATCCCATATAAGTATGTATAAAGGGTTTGAGGGGCGGGACTTTGAGTGAAGCACACGGATGCATTAAAGAAATGAATTTAGAAAATGGTTTATTGATTGAGTCATTTCCTAGAACATAGATTGGGGGTATACAGTTCAGTATATAAATTGTATATCAATACCTCAAATTACATATCACATATAAATGCATTGTCCAACCAAGGTTTAAAACAGTATTTTACAAGTACACGGGTCACGTAATAACATGAACCGTGTCACTCCTGTCACTTCCCGGAGCTGTGACTAGCACTGTGGGTTTTCCCACCACCCATGGTTTCCCCCACTGCTCGTCAGCGTCATGCAATCAGTGTCAGCTGTTTGGTGTCTACTCGGCACCTATAAATCAGCTGGCCGGCTTCTCCATCTCCAGCAGTGGGGAGACCAGGTTGACGCCCAGGGCTGGCTACGCCGGGATCCTTTGGCGGCCATTTCCCGGTGTGTTCCCTGTTCCTCACTTGGCTATCGCATGACGTTGGAGGTCTGATCTGGACGGCTCACCCGGCTGAGGTTTCCCCCCCTCAAGGTGTGATTGGCACCTCTGTCTTTGATGCCTAGTTTTATCCTCATACCACTTTCTATGGCTCTCTTGTCCAATTTCACTGTGTAGCAGGCAATCTTTTCTCACTTTATTTATCCTTATTTGCTTTTCCCCCTTTTTCTCCCCCGTTTCTCTTTCCTCCTCTCTTCCCATTGCCCATCTTTCCTCTCCCTCTCCTTTCTTCCCTTCACTTCACTTTGTTTCCTCACTATGATCCCTATCATCTCTCACTCTCCATCACACATTCCCCCATATTCCTTCTCTATTCCAGTGCACTTCATTCACTGGCTCTTTTTCTCCAGCAGGTTCCCCCGCCTGGGGCTATTCACTTCTCCCATGCACCATACCTCCCACTCACCTTTTTCCCGTCACTACTTGGGGACATTGCCGCTGCTGGCTACGCTGCCGGGTCGGGCCCCCTCAGCTCCGGGGAGTGGCATCCTTGGCCGGATTGTCTTGTGCGGCGATGATCTCTCCCATGCGTGGTCACGCTCATGTAAGTTTGTGGGACAAATGTATGGATATGTGTGGGGGTTTTCACATTTTCTGCATTTGCCCACGCATTTTTTCAGATAACCACCCATGTTTCTATTTTTCATTTTTTTAGATAACCAATACGGTTTTGCTCCTGACAAGTGACTTTAAGGTCCCGAAACGCGTAGAGTTAACAACTACCGTTACAACAGTGCATTCATGAATCTACCACGGCCGTTTCTCTTTACCAAGTATATGTTCTCCTTTTTCCCCAAGTGATTCTTTAATGCATCCATTTTTGTTTTCCAGTATCATTTACACTGCAATTAATCACGCTCTGAAGTGACCCGTGCAACTGTAAAATACTGACATATATTTCCTAATAGAGTCATTATGTATGTTTTTAGATTATTTTTCCTACTTATCTTATCTTTACTATTATTTCTAATGGCGCTTTAATGCGCAAGCTACTTTTATGAGTATTCCCTGCAATGCAATTAATCATGTTATTACGTGACCCGTGTACTTGTAAAATACTGTTTTAAACCTTGGTTGGACAATGCATTTATATGTGATATGTAATTTGAGGTATTGATACACAATTTATATACTGAACTGTATACCCCCAACCTATGTTCTAGGAAATGACTCAATCAATAAACCATTTTCTAAATTCATTTCTTTAATGCATCTGTGTGCTTCACTCAAAGTCCCGCCCCTCAACCCCTTTATATATACTCTAACATATTATTTTGACCACATACTCCCATCTGTCCTGTGGGACTGCCAAGGGTTGCCTTTCATCCCATGTCTCATGTAGAGAGTTATGTAACCACAGATACATGGCTTGGAGGCAGGGATGCTGCAGGGAACTGGAAATGAGTAAGAAAATGACGGGAATTGGTCTGACAAAGTAGTCTGGGTTCAATGGTCAGGTAGAGGCCATGCTACTACATGATCATCCTACTACAAAGAAGGGCTGCAGGACTCCAAACACTGAGGGTAAATGGCAGAGGTTCAGGAATGATTCAAAACACTGCTGGAGAGGATGAATCAATATGCTGCATTCCATGCAGGTTAATCCTTTCATATGAATGAATGAATGAATGAATGAATGATTTGTAAAGCGCTGCAAATGCGAACTGAATCGCCTCAAGGCGCTGGATGCATTCTCTGTTGTCAGCTTCTCAGAAAAGGAAGGTCTTTAGTTTTTTTCTGAAGGCCTGGTGATTTGCTTCCATGCGGATGTTAGTTGGAAGAGCATTCCATAGTCGAGGTCCTTGGACTGCGAATCTTCGTTCTCCCTTTGCTTTGTAGCGGTATTTGGGAATGGTAAGGAGGTTTTGGTTAGCTGATTGAAGCCTGCGATTCGGTGTGTAGTGTTTTATTTTCTCACGGAGATATGGTGGGGCGTTTCCTTGTATGCATTGTGGGTGAGGCAGAGGGTCTTGAATGTGATCCGATTCTTCACGGTTAGCCAGTGTAGGCTCTTTAGGGAGGGGGAGATGGATTTCCAGGTTTTTTTCCTGTTAACAGTCTTGCCGCCGTGTTTTGGATGAGTTGTAAGCGCCGCAAGCTGATATTGGGGTAGTCCTACGTAGAGCGAATTTGCGTAGTCGAGTCGGGAATTGATGATTGTTCCCCCGATATAAAAGGATGCCACTTTTTTGTCATAGTTTATTAGCTCAAAATTCTAAATTATTGTTTCACTTCCTTTGTATCGCTAATTGAAAAATAATCTGTCCAAAAAGTAAGCAATTGTGTGCATTTTACTTTAACTTGTATTTCTCTTGTTACATGTTGACCTTGGCTGTATTTATAAATGATGATGGTTTTGCTGTTTGGCTATTCATGCTAAAAAAAAAATCATTTGGCTGATTGGCTCCAGTAGAGCAATTTGGAAATTAATGCATTAGTGTTTTAGTGTTAGGTTGAGTTGCCTTTTTAGGTTTTCCTGGTAGCTATCAGACCTAAGTGTTGAGGACTGTTTGGATTGTTCATCATTCTTGTTCCTGATGCCAGCTGAACATACTCCTTGTGCCCACATCAATTTATGAACATGCGGGTGTTAATTTTCTGCTATATTGTTTCACTGCTGAGGTGGAAGAAAATGAGGACAAAAAATAAAGTTTTTCTCAATTATAATATCATATAGGCAGACATTATCATTTAAATGCCCTTTAACCACTTCAGCCCCGGAAGGATTTACCCCCTTCCTGACCAGAGCACTTTTTACAATTCGGCACTGCGTCGCTTTAACTGCTAATTGCGCGGTCATGCAATGCTCTACCCAAACGAAATTTGCGTCCTTTTCTTCCCACAAATAGAGCTTTCTTTTGATGGTATTTGATCACCTCTGCCGTTTTTATTTTTTGCGCTATAAACGGAAAAAGACTGAAAATTTTGAAAAAAAATGATATTTTCTACTTTTTGTTATAAAAAAAATCCAATAAACTAAATTTTAGTCATACATTTAGGCCAAAATGTATTCAGCCACATGTTTTTGGTAAAAAAAATGTCAATAAGCGTATATTTATTGGTTTGCGCAAAAGTTATAGCGTCTACAAACTAGGGTACATTTTCTGGAATTTACACAGCTTTTAGTTTATGACTGCCTATGTAATTTCTTGAGGTGCTAAAATGGCAGGGCGGTACAAACCCCCCCCCCCCCCCCCCAAATGACCCCATTTTGGAAAGTAGACACCCCAAGGAAATTGATGAGAGGCATGTTGAGCCCATTGAATATTAATTTTTTTTGTCCCAAGTGATTGAATAATGACAAATAAAAAAAAAAAATACAAAAAGTTGTCACTAAATGATATATTGCTCACACAGGCAAATGTGGAATTGCACCCCAAAATATATTCAGCTGCTTCTCCTGAGTACGGGGATACCACATGTGTGGGACTTTTTGGGAGCCTAGCCGCGTACGGGGCCCCCGAAAACCAATCACTGCCTTCAGGATTTCTAAGGGCGTAAATTTTTGATTTTACTCCTCACTACCTGGTGAGTAGTTTGCAGCTCTCATTTGTTTTTGAAAATGAAGAAAGACAAGAAGAAAACATTTTTTTTCTTTTTTCAATTTTCAAAACTTTGTGACAAAAAGTGGGGTCTGCAAAATACTCACTATACCTCTCAGCAAATAGCTTGGGGTGTCTACTTTCCAAAATGGGGTCATTTCTTGAGGTGCTAAAATGGCAGGGCAGTACAAAAACCCCCCAAATGACCCCATTTTGGAAAGTAGACACCCCAAGGAAATTGTTGAGAGGCATGTTGAACCCATTGAATATTTATTTTTTTTGTCCCAAGTGATTGAATAATGACCAAAAAAAAAAAAAAAAAAAAAATTTACAAAAAGTTGTCACTAAATGATATATTGCTCACACAGGCCATGGGCATATGTGGAATTGCACCCCAAAATACATTCAGCTGCTTCTCCTGAGTACGGGGATACCACATGTGTGGCACTTTTTGGGAGCCTAGCCGCGTACGGGGCCCCGAAAACCCAGCACCACCTTCAGGATTTCTAAGGGCATACATTTTTGATTTTACTTCCAAAAAGTCCCACACATGTGGTATCCCCGTACTCAGGAGAAGCAACAGAATTTATTTTGGGGTGTAATTTCACATATCCCCATGGCATGTTTGAGCAATATAACATTTAGTGACAACTTTGTGCAAAAAAAAAAAAAAAAAAAAAAAAATTTGTCTCTTTCCCGCTACTTGTGTCACAATATAAAATATTCCATGGACTCGACATGACTCTCAGCAAATAGCTTGGGGTGTCTACTTTCCAAAATGGGGTCATTTGGAGGGGTTTTGAACTGTCCTGGCATTTTATGCACAACATTTAGAAGCTTATGTCACACATCACCCACTCTTCTAACCACTTGAAGACAAAGCCCTTTCTGACACTTTTTGATTACATGAAAAAATTATTTTTTTTTGCAAGAAAATTACTTTGAACCCCCAAACATTATATATTATTTTAAAGCAAATGCCCTACAGATTAAAATGGTGGGTGTTTAATTTTTTTTTTTTCACACAGTATTTGCGCAGCGATTTTCAAACGCATTTTTTGGGGAAAAAACACACTTTTTTAAATTTTAATGCACTAAAACACACTATATTGCCCAAATGTTTGATGGAATAAAAAAGATGATCTTAGGCCGAGTACATGGATACCAAACATGACATGCTTTAAAATTGCGCACAAACGTGCAGTGGCAACAAAATTAATACATTTTTAAAAGCCTTTAAAAGCCTTTACAGGTTACCACTTTAGATTTACAGAGGAGGTCTACTGCTAAAATTACTGCCCTCGATCTGACCTTCGCGGTGATACCTCACATGCATGGTGCAATTGCTGTTTACATTTGACGCCAGACCGCCGCTTGCGTTCGTCTTAGCGCGAGAGCAGGGGGGACAGGGGTGCTTTTTATTTATTTATTTTTTTTCTTTATTATTTTTTTGCTTTTTTATCTTATTTTTAAACTGTTCCTTTCATTTTTTTTTTTTAAATCATTTTTATTGTTATCTCAGGGAATGTAAATATCCCCTATGATAGCAATAGGTAGTGACAGGTACTCTTTTTTGAAAAAATTGGGGTCTATTAGACCCTAGATCTCTCCTCTGCCCTCAAAGCATCTGACCACACCAAGATCGGTGTGATAAAATGCTTCCCCAATTTCCCAATGGCGCTATTTACATCCAGCGAAATCTAAGTCATAAAATGCTCGTAGCTTCCGGTTTCTTAGGCCATAGAGATGTTTGGAGCCACTCTGGTCTCTGATCAGCTCTATGGTCAGCTGGCTGAATCACCGGCTGCATTCTCAGGTTCCCTGTTGAGACAGGAGAGCCAGAGAAAAACACGGAAGACGGTGGGGGGGGGCATTCCCTCCCACTGCTTGTAAAAGCAGTCTAGAGGCTAATTAGCCGCTAGGATTGCTTTTACATGAAAGCCGACCGCTGGCTAAAAAGAATGATACCAAGATGATACCTAAACCTGCAGGCATCATTCTGATATAACCACTCAAAGTCGTGAATGGCGTACCTGAAGACAAAAAAATGGTTAACAATAAAGCACAGTAAACGGTAAAGTATAAAAAAATTGCATACCTGAAAAGCAAACATGATAAAACATAATAACAATAAAACATTGCAGAATAGAATACAGTAAAAAAGAGCAGAACAATAGAGAGAGAGAATAGAGAGAGAGAGAACAATAAAACGACAACTATTTTTTTTTATTTTTGTTTGTGTTTTTTTTTTTTTTACACTTTTTTTTTGTAACTGTAACTTTTATAACTGTAACCGGTTCCAGGTTCGGGTCTCTCAAAATGCGATGGCATCTTGGGAGACCCTGTGAAAGTGTGTCCTAGTCTGTGGAATGCTGTACCCTACGCTAATACTCAACTAGTGAATGGTAGCGTTCAAAACATTCACCAATGCAAAGACCAGGATTGTCAGGACAGGAGGGACAATAATAGCGGGCGTCACGTCTATATCCGCGCTTGCTGCAGACACAACATCTTTTTTGGGGGGGTTCGTTGGGTAGGGGTACTCGGGAGGACATATAAATGCCTCTCATGCAGCCGACTGCATTTGGTTGGGGATGTGAATGGGGGAAGTACGGGCGCTGCAGAAGTGGTGGGTTCCCAATTAGGACTGGCGAATGCAGCAGGAAGGGCACTATGGGCACGACGGGCCTGTGTTTGTCTTTTTGGTGGCAGCGGGACACTACTTGTGCTTGCCACCTCACCAGCTTGAACTGCACTTATGGGACTCGCCACGTCACCAAGTGTTACTGCAGTGCTGGTTTGACTACGACCGGGGTGTACTAGGCCGCTGGTGCTTGCCAGTTCACCAAAACGCTACAAAAAAAAGTGACAGTGATCGATCGATACTGCACTTGGGTGGGCTGGACTGGGCTGGGCCGGGCGGAGGGGCAAAACGCAGGTGCTAGCAGGTATCTGGGCTGATCCCGCTAACACTGCGTTTTTGGGAACCCTAAACTGCTGGGGACGCTAGTATAGATCTGATCGGATCAGATATTGATGCGTTCAGATACTATACCACTAAGGGAGGTGTACGGTGCGTGTACGGTGCGTGCGTGGGTGTTCGCGGTACTGGCGCTAATCTGACGCTGCCTAGGGCGACGCATATCACGGCCGGGCGATCAGGGGGCTAAACCTTTTTTCGGTAATAAACGGCGGGTGCCCTGACACTATAAAAAATAAACGAACTAACCAGCGTCACCCGTAACGGTTATATGGTGATCAGTGGTGAAATGGTTAACTAGGGGGCCATCAAGGGGTTAAAACATTTATTAGATAGTATATGGGGGTCCTTGTCGCTATAAAACACTGACGGCGAACCTAAATATTTACGTCCCTAACTAGCGTCACCAGCGACACTAATACAGCGATCAGAAAAATGATCGCTTAGCGACACTGGCGACAGGGGGTGATCAAGGGGTTAAAACTTTATTAGGGGGGGTAAGGGGGGTACCCTAGACCTACAGGGGGCTAAACCTTTATTCGGTAATAAACGGCGGGTGCCCTGACACTATAAAAAATAAACGAACTAACCAGCGTCACCCGTAACGGTTATATGGTGATCAGTGGTGAAAGGGTTAACTAGGGGGCAATCAAGGGGTTAAAACATTTATTAGATAGTATATGGGGGTCCCTGTCGCTATAAAACACTGACGGCGAACCTAAATATTTATGTCCCTAACTAGCGTCACCAGCGACACTAATACAGCGATCAGAAAAATGATCGCTTAGTGACACTGGTGAGGGGGGGTGATCAAGGGGTTAAAACTTTATTAGGGGGGGTAAGGGGGGTACCCTAGACCTACAGGGGGGTAAATCTCACTACCCTAACACTGCTAACTGTCACAAACTGACACTATGCAGTAATCAGGAAAAAAAAAAAAAAAAAAAACCTGCTTGGTGTCAGTTTGTGACAGGGGGGGGGGTGATTGGGGGGGGGGGTCGGGGGGCGATCGGGGGGGGATCGGGGGTGTAATGTATGCCTGACATGTTCTACTGTGTGTGTGTGTGTGTGTTGGTGCACTTACATGTCATCTCCCCTCGGCGCTGGAACGGAAACTCCCGAGCCGAGGAGAGATGACATCACATCCTCTGCCTCTGTGTACTATACAGAGGCAGGGGATGTTTCTCATTGGCTGGGAGCGATCGCGAGGGGGGGGCCACGATCGGATGGCCTCCCCCTCGTCTCTCATCGCTTCCAACCAAATGCCGACCGCAGCTGGCACCGGGGGGGGGGTCCGATCGGACCCCCCACCCGCGGGAAGGCAATCACGTTTCAGGTACGTGATTTTGCCTGCCCGTGCCGCTCTGCTCACGTATATAGGCGTGAGGCGGTCGGCAAGTGGTTAAACAGTTAAGGACCAGCTGCCGCAGTTGTACTGTGGCAATGTGGCTGCTTCCCACAAAACGCCGTCATTGTATGTCGGCTCGTACATGACGATTTGTGAGCGTGTGTCCACTGGCCTGCAGGGGAGCCAATCAGCGGGTGGGGCGGACTCGATGTGCGCCAGCCACCCGCGATCGTTCCCCGCAGTGGCAGAAAGGGGATCTGCCTGTGTAAACAAGGCAAATCTCCATTCTGACAGGGGAAATCATACAGATCCTGTCTTTCTGCTATGCAGGAAGACGGATCTGTGTTTTTCCCCAGTCACACAGTCCCCCATACAGTTAGTAAACACACTGAGGGAACACATTTAACCCTTTGATCGCCCCTGATGTTAACCCCTTTCCTGCCAGTGTCATTAGTACAATAACAGTGCATATTTTTAGCACTGATTACTGTAATAATGTCACTGGTTCCCAAAAAAGTGTCAAAAGTCCTGCTAAAAATCACTGATCGCTGCCATTACTAGTAAAAAATAAATAAATGATAAAAATGCCATAAATCTATCCCCTATTTTGTAGACGCTATAACTTTTGCACAAACCAATCAATATACGCTTATTGCGATTTCTTTTTACCAAAAATATGTAGAAGAACACATATTGGCCTAAACTGGTGAAAATTTTTTTTTTTTTTTACATTTGTTTGGGGTAATATTTATTATAGCAAAAAGTAAAAAAAATATATATTTTTTTCAAAATTGTTGCTCTTTTTTTTGTTTATAGCGCAAAAAAATAAAAACCGCAGAGGTGATCAAATACCACCAAAAGAAAGCTCTATTTGTGGGAAAAAAGGACATCAATTTTGTTTGGGTAAAGCAATTTTCAAATCCTGCCACAAATTCTCAATTGTTCTGGGCTTTGACTGGGCCATTTTAACACATGACTATGCTTTGATCTAAACCATTCCATTGTAGCTCTGGCTGTATGTTTAGGGTCGTTGTCCTGCTGGAAGGTGAACCTCCTCCCCAGTCTCAAGTCTTTTGCAGACTCATACAGGTTTTCTTCTAAGATTGCCCTGTATTTGGCTCCATCAATCTTCCCATCAACTTTCATCAGCTTCCCTGTCCCTGCTGAAGAAAAACATCCCTACAACATGATGCTGCCATCACCATATTTCACGGTGGGGATGGTATGTGTAGAGGGTGATGTGTAGTGCTAGTTTTCCGCCACACATAGCGTTTTGCTTTTAGGCCAAAAAGTTCAATTTTGGTCTCATCTGACCAGAGTACCTTCTTCCACATGTTTGCTGTGTCCCCCACATGGCTTCCTGAAAACTGCAAACAGGACTTCTTATGGCTTTCTTTCAACAATGGCTTTCTTCTTGCCACTTCCATAAATGCCAATTTCGTGGAGTGCACGACTAATAGTTGTCCTGTGGACAGATTCTCCCACCTGAGCTGTGGATCTCTGCAGCTCCTCCAGAGTTGCCATGGGCCTCTTGGCTGCTTCCCTGATTAATGCTCTCCTTGACCGGCCTCTCAGTTTAGGTGGACGGCCATGTCTTGGTAGGTTTCAGTTGTGCCATACTATTTCCATTTTCGAATGATGGATTGAACAGTGCTCCATGAGATCTTCAAAGCTTGGGATATTTTTTTATAACCTAACCCTGCTTTAAACTTCTCCACAACTTTATCCCTGACCTGTCTGGTGTGTTCCTTGGCCTTTGTGATGCTGTTTGTTCACTAAAGTTCTCTAACAAACCTCTGAGGACTTCACAGAAAAGCTGTATTTGTACTGTGATTAAATTATACACGGGTGGACTCTATTTACTAATTAGATGACTTCTGAAGGCAAATGGTTCCACTAGATTTTAGTTAGGGGTATCAGAGTAAAGGGGCCTGAATACAAATTCATGCCACACTTTTCAGATATTTATTTGTAAAAAAATTTGGAAAACCATTTATCATTTTCCTTCCACTTCACAATTATGTGCCACTTTGTGTTGATCTATCATATAAAATCCCAATAAAATACATTTACGTTTTTCGTTGTAACCTGACAAAATGTGGAAAATTTCAAGGGGTATGAATACTTTTTCAAGGCACTGTATATTGCATGTTACAATGTTCTTTAAATCTACCAACACAGGTGTGTGCCAGGGGCCAGATTGTATCTAATTTGGATTGTTTGGATAGGCCATTACATTAAATGACCTTGGAAAATCTAAAGAAAAATGTACATGGATTGCACAATCAGGTTACAATCAGGATACAACCTTTATGGCCTTTATTCAAAGGCGTGTTTACAAAGCAGGCATGAAATTAGTGAGACTTTTGAAAAAATAAGAAGAGCCTGATCCACAACAAGACACAAAGAAGCAGGACAATGTAAGGGAAAATATAACTTGGAACATAATACATTTACAGCAGTAAGATAATGGGTAGAATAGTAAAATGTCAACCTGGGTTTTAAACAGATTAACTAAGATAACAACAATATTGAGATTTTTCATGAAAAGTATGTTAATTTTCTGTCAAATTCATTAAATTTCTGCCGCAATGTCAGAGATGTAGGAATATAAATATATATATATATATATATATATATATATATATATATATATATATATATATATATATATATATATATATATATATATATATATATAAAGCCATTCTCAGCTAAGATCAACATCCAGAACAAAAAGAGGACTTTAATTCTGCATTTACCAGCTGTGTCCTGGCTCATGGCTCAATGGTTTAAACGTGCCTCGTAGATTGGCGCCAGAAGCCAGTCACTTCCTAATGCATTCCAAGCTCCAGCACCATTTATCCAGTGACCCATCGCGGCAGGTTACATTTCACCCTGGTGTTTTGTGACGGGCTTCTCCTAACCCCAGAGTCTGATGAGTAATGGTGCAGTCCTTCGGCTTTATCCATCAGAATAAAATCATGTTATGTCTCCAGATCTGAGCAAATTTCACAAGTGGTAGCAAAGCACACTGGGCTATGGCTTTTTATAGAGAGAGCGGGGACAAGAAAATTACTTGTGCGAGCGCGAACGTGGAGATAGAAATCGTGTCAGGATGATGAATAAACTTGGAAAACGACTAATGGATTTTGCAGTTAATCCAGAAAAAATACAGGCTGCGTCTGTACATATCTATAAAGCAAATGTAAAACTAATAGCTCTCGTGTTATATATGGATGTAATGACAGGGACATGTTACACAAATTCTGTGTCGGCTCATTGTTGGAGTGACAACTATGGAATACCAAATGGGTTAAAGGGGAAAGGTGTTTTTTATCATGGGGCCTATTTATACCGATGCAAAAATATTTGCAGCATACATGAAACACATTCACCATTTGCAATCTACAATTCAAATCACTTTCTGAGACGCAAAATCTAACATCTACCACACAAGCATGTGAATTTAAGTAAACAACTCATGTATGTGGATTTTTTTTTTGCATCTGTGTTGCTTTCTTTTTGCATACAGTAATTTACAAATAAACAATCCAGGCTACGGCAGTGCTGGATGTACTGAAAACAGTAATAATTGCACCTGCAACAGAATAACTAATTGGCCAAATGAAAAGACAGAGAGAAAGGCCCCTTTCACACTGGGGCGGTGGGGGTGTCGGCGGTACAACAGCGCTATTTTTAGCGCTGCTGTACCGTCGTTCTTGCAGCTGTATTCAGCCGCTAGCGGTGCGGTTTTACCCCCCACTGGCGGCCGAAAAAGGGTTAAAATCCCTCGTACAGCGCGGCTATAGCCGCGGTATTGCCGCGGTATAGCCGCGCTGTCCCATTGATTTCAATGGGCAGGAGCGGGGAAGGAGCGGTGAATACACCGCTCCTTCCCCGCTCCAAAGAAGCGGTTTGCAGGACTTTTTTCACCGTCCTGTCAGCGCACCGCTTCAGTGTGAAAGCCCTCGGGCTTTCACACTGAACAAACAGTGGAGGCTGTTTAGGGGCGGTTTGCAGGCGGTATTTTTAGCGCTATACCGCCTGCAAACTGCCCCAGTGTGAAAGAGGTCTAAATGGGACATACAATTTACTCAAAAGGGGCAAAGTTAGAATCAGTAATTCAAAACAGGTTCAGGATGGCAAGGAGCATGCATAAATTGCAGAATAATACAAAACTAATTTAGGAAAGTTTCACAAACATGGACTTCCCAGCTATGTGGCTCAGTCAGGGTAACACGCAAAGTCTCTAGAATACTATATAACAACAAAGGGGGGAACTAACACAAAGCCTGCACCCATTTTCTAAACTGAGAAAATAAAGCAGATACAGATAGCAATAACGGCAGTTATTATGCTGTGATTGTAAAGTCTAGTTTTTTGCTCTATGCAGGTGGTTTTGCACAGAGCAGCCTGAATCCTTCTTTTTTTGGGTCCCTCTTCGCTGCTCCTGGCCCCTCACTCCTGTCAAGTAGGGATGAGCTTCGAGTTTGAGTCGAACTAATGTTCGACTCGAACATTGGCTGTTCGCAAGTTTGCCGAACAGCGAACAATTTGGGGTGTTCGCGGCAAATTCGAATGCCGCGGAACACCCTTTAAAAGTCTATGGGAGAAATCAAAAGTGCAAATTTTAAAGGCTTATATGCAAGTTATTGTCATAAAAAGTGTTTGGGGACCTGGGTCCTGCCCCAGGGGACATGGATCAATGCAAAAAAAAGTTTTAAAAACTGACTTTTTTTAGGAGCAGTGATTTTAATAATGCTTAAAGTCAAACAATAAAAGTGTAATATGCCTTTAAATTTCATACCTGGGGGGTGTCTATAGTATGCCTGTAAAGGGGCGCATGTTTCCTGTGTTTAGAACAGTCTGACAGCAAAATGACATTTCGAAGGAAAAAACACATTTAAAACTACCCGCGGCTATTGCTTTGCCGACAATACACATAGAAGTTCATTGATAAAAACGGCATGGGAATTCCCCACAGGGCAACCCCGAACCAAAATTAAAAAAAAAAATGATGTGGGAGTCCCCCTAAATTCCATACAAGGCCCTTCAGGTCTGGTATGGATATTAAGGGGAACCCCGGCCAAATTTTTTAAAAAAAATGACGTGGGGTTCCCCCTAAATTCCTTACCAGACCCTTCAGTTCTGGTATGGATTTTAAGGGGAACCCCACGCCAAAAAAAACCAAAAAACGGCGTGGGGTCCCCCCAAAGATCCATACCAGACCCTTATCCGAGCACGCAACCTGGCAGGCCGCAGGAAAAGAGGGGGGGACGAGAGTGCGCCCCCCCTCCTGAACCGTACCAGGCCACATGCCCTCAACATTGGGAGGGTGCTTTGGGGTAGCCCCCCAAAACACCTTGTTCCCATGTTGATGAGGACAAGGGCCTCATCCCCACAACCCTGGCTGGTATTTGTGGGGGTCTGCGGGCGGGGGGCTTATCGGAATCTGGAAGCCCCCTTTAACAAGGGGACCCCCAGATCCCGGCCCCCCCTGTGTGAAATGGTAAGGGGGTACTTACCCCTACCATTTCACTAAAAAACTGTCAAAAATGTTAAAAATGACAAGAGACAGTTTTTGACAATTCCTTTATTTAAATGCTTCTTCTTTCTTCCTTCATCTTCTTCTGGTTCTTCTGGCTCTTCTGGTTCTTCCTCCGGCGTTCTCGTCCAGCATCTCCTCTGCGGCATCTTCTATCTTCTTCTCCTCGGGCCGCTCCGCACCCATGGCATGGGGGGGAGGCTCCTGCTCTTCTCTTCATCTTCTTCTTCTTCATCATCTCTTCTTCCTTCTTCTCTTCTTCATTTTCTTCTCCGGGCCGCTCCTAAGCCATGCTGGCATGGTGGGAGGCTCCCGCTGTGTGACGGCATCTCTTCGTCTGACGGTTCTTAAATAACGACTGGCGGGGCCACCCGGTGACCCCGCCCCCCTCTGACGCACGGGACATGACGGGACTTCCCTGTGGCATTCCCCGTGACGTCACAGGGAAGTCCCGTCAAGTCACCGTGCGTCAGAGAGAGGCGGGGTCACCGGGTGGCCCCGCCCCCTGTTATTTAAGAACCATCAGACGAAGAGACGCCGTCACACAGCGGGAGCCTCCCTCCATGCCAGCATGGCTGCGGAGCGGCCCGGAGAAGAAAATGAAGAAGAGAAGAAGAGAAGAAGGAAGAAGAGATGAAGAAGAAGATGAAGAGAAGAGCGGGAGCCTCCCCCCCATGCCATGGGTGCGGAGCGGCCCGAGGAGAAGAAGATAGAAGACGCCGCAGAGGAGATGCTGGACGAGAACGCCGGAGGAAGAACCAGAAGAGCCAGAAGAACTAGAAGAACCAGAAGATGAAGGAAGATAGAAGATAGAAGAAGCATTTAAATAAAGGAATTGTCAAAAACTGTCTCTTGTCATTTTTAACATTTTTGACAGTTTTTTAGTGAAATGGTAGGGGTAAGTACCCCCTTACCATTTCACACAGGGGGGGCCGGGATCTGGGGGTCCCCTTGTTAAAGGGGGCTTCCAGATTCCGATAAGCCCCCCGCCCGCAGACCCCCACAATCACCGGCCAAGGTTGTGGGGATGAGGCCCTTGTCCTCATCAACATGGGGACAAGGTGTTTTGGGGGGCTACCCCAAAGCACCCTCCTAATGTTGAGGGCATGTGGCCTGGTACGGTTCAGGAGGGGGGGGGCGCACTCTCGTCCCCCCTCTTTTCCTGCGGCCTGCCAGGTTGCGTGCTCGGATAAGGGTCTGGTATGGATTTTTGGGGGGACCACGCCGTTTTTTTTTATTTATTTTTTGGCGCGGGGTTCCCCTTAAAATCCATACCAGACCTGAAGGGTCTGGTATGGAATTTAGGGGGAACCCCACGTCATTTTTTTAAAAATTTTTGGCCGGGGTTCCCCTTAATATCCATACCAGACCTGAAGGGCCTTGTATGGAATTTAGGGGGACTCCCACATCATTTTTTTTTTTAATTTTGGTTCGGGGTTGCCCTGTGGGGAATTCCCATGCCGTTTTTATCAATGAACTTCTATGTGTATTGTCGGCAATGCAATAGCCGCGGGTAGTTTTAAATCGAAATGTCATTTTGCTGTCAGACTGTTCTAAACACGGGAAACATGCGCCCCTTTACAGGCATACTATAGACACCCCCCAGGTACGAAATTTAAAGGGATATTACACTTTTATTGTTTGACTTTAAGCATTATTAAAATCACTGCTCCTGAAAAAACGTCCGTTTTTAAAACTTTTTTTTGCATTGATCCATGTCCCCTGGGGCAGGACCCGGGTCCCCAAACACTTTTTATGACAATAACTTGCATATAAGCCTTTAAAATTAGCACTTTTGATTATTCATGTTCGTGTCCCATAGACTTTAACGGTGTTCGCGTGTTCGAACAAACTTTTTTCCTGTTCGCATGTTCTGATGCGAACCGAACAGGGGGGTGTTCGGCTCATCCCTACTGTCAAGTGCCCCCACAGCAAGCAGCTTGCTATGGGGGCACCCAAGCTGAACTGCAGCTCTGTGTGTCCATTCAGACATGGAGCTGCCAATCAGCCCTGTCCCCTCTCTCCCCTGATTGGATAACTGAGTTTGATTGACAGCCGCGGGAGCCAATGGCGCCGCTGCTGTGTCTCAGCCAATCAGGAGGGAGAGTCTCAGATGGCAAAGGGGTTCGTGGACATCGCTGGACAGAGATGGGGCTCAGGTAAGTATTAGGGGGTGCTGGGGAGGCTGCTACACACAGAAGGCTTTTTATCCTAATGCATAGAATGCATTAAGATAAAAAAACTTCTGCCTTTACAACTCCTTTAAACCATATGTACAGTTGCCTCAGTGTGTAGCAGGTGTATGTAAAATTGCCAAACAAGTGGTGATCTGATATCTTTACAAAAAAAGGAATGGTACCAAAGGGGATCTGTGAGGACATGAAACCAGGAGCGTTGCTAGGTGGCAAAAAGACCAGGGGCTTCAGCCCGAAGTCCAAAAACCGGGGCTGTCGCGACTGTTTTTTGGGCTGCGTGGTGGGGTTGTGTGACTTACCAGTGCCTATTAGGGATGAGCCGAACACCCCCCGGTTCGGTTCGCACCAGAACCCGCGAACGGACCGCAAGTTCGCACGAACGTTAGAACCCCATTGACGTCTATGGGACTCGAACGTTCGAAATCAAAAGTGCTCATTTTAAAGGCTAATTTGCATGGTATTGTCCTAAAAAGGGTGTGGGGACCCGGGTCCTACCCCAGGGGACATGTATCAATGCAAAAAAAACTTTTAAAAACGGCCGTTTTTTCGGGAGCAGTGATTTTAATGATGCTTAAAGTAAAAAAAAAAAAGTGAAATATTCCTTTAAATATCGTACCTGGGGGGTGTCTATAGTATGCCTGTAAAGTGACGCGTGTTTCCCATGTTTAGAACAGTCCCTGCACCAAATGTCATTTTTAAAGGAAAAAATCTCATTTAAAACTGCTTGCGGGTTTAATGTCATGTCGGGTCCTGGCAATATGGATGAAAATCAGTGAGACAAACGGCATGGGTACCCCCCAGTCCATTACCAGGCCCTTTGGGTCTTGTATGGATATTAAGGGGAACCCTGCACCCAAATTAAAATAAGGAAAGGTCCCTATATACTCTGAACAGCAGTATACAGGCGGTGCAAACAAGACAGGGACTGTAGGTTTGTTGTTAAGTAGAATCTGTTTGTAATTTTGAACATTTTTAACGTGTTTAGCTCCAGCCAAAAAATCTTTTCTAAGCTTTTTGGAAAACATAGGGAAGGGTTATCACCCCTGTGACATTTGTTTTGCGTCTTTCCTCCTCTTCAGAAGATTTCACCTCACTTTTTTGTCCCAATGAAAAATGTTTTTTGAAAATTTGGGTTTTTTTGTGGAACAAGGATTGGAAAGCATCAGTGGAAAGGAGAAATTGTTTTCCCATATTAACTCTTACATGAGAGAATTTCCCTTCCTAGGGGTAGATTTCATCTCACTTCCTGTTGTCTCCTTCCGTTTGCAAGTAGGAGTCGTTTGTAAGTTAGATGTTTGAAAGTAGGGTCCTGCCCTATATACTCAGCAGAAATTTGGGCCTTAGGTGTTGCTGTGGCCAAAACACTGTAAGCCCTCACAGGGCCCTGCTGTGAAATATTAGATCAAGAATTGTAATTACATGCCCCTGTTGAACAGGAGCTGAAAAATTAGGCCTTAGGCACTGGTGCTGGTGCCACAACACTGCAACCCCTCACAGACACTCTAGTTGGAACGCAGGAACGAGCCCTGCTGCAAAGTATTGCATCAAAAATTGTAATTACACGCCCCTGTTAGACAGGGGCAGAAAAATTGGGCCTTAGGCACTGGTGCTGGTGCCACAACACTGCAACCCCTCACAGACACTCTAGTTGGAACGCAGGAACGAGCCCTGCTGCAAAGTATTGCATCAAAAATTGTAATTACACGCCCCTGTTAGACAGGGGCAGAAAAATTGGGCCTTAGGCACTGGTGCTGGTGCCACAACACTGCAACCCCTCACAGACACTCTAGTTGGAATGCAGGAACGAGCCCTGCTGCAAAGTATTACATCAAAAATTGTAATTACACGCCCCTGTTATACAGGGGCTGAAAAATTGTGCCTTAGGCACTGGTGGTGGCGCCCAGAACCAAAAATGTTCTTACAAGCTATCAGCGTGATGATTGAGGAGGAAGAGGATAATTACTCAGGGATAGTCACTCAGCATCAGCATAGGCAGTCTTTGAAGGGATCTGAAAAAAATTATTCAGTTACATCAGCATCAGGTGCTTGGTAGCTGGTGGTGATCCAAGACTGATTCATTTTTATGAAGGTCAGCCGATCGACCGAGTCAGTGGACAGACGCACCCTGTGATCGGTTACCACGCCTCCAGCAGCACTGAATGTGCGTTCCGAAAGAACGCTGGATGCAGGACAGGCCAGCAGCTCAATTGCATACTGTGCAAGCTCTGGCCAGTGATCCATCCTCAAGACCCAGTAACCCAGAGGATTTTCGGTGGGAAAGGTGTCCAAGTCTGATCTTGCCCCTAGGTATTCCTGCACCATGTAAAACAGACGCTGGCGATGGTTGCTGGAACCGATCATACCTTGGGGCTGCGGACCAAAAAATTGTCTGAACGCATCGGTCAGACGGCCACCTTCTCCACCGCTCCTTCTTTGACCGAAGCCTCAGCAACACGTTGTCCAGAAACAGGAGTTTGTAACCTCCCAGTCTCTGGGAACGCGTTGCACAGACCTTTCTGCAAGGCCTCCCGAAGATGTTTCATCCTCTGCTCCCTCTGCGATGGCAAGATAAGGTCCGCAACCTTACCCTTGTAACGTGGATCAAGGAGGGTTGCCAGCCAGTATTGGTCCTTCTCCTTGATACCACGAATACGAGGATCCTTACGCAGGCTTTGCAGGATCAGGGAGGCCATGCAGCGTAGGTTTGCTGAGGCATTCGGTCCGGAGTCCTCTGGGTCACTAAGGACAACAACGTCCGCAGCCACCTCCTCCCAGCCACGTACAAGTCCATGTGTTCCTTGGGACTGATCCCTTAAAGACTGCTGATGCTGAGTGCCAGGCTCCACCTCCATACTGACACAATCTTCCTCCTCCTCCTCCTCCTCCTCCTCGTCCTCTTCCTGTGTGATCGGCGGGCACGCAGGAACACTGTCTGGATAAAGGGGGCCTTGAGAGCTAAGGAAGTCCTCCTCTTCCTGCCTCTGTTCTGCCTCAAGTGCCCTGTCCATTATTCCACGCAGCGTGTGCTCCAACAGGTGGACAAGGGGGACAGTGTCACTGATGCATGCACTGTCAGTGCTCACCATCCTCGTGGCCTCCTCGAATGGTGACAGGACAGTGCATGCATCCCTGATCATGGCCCACTGGCGTGGGGAAAAAAAACCAAGGTCCCCTGACCCTGTCCTGGTGCCATAGTCGCACAGGTACTCATTGATGGCCCTCTGCTGCGTGTGCAGCCGCTGCAGCATGGCCAATGTCGAGTTCCACCTGGTGGGCATGTCACAGATTAGGCGGTTCTTGGGCAGGTTAAACTCCTTTTGGAGGTCCGTCAGCCGAGCACTGGCATTATATGACCGGCGGAAATGCACACAGACTTTCCTGGCCTGCCTCAGGACATCCTGTAAGCCCGGGTACCTGCCCAAGAACCGCTGCACCACCAAGTTAAGGACGTGAGCCAAACAGGGCACATGGGTCAGTTGTCCCTGTCGGAGGGCAGAGAGGAGGTTGGTGCCATTGTCGCAAACCACCATTCCTGCCTTAAGTTGGCGTGGCGTCAACCACCTCTGAACCTGCCCCTGCAGAGCTGACAGAACCTCTGCCCCAGTGTGGCTCCTGTCCCCCAAGCACACCAGCTCAAGCACCGCATGGCATCTTTTGGCCTGCGTACTTGCGTAGCCCCTTGAACGCCTACGGAGCACCGCTGGTTCCGAGGAAGAGGCCATGGAGGAAGAAGAAGAGGAGGGGGTGGAGGAGAGAGGTGTGTCACAATCAGCATTTTGGAGGCGTGGTGGCGGAACAACCTCCAACACTACTGCACCTTGTCCTGCATCCTTCCCAGCTGCCAGCAGAGTCACCCAATGCGCCGTGAAACTTAAGTAACGTCCCTGTCCATGCCTGCTGGACCATGAGTCAGCGGTAATATGCACCTTACCGCTGACCGCCCTGTCCAGCGAGGCATGGACATTGCCTTCCACATGCCGGTAGAGAGCTGGAATCGCCTTCCGTGAGAAAAAGTGGCGTTTGGGTACCTGCCACTGAGGAACCGCACATTCCACAAACTCACGGAAGGGGGCAGAGTCTACCAACTGAAAAGGCAGCAGTTGAAGTGCTAGCAATTTTGCCAAGCTAGCATTCAACCGCTGGGCATGTGGATGGCTGGGAGCAAACTTCTTTCGGCGGTGCAGCAGCTGGGGCAGGGAAATTTGCCTGGTACAATCTGGCGTCGGTGTACCAAAAGCAGATTGCCCACAAGTACTTGGCTGTGACACACCTAATTCTACACCTTCATTCCTCTCACTGCAGGTCTCAGAGAGGACTGAAGGTCTAGTGGGGTTGGAAATCTCAGCTGATGAGTAGCAAGGAGAGATCCTCTTTGTTCTTTGGTGTGGGTCTTTTAGATATGCTTGCCAACGAACTGCATGGCAGGTCAACATATGTCTGGTCAAGCATGTGGTACCCAAGCGGGAGATGTTTTGGCCACGCGAGATACGCTTGAGACATATGTTGCAAATAGCAGCGGTGCGATCTGATGCACTCGTCTCAAAAAAGGCCCACACCAAAGAACTTTTTGAATAACGCGCAGAGACTGCAGCGCCCTGCACATGTGGAGCTTTGGGGTGTGATGCAGTCAATGTGCTGCCCTTAGGCTGGCCCCTGGAGGGCATCCTGCCTCGTTGGTGATGTGCCGCCTCCTCCTCCTCCTCCTCCTCCTCTCTCCTATCAGGCACCCACGTTGAGTCAGTGACCTCATCATCCCCTCCCTCCTCATCACTGGAGCAAACCTGGCAGTATGCTGCAGCAGGGGGAGCATGACTGCCAGATTGCTGTCCTTCTTGGGCACCCCCTCTGTCCGTGCTCATGTTACTGCCTTCATCGAGCTCAGTATCATCATCAGAGCCTTCCAAACGCTGGGCATCCTCCTGGAGCATGTACCCAACACTGTGGTCAAACAGTTCGAGGGAATCCTCATGAGGACATGGTGGAGCTAGGGAAGGAGTCACTGATGACATTGAGCTGAGGGAAGAGGCCGCTGCTTTGCCAGACAAAGCACCCTGGGCATGGGTGAGAGAGGATGAGGAGGATGAGGACGGCTTGGTCATCCACTCGACCAAGTTTTCTGCATGTTGCGGCTCAACACGGCCAGCTGCCGAAAAAAAGGCCAAGCGTGTCCCATGGCCACGGGCTGATGAGGATGCACCGTCTCCACGACCAGCACTAGACACAGAGCCTGCTTGCCCTCTCTTATTGGCTTGTGACTGTCTGCCTCTCCTTCTTGGCCTTCCAGACATACTAATGGCCTGTAGCTGCACTAAGCTGGGATAGAACACCTGTAATTTTCTTCAGGTAGCTTTATATACTGTAACCAGACAAGCCTGCCTGTCAGTAGGAAGATAACAGGAACGGATCTAGCTGAACACTGTGAGCAGGACGCACTGCACTAAATGTAAATAGCAGGAACAGATCTAGCTGAACACTGTGAGCAGGACGCACTGACTGCACTAAATGTAAATAGCAGGAACGGATCTAGCTGAACACTCTGAGCAGGACGCACTGACTGCACTAAATGTAAATAGCAGGAACGGATCTAGCTGAACACTGTGAGCAGGACGCACTGCACTAAATGTAAATAGCAGGAACAGATCTAGCTGAACACTGTGAGCAGGACGCACTGCACTAAATGTAAATAGCAGGAACGGATCTAGCTGAACACTGTGAGCAGGACGCACTGACTGCACTAAATGTAAATAGCAGGAACAGATCTAGCTGAACACTGTGAGCAGGACGCACTGACTGCACTAAATGTAAATAGCAGGAACGGATCTAGCTGAACACTGTGAGCAGGACGCACTGACTGCACTAAATGTAAATAGCAGGAACGGATCTAGCTGAACACTGTGAGCAGGACGCACTGCACTAAATGTAAATAGCAGGAACAGATCTAGCTGAACACTGTGAGCAGGACGCACTGCACTAAATGTAAATAGCAGGAACGGATCTAGCTGAACACTGTGAGCAGGACGCACTGACTGCACTAAATGTAAATAGCAGGAACGGATCTAGCTGAACACTGTGAGCAGGACGCACTGCACTAAATGTAAATAGCAGGAACGGATCTAGCTGAACACTGTGAGCAGGACGCACTGACTGCACTAAATGTAAATAGCAGGAACGGATCTAGCTGAACACTGTGAGCAGGACGCACTGACTGCACTAAATGTAAATAGCAGGAACGGATCTAGCTGAACACTGTGAGCAGGACGCACTGCACTAAATGTAAATAGCAGGAACAGATCTAGCTGAACACTGTGAGCAGGACGCACTGCACTAAATGTAAATAGCAGGAACGGATCTAGCTGAACACTGTGAGCAGGACGCACTGACTGCACTAAATGTAAATAGCAGGAACAGATCTAGCTGAACACTGTGAGCAGGACGCACTGCACTAAATGTAAATAGCAGGAACAGATCTAGCTGAACACTGTGAGCAGGACGCACTGCACTAAATGTAAATAGCAGGAACGGATCTAGCTGAACACTGTGAGCAGGACGCACTGCACTAAATGTAAATAGCAGGAACGGATCTAGCTGAACACTGTGAGCAGGACGCACTGCACTAAATGTAAATAGCAGGAACGGATCTAGCTGAACACTGTGAGCAGGACGCACTGCACTAAATGTAAATAGCAGGAACAGATCTAGCTGAACACTGTGAGCAGGACGCACTGACTGCACTAAATGTAAATAGCAGGAACAGATCTAGCTGAACACTGTGAGCAGGACGCACTGACTGCACTAAATGTAAATAGCAGGAACGGATCTAGCTGAACACTGTGAGCAGGACGCACTGCACTAAATGTAAATAGCAGGAACGGATCTAGCTGAACACTGTGAGCAGGACGCACTGCACTAAATGTAAATAGCAGGAACAGATCTAGCCTAATCTAGCTAACTCAAATCAAATGACACTGTCTGTCTCTCTCTCTATCAGCACACCGGAACACACTACACAGGGCCGCCGTGCAGGCGGCCTTATATAGTGTGGGGTGTGTACTAAATCCCCTGAGCCATAATTGGCCAAAGCCACCCTGGCTTTGGCCAATTACAGCTCTCTCTACTGACGGCGCTGTGATTGGCCAAGCATGCGGGTCATAGTGCATGCTTGGCCAATCATCAGCCAGCAATGCACTGTGATGCCGCAGTGAATTATGGGCCGTGACGCGCCACACGAATTTGGCGCGAACGGCCCATAACGTTCGCAATTCGACGGTCGGTCGAACAGCCGATGTTCGAGTCGAACATGGGTTCGACTCGAACACGAAGCTCATCCCTAGTGCCTATCAATGCTGACCAGTAAACACACCTGCCTGACACTGACCTACATACACTGACCTATATACACTGACCACTGACCTACATACACTGACCTACATACACTGACCACTGACCTACATACACTGACCTGCCTGACCTATATACACTGACCTACATACACTGACCTATATGCACTGACCTGCCTGACCTATATACACTGACCTACATACACTGACCTACATACACTGACCTACATACACTGACCTATATACACTGACCTGTATACACTGACCTGCCTGACCTATATACACTGACCTACATACACTGACCTGTATACACTGACCTACATACATTGACCTATATACACTGACCTACATACACTGACCTATATACACTGACCTGCCTGACCTATATACACAGACCTATATACACTGACCTACATACACTGACCTATATACACTGACCTGCCTGACCTATATACACTACATACACTGACCTATATACACTGACCTGCCTGACCTATATACACTGATCTACATACACTGACCTACATACACTGACCTATATACACTGACCTATATACACTGACCTGCCTGCGGCTTTTTTTTGGGCTGCGTGGTGGGGTTGTGTGACTTAACAGTGCCTATCAATGCTGACCAGTAAACACACCTGCCTGACATTGACCTACATACACTGACCTATATACACTGACCACTGACCTACATACACTGACCACTGACCTACATACACTGACCTGTCTGACCTATATACACTGACCTACATACACAGACCTGCCTGACCTATATACACTGACCTACATACACTGACCTATATACACTGACCTGCTTGACCTATATACACTGACCTACATACACTGACCTATATACACTGACCTGTATACACTGACCTGTATACACTGACCTACATACACTGACCTGCCTGACCTATATACACTGACCTACATACACTGACCTGTATACACTGACCTACATACACTGACCTATATACACTGACCTGCCTGACCTATATACACAGACCTATATACACTGACCTACATACACTGACCTACATACACTGACCTGCCTGACCTATATACACTGACCTATATACACTGACCTACATACACTGACCTATATACACTGACCTGCCTGACCTATATACACTGACCTACATACACTGACCTACATACACTGACCTATATACACTGACCTATATGCACTGACCTGCCTGACCTATATACACTAACCTACATACACTGACCTACATACACTGACCTACATACACTGACCTATATACACTGACCTATATACACTGACCTACATACACTGACCTGTATACACTGACCTGCCTGACCTATATACACTGACCTACATACACTGACCTGTATACACTGACCTACATACACTGACCTACATACACTGACCTGTTTACACTGACCTGTTTACACTGACCTGTATACACTGACCTATATACACTGACCTACATACACTGACCTACATACACTGACCTACATACACTGACCTACATACACTGACCTATATACACTGACCTACATACACTGACCTACATACACCGACCTATATAAACTGACCTGCCTGACCTATATAAACTGACCACTGACCTATATACACTGACCTGCCTGACCTATATACACTGACCACTGACCTGCCTGACCTATATACACTGACCTACATACACTGACCACTGACCTATATACACTGACCACTGACCTATATACACTGACCACTATACACACATTGCGTGTCTGACCTACCTCAGCCGTGGTGTGCGGTCACAGCAGGCAGTCAGTCACTTGTCACCGTCAGAGAGGAACCGAGGAGGAGAGGAGAGGAAAGCCGCCCGCCCGAGCGGGGATGTAGCGTTCCCGCCTTCTGGAGCCTGCAGGCTAAGATAGACGTCACGTCACACACGCCGCTCCAGAAGGCGGGAGCTGCGGCACTCGGCCACTTTCGGCCGCACTCGGCAGCTATGGCACTCGGGGACTTACTCGGCTACTTTCGGCCGCTATGGCACTCGGGGACTCGGCTACTTTCGGCCGCACTCGGCCGCTATGGCACTCAGAGACTCGGCTACTTTCGGCCACTTTCGGCCCGCACTCACAATCAGATCGGTCCCGGCGCCGGCACTCGGGGCTGACAATGGAATGCAGCATTCCATAGACTCGGGGCTTTTTGGGGTCATGTTCGGGGCTTCAGCCCCCCCTAGCCACCCCCTCCCTACGCCCCTGCATGGAACCCACTCTGGGGAACAGATGCGCTTTTTTATTCTACAGCCAAAAGTGGGTGGTTAAATTCAAATGTTGTAAGTAAAGGCCTAAAGATGACCCTCAGTTTGCATTTTTACAGCCAAAGAAATAGCCCCACTACCAGAACAAAAGTTGAGGCTCTGCAGAAAAATCTCACAGATGAGTAGATATGGGAAGGCCTGAAAAAAATGAAAAAATTGGGAAAAAAAGAAGTGTGGAATATGTTCTAATACAATGATATCTATGACATGATATTCAAACTATAGAACATGAAGACCTTAATGAAAGATTTCTGAGACTTTATGTAAAGTTTTAAATTATTGCAAGTTCTCTCTAAAGACAAGCAAATCCTGAAACAAAATTCAAGTAACACTGCACTTCTCTATGCAGTTCTCATACAAAAGAAATGTGCATTTCTGCCACTAGGTGGCACTGCAGGGGAAGGGCTCCAGTTTAGTTTGCTTGTGGGCTCCATCCAGGGGCGGACTGACCATTGAGCCACTCGGGCACTGCCCGAGGGCCCTGGGCCACTAGGGGGCCCCATCAGGGTTGCCAGCCTCAGTAAAACCAGGGACAGTATGTATAAATCTGTGTTTTTTTTTTTTACATCTGTCTGTGTATACTGTGTGATTGTATGCTGTGTGTGTGTGTATACTGTGTGGCCCCATAATCTCTGATTGCCTGGGGGCCCCATAATCTCCTATTGCCCGGGGGCCCCATAAGGTATCAGTCCACCCCTGGCTCCATCTTGTACCTCCTACGGTTAGGTGATTGTTGGAATACAGTATATGATAGTTTCAATCCTCTCAGGCCTTACTTGACAGGTAAAGGGTTAAATTTGCCTGTCAAATTAGTTTATCTTCTCCACCATCACAGCATAATGTTTCCCTATAGTCAGTAAATTGTTTATTTCTTTTTCTCCTCTCAGTAAAATGGTGAGACCAATATCTAGAGTTTGGAAACATTTCCAAAGTGTAATTTCTGCTGGGAGCAAAGCTGCGGGTTTGCTAGGTAGCCAGGTAAGTATTTAGGTTCAGTGGTTTTTATAGCGTCAGGTACCCCCATATACTACCTAGTAAAGGTTTTAACCCCCTGATTGCCCCCTAGTTAACCCTTTTACCAGTGATCACTGTATAACTGTTACGGGTGATGCTGGTTAGTTAGTTTGTTTTCTATAGTGTCAGGGCACCCGCCGTTTATTACCTAATAAAGGTTTAACCCCCTAATTGCCTGACAGGTGATATAAGTTAGGTTTTAGGATCAGATAGGGTCTGCATCGCCCCAGGCAGCGTCAGGTTAGTGCCAGTACCGCTAACACCCACGCACGCAGCTTACACCTCCCTTAGTGATATAGTATCTGAACGGATCAATATCTGATCTGATCAGATCTATACTAGCGTCCCCAGCAGTTTAGGGTTCCCAAAAACGCAGTGTTAGCGGGATCAGCCCAGATCCTGCTCCTTCGCCCAGCCCAGCCCAGCCCACCCAAGTGCAGTATTGATCGATCACTGTCACTTAAAAAACACTAAACACATAACTGCAGCCTTCGCAGAGTCAGGCCTGATCCCTGCGATCGCTAGCAGCTTTTTTGGTAGCGTTTTGATACAGTCGCTGACAGTCAGGCGCTTTTTTACGTGTGAGTCTCACTACTGTACCACTAAATTTAGAGCCCAAAATGGCAAATCGAAGGTACAGTAGTGAAGAGGCCTACATGTTTCTGAGCATGACAGATAGTGAAGAGGAGTTCCCTCATCTGTCAGACTCAGGGTCAGAATACGAACCTGTAGACAGCAGTGGCTCCCTGACAGATAGCTCTGACGACGGAGTTGTGGTCCCTACCAAGGTCAGATGTACCAGACCCCAATCTTTTTCTGCTGTTGAGGTGCAAGAACCGCAGGGCTCTCGTATGAAGCAGAGAAGTACTAGCGCCGCTATTCCTTCTGGTGAACTGGCAAGTACCAGCGGCCAAGTACACCCTGGTTGTACATCCAGCACTGCAGTAACACTTGGTGACGTGTCGAGTCCCATAAGTGCAGTTCAAGCTGGCGAGGTGGCAAGCACAAGTAGTGTCCCGCTGCCACCAAGAAGACAAAGACAGGCCCGTCAAGCCCATAGTGCCCTTCCTACTGCATTTGCCAAGCCTAATTGGGAACCCACCACTTCTGCAGCACCCATACTTCCCCCATTCACTGGCCAACCCAGCATTCAGATGGAAACAGTTGATTTTACGTCACTTGATTTTTATTCGCTGTTTTTCACCGAAGATCTGTATAGATCTATTGTGGACCAAAGCAATTTAAATGCTGGTCAATACATCGCAACTAATCCTCAGTCCTCCCTTGCCAGAGATTGGAAACCAATTAAGGTTTCCAAATTTAAGATCTTTTTGGGCCTATCCCTCCTCATGGGCATAACCAAAAAGAGTGAGTTGCGGCAGGGCCGATCCTAGGGTCACAGACGCCTGGGTGCAGAAATATTTCTGGCGCCCCCACATGGGCGTGGTCATCTTACAAACTCCTCCCCTTTACACATGTTTCTATGGCAACGACTCAAACACAGAGATGCTCCCCTAAGAAGTCTTCTAGGATCCTCCCATGATCTTCTAACAATAAAAAAAAATACACAACAAGCTTACACTAATGAGTCCCTCTGATGCACACAGAGAGGGTTTCTGTTAGAAAGAGCCCCCAGACATAGTACAGGAGACGGTCAGAGACTGCAGACATGATACAAGAGACGGTCAGAGACTGCAGACATAGTACAGGAGATGGTCAGAGACTGTAGATATAATACAGGAGACAGTCAGAGACTGCAGACATATTACAGGAGATGGTCAGAGACTGCAGACATATTACCTGAGATGGTCAGAGAGTGCAGACATATTACAGAAGGCGGTCAGAGACTGCAGACATATTACAGGAGATGGTCAGAGAGTGCAGACATATTGCAGGAGATGTTTAGAGACTGCAGACATAGTACAGGAGATGGTCAGAGACTGCAGACATAGCACAGGAGATGGTCAGAGACTGCAGACATAGTACAGGAGATGGTCAGAGAGTGCAGACATATTGCAGGAGATGGTCAGAGACTGCAGACATAGCACAGGAGATGATCAGAGAGTGCAGACATAGCACAGGAGATGGTCAGAGACTGCAGACATAGTACAGGAGATGGTCAGAGAGTGCAGACATATTGCAGGAGATTGTCAGAGACTGCAGACATAGTACAGGAGATGGTCAGAGAGTACAGACAGGGGAAAGAAGAGCCCATGGCTGCAGTGACGTCATTAGGGTCGGTGTCACCCAGTGTGGTAAAACATGGTGTCACCCCCCTCTCCACCAACGATAGTCGCCCCTCAGTACAGACTCCCTCCATTAAGTATAGACCCCCCTCCGTCAGTGCAGACGCCCAACTAAGTATAAACCCCTACCTGTGATGGACGGGAACACACAACGCGTTTCAGAGCATGCGCAAAGCTCACAATGGGCATGCGCGCTCCTTTTTCAAGTCCTTGAAAAAGGAGCGCGCATGCCCATTGTGAGCTTCGCGCATGCCCTGAAACGCGTTGTGTGTTCCCGTCCATCACAGTCATCCTGGTGACGTCACACTCTCACAAGCGCCTTGCCGGAATACGGAAGCTTCCATTCAGATCAGCAGCCTAGCGGTCTGTCACTCCGAGCGGAGGTCCGCGGCTATCCCCTCGGAGCACCATCACAGATTTTGGCTAATCGACGCAGGACTGACCTAGGATGACCTTTTACTGGAACTGTACTTCATTTACTATACTGTAAGTGTGAATACGTGCCTATCATTTCACATTAAATGCTTGCACTCAGAGGTGCTTTCTTTCTCTTGTTGTCCATCCATTAGTACAGACCCCCCCACATAAACCACTCCCCTCCATTAGTACAGACTCCCCCCACAAACCACCCCCCTTCCATTAGTACAGACCCCCCCATAAACCACCCCCCCATTAGTACAGACCCCCCTCAGGACAAACTACCCCCCTCCATTAGTACAGACCCCCCCACACAAACCACCCCCCTCCATTAGTACAGAGTAGACCCCCCCACAAACCACCCCCCTCCATTAGTACAGAGTAGACCCCCCCACAAACCACCCCCCTCAATTAGTACAGATCCCCCCTCCATTAGTACAGACTCCCCCCACAAACCCCCCTCCATTAGTACAGACCCCCCATAAACTAACCCCCCCATTAGTACAGACCCCCCTCAGGACAAACTACCCCCCCTCCATTAGTACAGACTCCCCCCCACAAACCCCCCTCCTCTATTAGCACAGACTCCCCCCACAAGCCACCCCCTCTCCATTAGTACAGACTCCCCGAGTCCCCCCTCAGGACAAACCCCACCCGGGCGGCAGCTGGAGAGGACAGTGTGCATCCGCGCCACCCGGGTGGAGAAGATTGTGACCAAGAGGAGAAAAACAAATGACAGGCACGGTACGCCGCGCGGCACCGCCCCCCAACGACATCACTGCGCGGGTCTCTCTCCGAACAGAGACAGCCGCTCCGATCTCCTCTGACAGGAGGATGGAGCAGGGACGGACTTGGGCAGGAAACACAGCGGCGGCGGAGAGAGTGGCCTGTGGACACCAACAAGGAGAGGAGGAGGAGGGGGGAGCACTCTGGCGCTTGACAGCCCCCACCTCTGTGGCGCCTGGGTGAACTGCACCCCGTGCACCCGCTTAGGATTGGCCCTGAGTTGCGGTATTATTGGTCCACTGACTCAATTCACCATATGCCCGTGTTCTCTGCTTCCATGGCCAGGGCACGATACAAGCAGATTTTGCGGTTCATGCACTTCAACAACAATGAACTCTGTCGTCCTCGTGGAGACCCTGGATACGATCGGCTCTACAAAATTCGGCCCCTCGTAAACCACTTCAACCAACGTTTTGCAGACTTGTTTTTCTCCCCATCAAGTTGTCTGCATTGATGAGTCCCTGATTAGGTTTTCTGGCCGATTGTCTTTCAAACAGTACCTTCCCAGCAAGCATGCCAGATACGGGGTCAAGATGTATAAGCTTTGTGACAGGGCCACAGGCTATACATGTAGTTTTATGGCTTACGAGGGAAGAGATAGTCATATAGAGCCGACAAACTGCCCTGACTACATAGGAAGCGCTGGCAAGATTGTGTGGGACTTGGTGTCACCCTTATTCGGAAAGGGGTACCACTTGTACGTGGACAATTATTACACGAGCGTGCCACTTTTTAGTCACTTGTTTGATTATCAGATTGGAGCATGTGGCACCGTGCGATCTAATCCCCGGGACTTTCACCAGCGGCTTGTAGATTCCCGTCTTAGGCTGGGGGAGAGAGCCTGCTTGAAGTGTAATAACTTGCTCGCTATGAAGTGGAGGGATAATGAGAATGTTTTCGTTCTTACCTCCCTTCATGCAGACACGACGGTCCTAATTACTACGGCGAGAGGTGTTGGGGAGAAACCCCTCTGTGTCCACGAATATAACCAAAATATGGGAAGGGTGGACCTCAACAACCAGTTGTTGGCGCCATACCTAGTTGCCCGTAAGGCCAGACGCTGTTATAAAAAAGTGTCTGTATACTTATTTCAATTGGCTTTGCTGAACGCTCATGTGCTATACAGAGCTTCAGGATGGACTGGATCCTTCCTTAAATTCCAGGAAGAGATCGTCAGAGCCCTTCTGTTTCCAGACGGTGCTCCACCTCACCTTCCCCAACTAAATGCAGTAAGCTGGCTGCATGAGAGGCATTTTCCTTATGTCTTCCCGAGTACCCCTACCCAGGAAGCCCCCCAAAGAAAATGTTGTGACTGTAGAAAGCGCGGATATAGGCGTAACACCCACTATTATTGTCACTCCTGTCCTGACAATCCTGGTCTTTGCATTGGTGAATGTTTTGAGCTCTACCATACATTAGTTGAGTTTTAGCCTAGGGTACAGCATTGCACAGACTAGGCACACTTTCACAGGGTCTCCCAAGATGCCATCGTATTTTATATTGAGAGACCTGTACACACGATAGGATTTTCCGATGGAAAATGTGTGATAGGACCTTGTTGTCGGAAATTCCGACCGTGTGTAGGCTCCATCACACATTATCCATAGAAATTTCTGACACACAAAGTTTGAAAGCTTGCTATAAAATTCTGATCGTGTGTACACAAATATGACGCACAAAGTGCCACGCATGCTCAGAGACGAAAGCTATTGGCTACTGCCCCATTTATAGTCCAGACGTACGTGTTTTACGTCACCGCGTTTAGAACGATTGGATTTTCCGACAACTTTGTACGACCGTGTGTATGCAAGACAAGTTTGAGCCAACATCCGTCAGAAAAAATCAATGGATTTTGTTGTCGGAATGTCCGATCAATGTCCGACCGTGTGTACAGGGCATAACAGTTACAAATAAAATTGTAAAACAAAAAACAAAAGTAAAAAATAAAAAATACACAAAAAACCCCCAAAAATAGTTGTTTTATTGTTCTCTCTCTCTCTCTATTCTCTCTCTATTGTTCTGCTCTTTTTTACTGTATTCTATTCTGCAATGTTTTATTGTTATGCTTTGTCATGTTTGCTTTCAGGTATGTAATTTTTTTATACTTTACTGTTTACTGTGTTTTATTGTTAACCATTTTTTTGTTTTCAGGCATGCCATTCAGCTGCAGCGCGGATTTATTTATCTTGACAGCAACAGCGTTTGCTCCCACGATACATAAAGCCGTGACTCCAGCGCTGTCGGAAGTGATTTCACCACCACAGTTAAAAAAAAGAGCATATATGCCGAAGCATGGGGGCAGCAGGGGTGGAGGAGCAATTTGCACCTAACTTTTGGGGCGGATGCCCCCATGCTTCAGCATATATATATTTTAGGCACAGGTTGCGTTAAAAAATGTTTTATTTTTTACTATTTTTTTTGTATTTGCTTTGCAGGTATGGTATGTCTTACTGTTATACTGTAATGTTACTTTGTTTTATTGTTAACCATCATTTGCTTAGCAGGTACGCCATTGGGCTGCAGCGCGGATTTATTTATCTTGACAGCAACATCGTTTGCTCTCACGATACATAAAGCCGTGACTCCAGCGCTGTCGGAGGTGATTTCACCACCACAGTTAAAAAAAAGAGCATATATGCCGAAGCATGGGGGCAGCAGGGATGGAGGAGCGATTTGCTCCTAACTTTTGGGGCGGATGCCCCCATGCTTCGGCATATATAAATGGTGCATGTATGCCCATCATTAGAAGTGGGTGGATGAAAGGAGGTATTCTAATGGTGGGTATACCCACCGATCAATCTCTTTTTTTCGTTCAGCCCACAGGCTGCATGAAAAAAAAGATTACAATATATGCCCAACAAGGACAAGCAACACACTGGTATGTTGCTGGGACTTTGAGTGGTTATACCAGAATGATGCCTGCAGGTTTAGGTATCATCTTGGTATAATTCTTTTCAGCCAGCGGTCAACTTTCATGTAAAAGCAATCCGAGCAGCTAATTAGCCTCTAGACTGCTTTTACAAGCAGTGGGAGGGAATGTTCCCCCCCCCACTGTCTTCCATGGTTTTCTCTGGCTCTCCTGTCTCAACAGGGAACCTGAGAATGCAGCCGGTGGTTCCGCCAGCTGACCATAGAGCTCATCAGAGACCAGAATGGCTCCAATCATCTCTATGGCCTAAGAAGCTGAAAGCTACAAGCATTTCATGACTTAGATTTCACCGGATATAAACAGTGCCATTTGTAAATTGGGAAAGCATTTTATCACATCGATCTTGGTGTGGTCAGATGCTTTGAGGGCAGAGGAGAGATCTAGGGTCTAATAGACCCCAATTTTTTTCAAAAAAGAGTACCTGTCGCTATCATAGGGGATATTTACATTCCCTGGGATAACAATAAAAATGATAAAAAAAATATATAAATGAAAGGAACAGTTTAAAAATAAAATAAAAAAGCAAAATAAATAATTTTGTGACAAAAAGCGAGATCTTCAAAATACTCACCATCAGCAAATAGCTTGGGGTGTCTACTTTCCAAAATGGGGTCATTTGGGGGCAGTGGCGGAACTACCGCCATAGTGACCCATGCGGGCGCTATGGGGCCCTGCAGCCGAGTAGGGCCCCGTGAGTGGCGTGCAAGTGAGCGGGTGTCGGGTGAGCCGCCGAGCTGCCCGTCCGTTCGGCGCTCGTACAGTCACACTGACTGTGTGAGTGGACGCAGCTGGGCAGCTTGGCGGGTAGGTGAGGGAACGTATGGGACGCTATCAGCTGGGAGGCTTGGTGGGTGGACTGGCCAATCAGCAGATGGAGGAGCAGAGAGATGACATCATCTCTGACTGCCCGGGGCCCGCCCTGCATCCCGGCAGTTCCGCCCTCACTCCCTGTGCAGGCAGCAGAGAGATTACATCATCTCTCTGCTGCCTGACTCAGACTGGGAAACAGGAAGTGTCAATCCCCATTCCCCACCTTAGCAGGAAAGTGACAATCTGCAACTTGTGGCAAGTGAAGTGACAATCTGCAACTTGCGGCAAGTGGACAATCCGCAACTTGTGGCAGGTGACGTGGCAAGTGGGCAATTTGCAACACGTGGCAGGTGATGTGGCAAGTGACAATCCGCAACTTGTGGCAAGTGGACAATCCGCAATGTGTGGCAGGTGACGTAACAGGTGGACAATCCGCAATGTGTGGCAGGTGACGTGGCAAATAGATAATTTGCAACGTTTGGCAGGTGATGTGGCAAGTGGACAATCCGCAATGTGTGGCAGGTGACATGGCAAGTAGACAATCCTCAATGTGTGGCAGGTGACGTGGCAAGTGGACAATCCGCAATGTGTGGCAGGTGACGTGGCAAGTGGGCAATTTGCAATGTGTGGCAGGTGACGTGGCAAGTGGACAATCCGCAATGTTTGGCAGGTGACGTGGCAAGTGGACAATTTGCAACGTGTGGCAGGTGACGTGGCAAGTGACAATCCGCAACTTGTGGCAAGTGACGTGGCAAGTGGACAATCCACAATGTGTGGCAGGTGACGTGGCAAGTGGACAATCCGCAATGTGTGGCAGGTGACATGGCAAGTGGACAATCTGCAATGTGTGGCAGGTGACGTGGAAAGTGGACAATCCGCAATGTGTGGCAGGTGACGTGGCAAGTGGGCAATTTGCAATGTGTGGCAGGTGACGTGGCAAGTGGACAATCCGCAATGTTTGGCAGGTGACGTGGCAAGTGGACAATTTGCAACGTGTGGCAGGTGACGTGGCAAGTGACAATCCGCAACTTGTGGCAAGTGACGTGGCAAGTGGACAATCCACAATGTGTGGCAGGTGACGTGGCAAGTGTATAATCCGCAATGTGTGGCAGGTGACGTGGCAAGTGGACAATCCGCAATGTGTGGCAGGTGACGTGGCAAGTGGACAATCCGCAATGTGTGGCAGGTGACGTAGCAAGTGACAATTTGCAACTTGTGGCAGGTGACAATCCTCAACTTGTGGTAGGTGACGTGGCAAGTGGACAATTTGCAACGTGTGCAGGTGACGTGGCAAGTGACAATCCGCAACTTGTGGCAGGTGACGTAGCAAGTGGACAATTTTTAACGCATGACAGGGGATGTGGCAAGTGGACAATCTGCAATGTGTGGCAGGTGACGTGGCAAGTGGACAATCCGCAATGTGTGGCAGGTGACGTGGCAAGTGGACAATCCGCAACTTGTAGCAAGTGACAATCCGCAACTTGTGGCAGGTGACGTTGGCAAGTGACACGCTCAGGGCTCCCACTGAGTCTGCATTATGGTGAGTTGAACTATTTCATTTTATATAACAATGTAATAATAGAAATAATGTGTTTCAATCATCCTGACACCATACCAACCATGGTGCCGTGATGATTGAAGCGCCAACACTCATTGTTCATTTTTTTGTGGGGGGGGCCCATACAACATTTTGCTATGGGGCCCTGTGATTTCTAGTTACGCCCCTGTTTGGGGGGGGGGGGGGGGGTTGTGCTATCTTGGCATTTTATGGCCTTCGAAACTGTGATAGGTAGTGAGGAGTGAAATCAAAAATTTACGCCCTTAGAAATCCTAAAGGCTGTGATTGGTTTTCGGGGGCCCGTACGCAGCTATGCTCCCAAAAAGTCCCACACATGTGGTATCCCCGTACACGGGAGAAGCAGCAGAATTTATTTTAGGGTGTAATTACACATATGCCCATGGCATGTTTGAGCAATATATCATTTAGTGACAACTTTATGCAAAAAAAAAAAGTTTGTCCTTTTCCCGCAACTTGAGGCAAAATATAAAATATTCCATGGACTCAACATGCCTCTCAGCAAATAGCTTGAAGTGTCTACTTTCCAAAATGGGGTCATTTGGGGGGGAGTTTGTGCCATCCTGGAATTTTATGGCCTTCAAAACTGTGATAGGTAGTGAGCAGTGAAATCAAATATTTACGCCCTTAGAAATCCTGAAGGCGGTGCTTGGCTTTCGGGGCCCCGTACGCGGCTAGGCTCCCAAAAAGTCCCACACATGTGGTATCCCCATACTCGGGAGAAGAAGCAGAGTTTATTTTGGGGTGTGATTCCACATATGCCCATGGCATGTGTGAGCAATATAACATTTAGTGACAACTTTGTGCAAAAAAAAAAAAGTTTGTCATTTGCCCGCAACTTGTGGCAAAATATAAAATATGCCATGGACTCAACATGCCTCTCGGCAAATAGCTTGGGATATCTACTTTCCAAAATGGGGTCATTTGGCTGGGTTTTGTGCCATCTTGGCATTTTATGGCCTTCAAAACTTTGATAGGTAATGAGGAGTGAAATCAAAAATTTACGCCCTTAGAAACCCTAAAGGCGGTGCTTGGTTTTCGGGGCCCCGTACGCGGCTAGGCTCCCAAAAAGTGGTATGCCCGTACTCAGGAGAAGCAGCAAAATGTATTTTGGGGTGCAATTCCACATATAACCATGGCATGTTTTTTTTGTCATTATTCAATCACTTGGGGCAAAAAAATAAAAAATATTTAATGGGCTCAACATGCCTCTTAGCAATTTCCTTAGGGTGTCTACTTTCCAAAACGCCCTGCCATTTTAGCACCTCAAGAAATGAGATAGGCAGTCATAAACTAAAAGCTGCGTAAATTCCAGAAAATGTACCCTAGTTTGTAGACGCTATAACTTTTGCGCAAACCAATAAATATATGCTTATTGACATTTTTTTTTACCAAAAGACATGTGGCTGAATACATTTTGGCCTAAATGTATGACTAAAATTGAGTTTATTGGATTTTTCTTATAGCAAAAATGAGAAAATATCATTTTTTTTCAAAATTTTCGGGCTTTTTCCGTTTATATCGCAAAAAATAAAAATCTCAGAGGCAATCAAATACCATCAAAAGAAACCTCTATTTGTGGGAAAAAAGGACGCAAATTTCATTTGGGTACAACATTGCATGACTGCGGAATTACCAGTTAAAGCAGCGTAGTGCCAAATTGTAAAAAGTCCTCTGGTCTTTGGAGAGCCAATTGGTCCGGGACTGAAGTAGTTAAATAAAAGTTTGATAGCAGAGAGCACTATGTCGGCTGTGTTTTTGATTACATGATACATGAGTCCCTTGAAGTGGAGAAACAGGTGAATAATCTCGGAGATCAACCCCTACCATTTCACTAAAAAACTGTCAAAAATGTTAAAAATGACAAGAGACAGTTTTTGACAATTCCTTTATTTAAATGCTTCTTCTTTCTCCTATCTTCCTTCATCTTCTTCTTCTTCTGGCTCTTCTGGTTCTTCCTCCGGTGTTCTCGTCCAGCATCTCCTCCACGGCGTCTTCTATCTTCTTCTCCTCGGGCCGCTCCGCACCCATGGCATGGGGGGAGGCTCCCGCTCTTCTCTTCATCTTCTTCTCTTCTTCGTCTTCTTCTTCTCTTCTTCTTTTCTTCATCTTCTTTTCCGGGCCGCTCCGCATCAATGCTGGCATGGAGGGAGGCTCCCGCTGTGTGACGCGTCTCCTCTTCTGACGGTTCTTAAATAACAGGGGCGGGGCCACGTCACAGGGAAGTCCCATCAAGTCACCGTGCGTCAGAGGGGGCGGGGTCACCGGGTGTCCCCACCCCCCGTTATTTAAGAACCGTCAGAATAGGAGACGCGTCACACAGCGGGAGCCTCCCTCCATCCCAGCATGGATGCGGAGTGGCCCAGAGAAGAAGATGAAGAAGGGAAGAAGAGAAGAAGAAGATGAAGAAGAGAAGAAGATGAAGAGCAAGAGCCTCCCCCCATGCCATGGGTGCGGAGCGGCCCGAGGAGAAGAAGATAGAAGATGCCGGGGAGTAGATGCTGGACGAGAACACCGGAGGAAGAACCAGAAGAGCCAGAAGAAGATGAAGGAAGATAGAAGAAAGAAGAAGCATTTAAATAAAGGAATTGTCAAAAACTGTCTCTTGTCATTTTTAACATTTTTGACAGTTTTTTAGTGAAATGGTAGGGGTACCTTTGTACCCCTTACCATTTCACACAGGGGGGCCAGGATCTGGGGGTCCCCTTGTTAAAGGGGGCTTCCAGATTCCGATAAGCCCCCTGCCCGCAGACCCCCACAACCACCGGCCAGGGTTGTGGGGATAAGGCCCTTGTCCTCATCAACATGGGGACAAGGTGTTTTGGGGGGCTACCCCAAAGCACCTTCCCAATGTTGAGGGCATGTGGCCTGGTACGGTTCAGGAGGGGGGGGGCGCTCTCTCGTCCCCCCCTCTTTTCCTGCGGCCTGCCAGGTTGCATGCTCGGATAAGGGTCTGGTATGGATTTTTGGGGGGACCCCACGCCGTTTTTTTTTTAAATTTTGGCGCGGGGTTCCCCTTAAAATCCATTGGTATGGAATTTAGGGGGACCCCCACGTCTTTTTTATTTTGTTAATTTTGGCCGGGGTTCCCCTTAATATCCACACCAGACCTGAAGGGCCTGGTATGGAATTTTGGGGGACCCCCACGTCATTTTTTTTTTAAATTTTGGTTCGGGGTTCCCCTGTGGGGAATTCCCATGCCGTTTTTATCAATGAACTTTTATGTGTATTGTCAGACCGGCAATGCAATAGCCGCGAGTAGTTTTAAATGACTTTTTTCCTTTGAAATGTCATTTTGCTGTCAGACTGTTCTAAACATGGGAAACATGCGTCCCTTTACAGGCATACTATAGACACCCCCCCGCTACGAAATTTAAAGGGATATTACACTTTTATTGTTCGACTTTAAGCATTATTAAAATCACTGCTCCTGAAAAAACGGCCGTTTTTAAAACTTTTTTTTGCATTGATCCATGTCCCCTGGGGCAGGACCCAGGTCCCCAAACACTTTTTATGACAATAACTTGCATATAAGCCTATAAAATTAGCACTTTTGATTATTCATGTTCGTGTCCCATAGACTTTAACGGTGTTCGCGTGTTCGAACGAACTTTTTTCCTGTTCGCATGTTCTGGTGCGAACCGAAAAGGGGGGTGTTCGGCTCATCCCTATTCCTGACTCATCCTTGAGGTGAGCAGATTAAATAGCTGGTGGTGGTGTGCACAAGCAATAAGCATTTTTGAGAAGCACGGTGATATAATAACACTGGAGCACTACAGCACTACTTTCAAGATTGATATTGATTTATGGGACATTTATTATGAATTTTTTATGAATTTGAATTTTATTGCATGTATAAATAGCACTAAACATAGCATTGAATTATCACTGTAGTAATGCTACCCTGTGTGTATGTGTGTGCCTTTTGGTGCACATACACATATATATATATATATAGATTTTTAAAGTGTAGTGATTTCACTTAAAGTTTATAGCGGCTGCAACTTTGCACTTGATCAATTATTAGGGTGGACGCTGATTGTTTCACACATAAGAATAAACAACTGTTCAATGGCTGCAAAGGAATGACACCACCTAGGCAAGGGATGAGGAAAGAGGTTTTGCTCCATGGTGATATTGCTCCAGCCTATACTCAGTGGATGTGTTACCTTGGACTTTTACTTATTCACAAAACTGAAAAAATACTGAGCTGGAAACCAATTTGCCCTTGGTAGATGATGTCATGGTAGCTGTGGAATCTTACGTGAGATCTAAAAACAAAGGTTCTCTTCCAAAAAGATCAGAAGCATTGCAGGATAAAGTGTGTGGAGTCAAGAAGGACTATGTACCGTACTGCCACTCTCTCTCTCCTTGTCATGGTGAGGCGTACAATTTTTTAGTAGATTCCCATGATTTTCACTGTAAATAAATATATATCTATATAGATAGATAGATATATATCTATCTATATATATAGATAGATATACATCCATATATATCTATCTATATATATAGATATATATAGATATACAGTATCTCTTTGTTAAAGAAGCTGAGGGTAAAGGTGATGGACTGGCCAAGCATGTCTCCAGACCTAAGCCCATTTGAGGGGCATTCTCAAATGGAAAGTGGAGGAGCGCAAGGTCTCTAACATCCACCAGCTCCGTGATGTTGTCATGGAGGAGTGGAAGAGGACTCCAGTGGCAACCTGTGAAGCTCTGGTGAACTCTATGCCCAAGAGGGTTAAGGCAGTGCTGAAAAATAATGGTGGCCACACCAAATATTGACACTTTGGGCCCAATTTGGACATTTTCACTTAGGGGTGTACTCACTTTTGTTGCCAGCGGTTCAGACATTAATGGCTGTGTGCTGAGTTATTTTGAGGGAACAGCAAATTTTCACTGTTATACAAGCTGTACACTCACTACTTTACATTGTAGCAAAGTGTAATTTCTTCAGTGCTGTCACATGAAATACTGTATATATATATATATATATATATATATATATATATATATATATATATATATATATATATATATATATATATATATATATATCATCTCTTTAAACAGAGTATTCAGAATGCCACACAAAAGCAGCATAATCACTGTAGACACTGCATGGCGGTATTTGAGTAAATACAAAGTTTGTCTAAAAAGCGTTACACTTAGATACACTAGCCTGGCGGCAGTGTCCCTGGAAACTATTTTTAAATGTTGACATCTCGCCTGAGGCAATGAACAAGCCTGTGTGGAGGATATTAAATAAAAATAATGCTTAAACTGTGTGCTGGAGACTTATGACTTAAATGCTGAACTTTGAGAGAATCGACAATCACTTGGTGCTGTGGGGAAAATATATAATATGACAGGATGATGAAATAAAGATGGGACAGTTTAGTAGTGAACTAAAAATAGGCAATGTGTAGATTTTACTGGGATTCACTATAAGGACTCCCGCTGTCATTATACGTCAGCTGTTTGAAGAGGGATATCGTCCTTATGGCAGCAGCTAGCTACCATAACCACGGTATCCTCTTCTTTAGCGGGCAGTCCGCTTTCAGATAAAAGTGGTCTCTGCGGCAGATTCACCGCAAGATCACTTTTATTGGCGATGGGATAGGGCCCCCCTCCCGCCGCTCTCCGATGCCCTCCGTCGCTTCTTCAAATTACATTTATTTATTTATTTTATTGCATTTTAGTGTAAATATGAGATCTGAGGTCTTTTGGTCCCAGAACTCATATTTAAGAGGTCTTGTCGTGCTTTTATTCTATTGCAAGGGATGTCTTGCTTCCTTGTAACAGGAATAAAAGTGACACCATTTTTTTTTTTTAAAGAACAGTGTAAAAATGAAAAATAAAAGGTAAAATAAATAAGAAAAAGCTCGCGTACAGAAGCGAACGCAACCGACAGTAGTGCCCAAATATGAAAACAGTGTTCACACATGTGAGGTATAGCCTCCATCGTTGGAGTGAGAGCAATAATTCTAGCCCTAGACCTTCTCTGTAACTCAAAACATGCAACCTGTATTTTATTTTAAAACGTTGCATATGGAGATTTGTAAGGGTAAAAGTTTGTCGCCATTCCATTAGCGGGCGCAACTTTAAAGCATGACATGTTGGGCCTCCCTGTTGAAAGAAGATAAAAAAATTAGGTACAAAAATAAAGAAAAGAACAAAAACAGAACCAAAAAAGATTGTTCATATCTGCTTTCTATTTTACTTCATCTTTAAAATAACAATTCAGACAAAGATTATAGAAAACATTATTTATGGTTGGAGCCCTATGTCCGATATGGACATAGATAACATTTATAGTTAAGATAAGACTTACCATCGGAAATAGACCTGGAAGTGTGGACTTACCATATGAAATGGACCTGAAAGTGTGCCTTGGTCTAATGGCCGGTATGCCAAAATAAGGGGGCAAAAACATTCAGGTAGGGGTATAATATTTTATTGGTTTTCAGTTATTCATTGAGCCAATTTGAAGAATGCCTGTGCCATCTCTACTTGAGGATTGGGGATATACCGGGCAAAGCAGGCTGATTTCCACATGCCTAGTCTTTTGATGACGTGGTCTGGAACCCCGTGGTGGGATGCTGCGGAGGCTGCTCCGATGCGAAAGGAGTGTCCGGAATACTGACTGGGGTTAAGGTGAAGATTGCGGAGAAGTATCCTTATGTGTTTTACAAACTGACAGGCGCTTAAGGGTTTAACTGGGAATGGTAGAAGAGGACTGGTGTCCGGTTGTTCAGGCAGGAGTGACAGGAGACGGTTGAGTACGGTGACTGGACACCAGCTGTTATTGGTTTTGTAGAGGTGAATGTCCACTTCAGAGCCTGTTTGCTGGGTTTTAGAGACCTCGAGGTGAAGGATGAAATGGTCTTGGTAGCGAAGCAAGTGCTGTCTGCATAGTACTTGGTCTGTGGGGTTGTTATAGGTGAATTCGCCAGGTCGCAAGAACCCGTAGTAAGCCAAATATATGGCTGCTTGTAGGACTGTGCTGGGGAGCAGACCGAATGGCGAAGTAGCCAGAATAGTCGACATGTCCCTGAAGATGGGCCCCGTAATGGGTAAGCGCTTGGTGCTGATTACTGGTTGTTGTTTCTGAATGCCCCTTAGGATGGCTCGTATAGCGTGTGATGAGAACAGTGAAGATTTTGTGGGGTCTTCAAGCGTCAAGAAATGTTGTATGCCGGCTAGGTATAGCCGAATGGTATTGTAAGATAAGGCCAGCTGAGTGTGGCAGTATGAAGTGAAGGCCAGTACCTGTTTGACATCTGTTGGTCCTTTACGGCAGGATGTGAGAAATTTATTGAACGCCTTCCAAGCTGTCTGGTAGGATTTGAGTGTGTTATGGGAGAGTGAGTGATTGATGAGCTGCGTTGCTCCGTGTAAATGTTGAACTAGTCCAGGGTCAGCTGTGACCAGACAGGGATAGGGGCCGACACTGGTTCGGCTTTGGGAACCTGTTTGAAAAAGGAGGTGTAGTTAAAACGTGACAGTGCGTCAGCAGCTAAATTGTATCTGCCTGGAATAAATGCACAGTGTATGTTAAACTGATGCTGTAAAGACAGTTGTACCAATCTGCGCAGGAAGGACATGACTGCTAGGGACTTGGACCTGCCTTTGTTGATGATGTCTGCCGTGGCCTGATTGTTGGTGGTGAAGACTACGGTTTGCCCTGTCCAATGGTGGCCCCAGAGTTGTGCAGCTGCCACTATGGGATAGAGTTCGAAGAGGGAAGATGTTCGAATAAAGCCGGGTATCAACAGTATCTGTTGAGGCCAGGGTCCTGAAAACCATTGGTGGCCAAAAATTGCCGCGAAACCTGTGGAGGCTGCAGCGTCTGTCACCACCTGGGGTGACAGGGCCGAAACCATGGGTATAAATAGGGATATGCCATTCCAGGCGGACAGGAATTCCTCCCACATAGATAGGTCCGCTATTGCTGCGGAGTCTAGATTTAGGATCTGATCGGGGTCTTGTGTTTCTGACAGGAATCTCAGCAGGCGTGACACGAAGGTGCGGCCTTGTGGAATAATTCGCATGGCGAAATTAAGCATTCCCAGGAGAGATTGCAACTGCTTTTTGGTACAGCCCTTGGTGTGGGTGAATTTGTGAAGGACCGCCCTAATGCGGGTTAGTTTGTCGAGGGGGAGACTGGCTTGCATAGCGCAGGTGTCTAAGTTGACCCCGAGAAAGGTGATGATGTGTGCTGGGCCGTCGACTTTGTGCTCGGCGATGGGAACATTGAGATTTCCGAATATCACTCTGAGTTTGTCGAGGTCTCCTGGGGGCTGGCTGGGAGGTTCTATTAGTAGGAAGTCGTCCAGGTAATGGATGACTTCTTGGTATTGACCCTTGTGTAACAGTATCCAAGCAAGGGACTGAGCGAATTTGTCGAAGAGCCAAGGACTACCCTTCGAACCGAAGGTCAGTTTTGTGGCAAAATAATATGCCTCCTTCCACTTGATGCCATGCCAGCACCAAAGGGATGGGTGGATAGGCAGGAGCTTGAAGGCATCTGAGATGTCGGCTTTGGAGAGCCAGGCACCTGTACCTGCTTTGATGACTGCTTGTATTGCCATGTCCACGGAGGAATATTTTAGGGAGAATTCATCGGAGGGGATCAGGGAATTGAGACTGGGGATGTGGGAAGAATGAGGCGCAGACAGGTCGTACACCAAACGTAATTTATTTGTGAATTTGCCCTTGACAAGCCCAATAGGGCTGACTCTCCAAGTGCTGAAAGGGGGCTGAGTGAAAGGGCCTATAACGTACTCTCGGTCTACTTCTGTTTGTAAGAGCCGATCTATGGCTTGTTCGTCAATGGCTGCTGAACGAAGATTCCCACATTCATAAGTACTGTGGGGTAGTGAAATGAGGCCGGTGTGAAAGCCTACTGTGAAGCCCTGAAAAAGGTAGGTGGCCAGGGAGGGGGTGGGATGTGAGGTGAGGTAGAGTCCTAGCCATAAGACGTTGATCCGGCTTAGTCATGCCCTCTTCTGTTGTTTGACCTCGCACAGATTTCTTGGGTGCGCTCTTTGGCATAAGGTGCAGATGTGGAGTAGGCGGCACTGACTGAAGTTGCAGGACCCGTAATTGTAATTATTGCAGATGGCTGCCCCTCCCACGGTTCGGACTGGGCGTCCGAATTTGTCCACCTGAGGCGTTTGTTCAGGGGGCGACTGACCCTGAAGTGCACCGGAGGTAGAGGGAAATTCGAAGGGACGTCTGATCGCCGCATTGGCGCACCAGGTGGCAGTGTGGGTGGAGGACTGGCAAATCGCACACAGGGGTGAGCGTAAGCCGGCAAAATGCCGGCAGAAGAGCTCTGTGTCCATGAGACTCCAATTTGTTGTTGTTTGGAACTGTGTGAGTCTGGCAGCAGCCTTTGCGGAAAAGGAACGGTGGTAGTCGTAAAAGGAAAATCCTCCATACTTGTAGCCCAAGTCTACTACCGTATGGAGGTACAAGTCCAGCTCTTCCCTTCTGCTGGGGGGTGGCTGAGCATAGGACGTCTCTCAGCATGCCAAAGGCCAAGGTGAATTCTGGGACAGATAACTTGCGGTTCAATCTGGGGTCTTTGGCTTTAAGGACCACCGATATGTCACCCCAGGAGTAGGCCTTATTTTCTGCCAGATCGTGCACAGAAATAAGGAGAGAGGCCAGGTTGACGTCCCTGCCGTCCAAAATGTCCTTCCTGATGCTGGTTGGAACCAAATGGGAGGGGTAAACAATGGGGCTCCAGCCTGAGGTACCTGCAGGAAGGGGTGTTAAGGTTTGGGTTGCAGTTGGGTCGGGGACAGCCGCGGCCGGTCGAGCCTCCAGAAGTGCCACCCTGGTTTGGACGTCTGTGACCGAGGTAGACAGGGATGACACCATCGTGTGTAGTTGTGAGATGGCTGAAGATATTGACTGGAGGGGTGCCTGTTGGGTACTGGGTCCTGCTGCTGGTGGGGGAAAGAGGAGTTTGAACAGCTCGCCTTTCCTCGCTGTGGCGGGGAAGGGCACACCTCTGCGTCTGAGCTCTGCTGTCAGTTTGGGGATAGTCCATCCCCTGAGGGACTGCACGCTGCCGCTCTCTGAGACCGGAGAAGGTGACAGAGGGGCCGTGAAGTCTTCGCTGCCGGCCTGAGACATGGTTGATCTGGTGAGAATATCCTGTCTTTGAGCTCATATTTTTTGGTTGACTGTAACCTGGGGGGATATCGTCCAACCTGGTGCAGGGTGGACCTACTGAACTTTGACTGACCTGGAGGAAAATGAAAGGTGATAATTTGTGAAGGGTTTGCTGACTAACTTGAAGCAATGACTTGTATGGTGCTTGCAATCTTGTGATAATGAAATGATTTGAAATGTTTGCCTTGATTATGAAATGAGTGAACTCCATGACAGAGGTCCGGCTCGGTCGTGTCGTGACTGAGCCGACCGTGAACCGGGCTCTGGAGCATGTACTGAAATGAGGCAACTGAAAAACATTGGTGCACACCGGGACGAATCGGTGCATGTTTGATGCATCTGGATTCGAATCGGAGCGCAGTCTGAAACGAAATGAGAGAAAATGTTTTACCTTGACCGAGGCTCGAATTGGTTGTGCCGCAATTTGCGACTGGCAACGAACCGAGCTCTGGTATAGGTATGGATACGGTCGAAACAACTGAGGCATTCCGTGACGAATCGGTGCATCTCGGATGCGACTGGTTTCGAAACGGTGATGCGCTGTGGGAGTGAAATGGTAGCAATTCCCATGACAGAGATGCGGATCGGTCGCCCGATATCTGCGACTAACTATGATCCGGACTCTGGAGCATGTATCAGAAATGAGGCCGAGCCCTGGGGCACGCCGTAACGAATCGGTGCATGGAGGATGCGACTGGATTCGAAGCGGAGCGCGGTAAGTGCAGGTGTAACATTTTGTTTGCCATGACAGAGGCGCGAATCGGTCGTGCTGCTGTAGCGACTGACTACGAATCGGACTCTGGAGCATGTACTGAAATGTGGCAAATACCTGGGGCACGCCGAGACGAATCGGTGCATTTCCATGCGACTGAATTCGTATCGGAGCGTGATACGTGGCAATGAAATGATAACCATGACAGAGGTACGAATCGGTGAGTCGAAGCGACTGATAATGACGTGACTCTGGAGCATGTACTGAAATGAGGCTGTAACTACTGGGGCACACCGGAGCGAATCGGTGCATCTTTTAGGTGCGACTGGATTCGAATCGGAGCGCGGTACGTGACTGAAATGAGAAATGATTTGAAATGGTTTGAAATGTTAGAAATGTATTTAGAAATGTTCAGAAATGAGAAATGATTGGTATCGAACTGACGTGGTTCGATAAGATTGTGAACTGCGAGTCGCTATGGCTGTCTACTGACGCATGTTTTAGCAATTTAGACATGCCTGAAATGAAGCAACGCCTGCGTCGCGGTGGTATTCTCAGATAACGCGAAATGGTAACATAACGATGGTGCAAGTGATATACATTGCGGTTACGTGTGAATTTGCGAGTGATTCGTAAGTTGATATCACGGTTTAATGACATGATATCTAATAATGCGTGAAAACAAAAAGTCCGACGGGACCCTACCTGCGACAGCCAAGCCAGACGCGTGGTACGAACTACGAATCGGTAAACACGGACTTCGAAACTCTCGAGCACGGAAATTGCGAATGCGGGAACTTGCGAGACAAGAACTTGCGGACGCTGGTGTTCGAATAGTCGGCCTAGTGACGTATATCGCGCACAGGAAACCGACAAGCACCACAGGTGAGCGGGCTGCTTAAATACCCCCCGGGCTCCTCCCATAAATTCAGGCCACCATACTGGCCTTCCTACATATAATTCTCTTGAGCTACTTGGAGAAAGCACATATACAGACAGCTAATTTACATATATCCAAATCTTGCTTACTTTTTTTGCTGATCTTATGTATGGACTCCATCTGGTCTTGCTCACAAGGTTTGAGATCAGACCATCGTTTTCTGATTTGGTCCTTTGTTCGTATCACTGAAAATTCGCCCTGCAAAACGGCGATGACCTTCTCCAAAATGCCATGCTTTCGGCTGTTGGGCCTTTCGTAATTGTGCAGCTTGCAGTCGCAGTCGTGTGCACCATCTCCAGTATCTCATTCTTGCTCATGGGGGTTGCTTTGTGCCTCCTATGAGCTCCACCACTGTGGGGCTGCCTGGAATCCGCCATGTTGTCCCTCGCGAATGTTCCGGCATGTGTGTCGCATGCCGAAGAGAGCTGGTCATGCCACAGCATCATGATGCACTGAGAGCGGAGTTTCACACATGCGCAGTGTATATAAGGCCATAATGCACGGTGGAACGATCTTGGAGTGGAGGACGAACGATTGCCAACACACGAAAGGAGCCAGAAAACAAAGGGACAATTGGAAATTTGGGCATAAGTGGCCTATAGTGCTTATATTTTTGGCCTAGATTGGGAGCAGCTTATGAGTTAAGCCAGACATGATGTTTTGTCTTGTGTTCTGTCTTGCAGGCATCATATCATGATGGATAAATTTACCTCGCCAGATTTTTTGCCCCAATTCATTGCCCTGTACCGAAAGCTGCCCTGTCTCTGGAAGGTCAAGAGTCAAGACTACTCAAATAAAATCTTGAGGAAGGCAACATGGAGAAAATGCTTGAGTTGGTGAAGCCAGTGTACCCCAGGGCAGACATCAACTATGTGAAGACAAAAATCTCAAACCTGAGGAGTACATTTAAAAGGGAGCACAACAAGGTGATGGACTCACAGAGATCTGGAGCATCAGCAGATGACATATATGTCCCTAGGCTGTGGTATTACAACAGCCTGCGATTTTTGTCCGACTAGACAGAACCCAGGCCATCGCTGTCTACACTCCCTTTAATGTCTAGTGAGGCTACAGCTCCAGAGGTCCACACAGTTCCTGCTGCACAGGATGAAGATGTGGGGGAGCCCAGCTTGACCAACGTATAGCATTGTTGAATGTTTTTGTATCCAAAAATACAATGATAATATTTAGACGTTATGCAAATCTTTCTGTGATTTCCAAGTAATCCTGGGCTATATCCGTACTTGTAAGACAGAAAAAGTGGCGCTAACTGGCGGTGTAGCGCCTAACTAAAGTGCAAAGTGATGATCTAGTGTTCCAACAAATAATATGTGTACATCAAACAAAATGAATGAAAATAATCAAAAAAATCTCCTCAGTGTGAAAAAGTAAACAATATGAATCACTATATAGATGTATCAAACGCACAGCTATATATAAATAATGTAAAAAACATGAGCTCTAAACAATAGTCCATAGATATTCCCAAGACAGGACACCGTGCAGGAAAGGTGAGGTCTCTGGAAAATAATCCACCAAATCAATCAGTGCTAGTGACTCCTCTCCCCTTGAATTCACCACTCACCAGCTCCATATGCCTCACACTCTCGTGTTTTGGCAAGAAGGCATAAGTATAAGGTTGGTCAATGAAGGGTCCAAGGATCCAAATTCTTTAAGGCTCCGAGTATTACCTCAATCCATAAAAAAAGAACTCAAGATAGTGTGATACCGTAAAAAATGTGTAAAATTTATTCAACTTAAAACTTCAATCATTGCACTCACATGAACAACTCTTGATTCAAGCCAAACTGACACTGCAAAACATTTCCAAATCAAACCAAATCCTCCTCTGTGAAACGCCCAGCACCACTGTAAAGCTGAAGGTCACGGCGGACCTCAAGAAGCAGCGATGGATAAGTTCTCACCCCTCTCCGCTGACAATCTCAAGATGTGGATCACCTGCTGGCAACACAGCCCGAGGGGTAGCTCCTCTAAATCGTTTTGAAGGTTCCCGCCGATGCACGGAGATCCGCAACAAAGTCCCGTCCGCCGCTACTGACTAGTGATAGGTGCCGTATAGCCACGCCCCGACATGTTTCGTCATACCAGACTTCCTCATGGGATTGGCCAATCCCATGAGGAAGTCTGGTATGACGAAACATGTCGGGGCGTGGCTATACGGCACCTATCACTAGTCAGTAGCGGCGGACGGGACTTTGTTGCGGATCTCCGTGCATCGGCGGGAACCTTCAAAACGATTTAGAGGAGCTACCCCTCGGGCTGTGTTGCCAGCAGGTGATCCACATCTTGAGATTGTCAGCGGAGAGGGGTGAGAACTTATCCATCGCTGCTTCTTGAGGTCCGCCGTGACCTTCAGCTTTACAGTGGTGCTGGGCGTTTCACAGAGGAGGATTTGGTTTGATTTGGAAATGTTTTGCAGTGTCAGTTTGGCTTGAATCAAGAGTTGTTCATGTGAGTGCAATGATTGAAGTTTTAAGTTGAATAAATTTTACACATTTTTTACGGTATCACACTATCTTGAGTTCTTTTTTTATGGATTGAGGTAATACTCGGAGCCTTAAAGAATTTGGATCCTTGGACCCTTCATTGACCAACCTTATACTTATGCCTTCTTGCCAAAACACGAGAGTGTGAGGCATATGGAGCTGGTGAGTGGTGAATTCAAGGGGAGAGGAGTCACTAGCACTGATTGATTTGGTGGATTATTTTCCAGAGACCTCACCTTTCCTGCACGGTGTCCTGTCTTGGGAATATCTATGGACTATTGTTTAGAGCTCATGTTTTTTACATTATTTATATATAGCTGTGCGTTTGATACATCTATATAGTGATTCATATTGTTTACTTTTTCACACTGAGGAGATTTTTTTGATTATTTTCATTCATTTTGTTTGATGTACACATATTATTTGTTGGAACACTAGATCATCACTTTGCACTTTAGTTAGGCGCTACACCGCCAGTTAGCGCCACTTTTTCTGTCTTACAAGTACGGATATAGCCCAGGATTACTTGGAAATCACAGAAAGATTTGCATAGCATATGTAGTTTTAAAGTGGCAGCTTTATAGTCATTGTATTAGGACTTTCTCATTTGTAGGGGGTTAGCACCCCTCCACCTGGCATTTGAGCGCAGTGGTGAAGACTCGAGAGGGGCGCGTATATCTGAGTTTTCTTATTTGTCACAATATTTAGACGTTATTGTTAAAATATTTCTGCCTTAACAAAGTGGTTTCCATATCAATAGACAGTAGTGACCAAAAATGATTCGTACAAGAATAAAAAATGCTGGGGTCAGAATGATAGTCTTTTTTATTTGTCCACATTCAATTTGCAACAGTGAGGATATCAAAACTGTGTGTGATTGATGAACAAACCCTAAAAAAGATTTTAATTATATCCCATTTTCATACACAGGAAAGTGTCAGTCAGGAGGAGCCCGTGGCCAGCAGCCAGACGGAGTCTCAGATCTCTCTCCTACGCCCTCCTGCTAAAAGGGCCAGGAAGAGCAGGAATCTGGACGAGGCCACAGCTGCCTTCCTCAGCCAGGCCACTACTGCGCTCAGGACAGACCCAGATAAGGCTGAGGGATTTGCCGTGCTGACTACCAATAAATTAAGGCAGATGGATGGTGAGCAAAGGAGCAGGTGTGAGGAACTAATCCTGCAGCTCCTCAACAAGGGGGTGAGGGGCCAAATCTCTGAAAACACACACCTGTGTGATTTTGTGGCCCCACATCCACTACCTCCACAACAGTCTGTCATCACGCAATTCCCAGACAAAAATCAGATCGTGTGTACAAGGCTTTAGAAGCCAGCAGCAATCACTGTAGTAGCTGTGCATACTACAGTGATTTCCATCTTCCAGGGGAATCCCACGGGTATAGAATATACATACTTACATTGGTCTAAGCTGGACCAATGTAACTATGTAAAATTTGCCATACCTGGAATTCAACTTTAACTTGCTATCAGCCTATTGCGATCCACTATACAACACAGCTTTGACCTGAAATGAGAGAAATAGCGTAAGGAACCAATCTTTGTGCTGCACCCCTCATGTTCTAAGAAGGCACATGCTGACAGGAGGTGAGAGCAAAGTGAAAGAAAGATGTGCTTATCAGTATGCTTCCTCTCATTTCACTATCCAATTACAGGCTGGGGACAGGGGCAAGACCTAGTTGTGTTTCTTAACTAAAGCAGAGGAAAATCAGGCTTTCAGACTAGCTTTGTCTATCTAGCTAGGATGTTGAACTCTCAGGATTGGGTGGACATAAGTAAAAATGTGGTAAATTTGGCAAATTCACATTTGGCAGGTAAAACAGGTATGATTTATGTATTTCTTCTATATATTTAGTCGTTTGCATGAAGTTCAGCCTTAATATGAACAGTTCAGCTGCAAACATAAGCCTGAGAAAAGCTCTAGGTAAAATTTAGTAACTGTCCATTTGTTATATGCATTATTTCCTATTCCAATCCATAAAAGAACACTGCATTGTATCACAATAATTATGTAAGTACCCATCACAGCATTATATCACAACATCCTCCGATATACCGCTAGAAACTGACAGCTCTTTATATTCAGAAAAAACAACACAAAAAGAAAACAAGACACAAAGTAATCACGGTGTCTGTTGCTGCTTTACGTTTTGGGCTTCCTACCCTAATGATTAGCAGTTGCATGTTGTTAACACTGAATTAAAGCAAGAGGGACCATAATGAATGCACATTTAGGATTTAACACCTATCTGTAAAACTCCAAAATCCACAAGCAAACACAGCTTTAATTAGCAATCTGCTACTAATCCCTCCCTGGAGCTCGTCAGTCCTCGTTTAACCTTTATACAAACAAGACAGAAACAGGTTTGTTAGGAAAATTAGTTCTTGTTTTTAAACGAAAATGAACAGGTTATTAGCGATTCCTCGAAAAATAGTAGTGGAAATGTAACAGTCTGCAAAATGGACACTTTCCAGGCGCTGACTATGCTGGAAACTGGCATGAGATTCATAAAGGGCAACTCCACCTAAAATAGTTAAATATGTCATAGGTGCATGCAGGAGGGTTCAGCGACTAATTGCTCATTGATTACAAAATTTACATAAAAGTGTATGATTTATTGCTTTCTCAGCCTTATGCCCCATACACATGACCTGAAAATCGGACGACAGGTCGTCTGACTTTTTTAGCTTACTAGTCGCAAGTAGAAATTGAATAGGTTACTAAAGTCACGAAAATTTTCGTACAACAGAAAAAAAAAATTGGAAGTGATGCCATGTGTTGTAGTGTATCGTATTTTCAGACAACAACTGTACTGACGAAACAAAAACTGTACGATCTGGTATCGTACGAGTAAAATTTTCGTGCACGTCCGATCTAATAATCGTAATCGTAATCGGCTCTCGGAAGCTCTGTACTAACAATCTGATTATCGTACAATCATGACGAAAGCGGTATTTTCGTACAATTTTCGGTTCGTGTGTACAGGCCATAAACCTACATAGAGATCTTCCAGATCACAGGACAACAATCTAAGTGCCAGCATGTAGGAAAGGGGTTACGTTTGTTTCCATTAATTTTGGGTTACATCAGTAACCCAAATGTGTTGTAATGGTTACATTAGTAGCACTGCCCTTACTATCAGACTGGACAAGTAGAGGGTGAGTAGAATAGAGTAGAGCAGTAGTCAGTTTAGAGAGTGATAAAAAATCGAGTAAGGAACAAGTAGAGTGGCAGCAGCTGCAATCCTCCTCATGGGCCTCCCTATTTTATAATTTCTTCGTACCTTGCACTAAGTTCTAATCAGAATGGAACAACAGTCTCAGTATTATGCCAGAACATTTGGGTTCAAGCACTATGATAAGAGAGGTAAAGCCCTTACAATTTACCTTTTTGTAACCTGCCATCATTTGGAAGTTGCAATGTTCTCCTACCTTAGTAAAAAGGAAAGACTTGGGTGACTTGGGCCCTCATGTGGCATGGGCTTCAGATGTGGGAATAAAAACCCTTCCTGATCACCTAAGAGGCAATTGGATATTCCCTGTGTCAACTTTACCTATTAACAGGACTGGCCCAAGACATTGTGCTGCCCCAAAAAAATTACACCCACCAAAAGGCCCCCCAATCTATTATATTATGATACTTAAAACTAAAATTAAATGGATGTAAGATTTACATGCAACAGCACCAAAATTATATGACATACCACCATGTTACCGCTCCCCCATCTTGGCGCCCTAGGGCATCCATGGGTGCAGTGTGTGCCAGCACAGTGCCCCCCCCCCCACCCCTCAGGGCTCATGTGCAGTGAACACATTGCACCCATGAACGATATGCCACTGGGAAAAAAAAATAAAAAGTTTCGCCGGTCAGCTTGCAGACACCCGTCCACTTACAAGGTACACTGCGATGACGTCAGCCTCCTGACGTATGTTTCATCATAAAATGATGTCGTCATCTCGACTATGTAATTTTATGACGAAACGTACGTCGGGAGGCTGACATGCTGACGTCATCGCGGTGTACCTTGTGAGCGGACGGGTGTCTGCAAGCCGGCCAGCAAAACTTTTTATTGATGCTTTTATCTTCGTTCTCCTGTAAGTGTAATCTTTAATTTCAAATAAATTTTATAGTAGTTGGATTTACACTATGGCGAGTTGTCTTTATTTTTGGGTATGTGTTTGATGCTCAACCCTGAATGTCCCATGACTTGAGCTTACCTGGTTTACCTTCTGCTCAACTCCTGCGAGCTGCTGCTGGATACAGGCCGTGATACTAATCAACATACAGGCTTGTTAATGCTTGCCTTTCGGTAAGCGTGCAATTCATGTGGTGGTGGTTCACATCTATTGGTGGTGTTTTGTTCAAGAGTTTACTTCACTTGCATGCAACCTTTGGAATATTCATGATTCTTTGAGGACTGTTTAATATTCAACATTTTGAGTGGTACACGGACTGTGTTTTTTCTTTTTACCATGATCACTTGCTCACTTTATATTATTATATATATATATTTTTTTTTTTTAATTCAATAGTTTTTTATTGAAATTTACACAAAGTTGTCGTGTATACATTGTAAATCAATAACATTAAGCAAGTACATAAATGTATGCGTTGATTAATCAATGGTTAATCATCAATAGCACAAAATATAACACAAAATATAACAGAATTTTGGACCTGTCTTGTTCGTATTAGGGAATATCTGAGGTTGAATAGTTGCATATAGCTCCGCCCTCGGGGGCCCCATTGGGAGCTATTTGCCTCCCGAGGGGGTCTATTTCTATGTACAGAGTCCAACGAATACTATATTATTTTTCAGCGCAGCTTTCTTTTCATTATTTGCAATTTGTATATGTGTGTATCTCACATTTGAGCTGCTGCTACTTTTTATTATTTTTTATTTTTATTGTACAATAATTTTGTAGGTATAGCGCGGTATTTCTTTATATATATTCACAACCTCATCAGTGCCCATCAGTGTAGCTTATCAGTGCACATCATTGCACCTCATCAATGTCAACCAGTGCCCATCAGTGTCCATCAGTGCCACCTCATCAGTGTCCACCAGTGCAGCCTATCAGTGTTCATCAGTGCCACCTCATCAATGCCCATCAGTGCAGCTTATCAGTGCCCATCATTGCACCTTATCAGTGCCCGTCAGTGCAGCATATTAGTGGCCATCTGTGTCCGTCAGTGCCACCTCATCAGTGCCCACCAGTGTGGCCTATCAGTGTTTATTAGTGTCCATCAGTGCAGCCTCAGACAATCCACAGGCAGACCAGCTTAATTGCACATTGCATTGGGGGAAGGACCTACCTGCCAGTCAGCTCGCTCACTCCACACCTGATCCACACTCCGGGGATCTAAGCACTGCCGCTCCCACTCTGAACCTGTTACTTAGCTGCACCTGCAGCCCTGAACTTCTCCCAACCATGCAGACTGCATCGGGGCAGGGGCTTGGGAGTCAGTGGCGCTCCCAGGCCCCTGCTCTCTGTGGACTGCCGCTGCCTCAATGCCAGTGGCTTTGTGGGGCGGCCCCCAATGTGCAGGCAGCATGGGCTCCAGGGGCATCTGTTTGGAGCCTCAAAACAGTGACTGGGCCTGGGGCATTTGCCCTGTGTTAAAGAGGGCCCTGGCACTGTCCCTCTTAAAGTGCCGCCATGGTAGGGCCAGCCCTGCCTATGAATATTACTATCCAGTTATATTTTGTGCATTTAGGAAAGAATCCAGGCATTTTTTTTTTTTTTTAATTCTACTTAGCTGACCATTACCAGCTGTTAAGTGAGTCTATTCCACATTTTCACAGCTCCTACTGTGAACAAACCTTTCCAAATATGGAGGTTATATCTCTTTTTCTCCAGACATGAAGAGTGCCCCTTTGTCCTCTGTGATGACCTTAAGGTGAATAACACCAAGTTCACTAAATGGACCATTTATGTATTTATACATGTTGATCATATCACCCCTTGATCTTCTCTTCTAAAGGAGAATAAATTCGGTTCAGCTAATCTTTCCTCATAGCTGAGCTCCTCCATGACTCTTATCAGTTTGGTTGACCTCTGCATTTTATCCAATTCTCGAATATGCTTTTTCTGAGCCGGTGACCAAAGCTGAACTGCATATTCTAGATGTGGTATAACTAATGATGTGTACAGTAGCAAAATTATATCTCTCTCTCTGCAGTCCATACCTCTTCTAATAAAGGATTTTGCTTGCTTTGGAAACCACAGCTGGGCATTGCATTATTATTAAGCTTATGATCTATCAAAACCCCCAGATCCTTCTCCACCATTGATTCCCCCTAGTATATATGTTGCATGCATATCTTTAGCCCCCACGTGTGTAACTTTACAGTTTTCAGCATTAAACCTCATTTGCCACACAATTGCCCAATAAAACAGTGCATTGAGGTTGACTTGTAAGTTAGAGACATCCTGTAAGGACTTTATTCCATTGCATAGCTTGGTGTCATCTGCAAGAACTGAAATTGTACTTTTAATCCAAGACCATATATAATTTATAAATATGTTAAAAAGTAAGGGTCCCAACACTGAACCTCTCCACCACTAATAACCTTAGACCATTCAGATTGTGACTCATTAACTCTCTGAAAACGGTCTTTTAGCCAGTTTTCTATGAATTCACAAACTGATTTTTCCAAGCATGTAGACTCTACCTTACACATTGGTCATGCGTGGGGATGTCCAATGCTTCTGCAAGATCAAAGTATACTACACTATATAACCAGAAGTATTGGGACGCCTACCTTTACACGCACATGAACTTTTATGGCATCCCAGTCTTAGTCCGTAGGGTTCTATATTGAGTTGGCACACCCTTTGCAGCTATAACAGCTTCAACTCTTCTGGGAAGGCTATCCACAATGTTTAGGAGTGTGTCTATGGGAACGTTTGACCATTCTTCGAGAAGTGCATGTTGGAAAAAGAAGGCCTGGCTCTCAGTCTGAGCTCGAATTCATCCCAAAGGTGTTCTATCGGGTTGAGGTCAGGACTCAGTGTGCAGGCTAGTAATGCTCCTCCACCCCAAACTTGCTCATCAATGTCTTTATAGACCTTGCTTTGTGCACTGGTCCAAATCATTTGGTGGAGTGGGGATTAGGGTGTGGGGTTGTTTTTCAGGCATTGGGCTTGGCCCCTTAGTTCCAGTGAAGAGAACTCTTAAGGCGTCAGCATACCAAGACATTTTGGACAATTTCATGCTCCCAACTTTGTGGGAACAGTTTGGGGATGGCCCCTTCCAGTTCCAACATGACTGCACACCAGTGCACAAACAAGGTCCATAAAGACATTGATGAGCTAAGCTCCGGGGATGAAGTGAAACACATGGGGGGCGTGGCCTGGTGGGAGCCCAGGCTGAGGTTGCAACTCTTATCACTACTACTAGACTTTATGGATGTGCTGCACTAGGGAGTCTTTCCTCTTTACCTCCAGTGAATACAGGAGCTGGGATGAGCTCTATCTCTTGCCGGCACTCCTGATGCAGAATCCCCTAGATTACTCCCCATACTGATGGAGCCTGAGCAGCACACTAATCTATTGTCCACATCAGTGCCTGACCTCACAAATGCCCTTCTGGAAGAATGGCCAAACATTCCCATACACACACTCATAAACCTTGTGGACAGCCTTCCCAGAAGAGTTGAAGCTGTTATAGCTGCAAAGGGTGGGCCAACTGAATATTGAACCCTATGGACTAAGACTGGGATGCCATTAAAGTTCATGTGTGTGTAAAGGCAGGTGTCCCAATACTTTTGGTAATAGAGTGCATATCCACAGGCACACCTTTGTCTGAGAACAGCTTCCTTCTTCCTCTGTCAATAGTTTTCAAGGAAGCAGCAGGTGCTGGCACCTGTCACGTCCTTAGCAACCAGTGACATTCATTTGTTGGCTGGGAATTTCCAGCCATATAAACAAAATTGGTACTGGCTATATTTAAGTCGATTATATCAGCCGCTATCAGCACCCTTTTGTTTACATTTCAGATGACAGCTCCAGAGCAGTCATTGGTCTATGGGGGCTTCCAGATTCTGATAGGTCACCCCCATCTTTACAACCATCAGGACAAGGTTGTGGGGAAGATAAAGTGCTTTGCGAGGGCAGTTCCCCTAGCAAGGCACCCTCCCATTGTAGAGAGCATGTGGCCTAGTATGGGCAACATCTGTAAAAAATTTTAATTTTTTGGGGGGGGGGGGGGGGGGGGTCTCCATGCTGTTTTTTACAACAACAAAAAAGGAAGACAGCAAGGAAATGTCAATTTCCACAATTTAAATTATATTTTTCTTTCTAAATATAATTTTTGCTGCAGTTCCTCTTACATATTGTACCGACATGCCCCTGCTCAGACAGGTCTAGGACACCCCCCTAATTTTTTATTGTATATGTCCACCCAGATACTCATGCCTGTTTTGGAAAATCCCTGGCCTATTAGCCTTGAAAATGGTCGAAATTGATTTGAAAGATTCGTCTTCTATTGACTTCAATTGGGTTTGGATTCAGCATTCAAACTTCAGCTTTGTACAGCAAGCATCCCCTCAATCTGAACCCAGGACGTTCCACTCATCACTAGTAGGCACCTATGGTATTGTGTGTTTGGAGTTCCATTGAAAACAAATGGCACCATGCATTGCGCTTTGCTGTAATTCATGGTAAAAATGCATGTTTTACTGTGCTTAATGAAAACATAGATGTTCAGTCAGCCCTAGGAAAAGCAGTAAATTGTCCTTCAATTAATTCAGGCATACAACCCAAACCAGCTGATGTAAACTTACAGTAGACAGTTGGCAAAACCTCCCAATAAAACTACAAAAATTACTGAAGTCAATAGCCAAGGTGTACAGTATTAGTGGAATCTAGCCCTGAATTTAGACCTTGTTAATGGAGCATACTGTATCACTGGAATCTAGCTCTGCCCCATGGCAGCATACTGTAGCAGTGGAATCCAGCCCTGGGCTCATTTGTTCAATATTCCAAACTTGCTTCTCATTCTTATTTTTGGTGCAGCAGTGCTGTGTATTGACTCCTTCCTCACCTCATTCCTTTGACTGGCCAAGTTCTCCCCAAAATGCACTTTGTATATTATTTTTCTATTATCAGCAGCAGACCTCTCTGAAACTCCCATTGCTTCCTCTACTTCTATACTTGATGACCTAACCTTTCTTTCAATTCCATTTCTGAGCTTATATAACAAAGATCTTTTATAACCAAAGAGAAAATCTGTGTTCAAGTCGAGACACTATTGTAATCGCCCACTCAGCTCAAGAGTCTGAAAGATAATGAATCACCTACAACTCCCCCATTAGCTGTAATAAACAGGTCAGCTTGGTCTTTTGAAGGGTTTTTTCTATTAGCGTAATAAACAATAAATACCGCTGGCTTAATCAGACAAATAGCACTAGCAAAAAAACATAATGGCCAATTATCTGTAGTAAATCAGACTTCAGTAGGCTGCAATCTGATTGGTCGTGGCTATGGCATCTTGTGCATCATTGTGCTGTGCACTCGTTTATTGAATAATGCTTTTTGTAATTACAGACATTGGGCTTGGTATTTATAGGAGATTTATACTTAAAGGATATAGAGGCCTCTATTACAGCCCATCCTGCTATTGATTCAAGTTGGCTGGCTTCTATGCTGGTCCAATGACTTTACTACTTTTTGTATTACTAGCCCAGAGCAAGTATGCAGATCAGATTTTCTATTTTTGTTGTAGTTATCATTATTAGAAGGAGGCCAGCAATAACAGGCTGCATGTAGTAGTAATTTCACTTTTAAATTGGGACTTTTAAATGTAATCCATGCCATTTAACATTACAGATCCAATTATAAAGTCTATCAAATAATCTATTAAAAACTGCAAATTTATTACAATGAAAAAAAAAACACACATCCAACATAAAAAAACAAAAAAAAAAAAAAACACTGGTAAATCTTCTGATGCTTTAATGGTTTCATCTCACAACATGGTTCATATGTTTCATCCTCTTTGTGTCATTTTATCATTTTCATGATTTTTTGTATGATATCCATACAAACAATCACTAACCTGATTCTTGAAGCATGGTCCACTTCATTAATTAAAGGTAAACCTTGCACTAGATATTATTAAAATGGGATAGCAGCAACTAAATCCTTTAGATTAATATCTAAACATATGAAGTGTTAAATAAATTAACTATACGCAATTACATACAAATGCGTTTCATAAACTCATATGCACAACAAAATTTAATAAATGTACAAAATGAATGACCATATGATCAAAAAAATGATCATATGGTCATGATCATAATTATTAAATGAATATTTATCTGGGTGCTTCAAAAAGTGCTTACTGCTCCAAACACATATATGGTGCTCCAGTGCAAATAAAGTGCTCTTCCAGAATATATAAAATGTTGGACTCTTACCAGATGGTGGAGATCTCAAATTATAGAGATCAAACAGCATTTAACATATCTCCCGGATAGCCAATACTCTCACCATGAGCCAAATGATTCCATCAGTAAGGAATAGCTGCAGTGTCCCCACTGCTGGAATATAGGTCTGGTATGTAATCCACGTCCACACAATTAATAGCCAGGCATATTAAACATAAAAAGGAGAAGCCACATAGTGTAATACAGTTAAAAGAAATCTCCTTTAATGAAATAATTAGCTTTTACATGTGTCCAGAAGTAAGATCGCAATTCTACAAAACGCGGCTGCGGGACCTTTCAAAAGGCTTGTGCAAATGACATCACACACTAATGCCCCGTACACACGGTCGGATTTTCCGATGGAAAATGTCCGATCGGAGCGTGTTGTCGGAAATTCCGACCGTGTGTGGGCTGCATCGGACATTTTCCATCGGATTTTCCGACACACAAAGTTGGAGAGCAGGAGATAAAATTTTCCGACAACAAAATCCGTTGTCGGAAATTCCGATCGTGTGTTCACAAATCCGACGGACAAAGTGCCACGCATGCTCAGAATAAATAAAGAGATGAAAGCTATTGGCCACTGCCCCGTTTATAGTCCCGACGTACGTGTTTTACGTCACTGCATTTAGAACGATTGGATTTTCCGACAACTTTGTGCGACCGTGTGTAGACAAAACAAGTTTGAGCCAACATCCGTCGGAAAAAATCCTAGGATTTTGTTGTCGGAATGTCCGAACAAAGTCCGACCGTGTGCACGCCCTATAAGTCTGCCCGATGTGTTTCCCCAAAACTGGTGTCCTCTTCGTTTGGTTCACTTCATTAGTTACTGTATATTTTACCCTGATGAAGTAGACCTTGCTCCAAGAAACATGCAGTGACCTTACAGACTGTGCTTTGTGAATGGCAAAGTACAGAGAGGTGGCATAGGCACAATGCCAGAACTTGTGTCTGCAATAGATGTCTCTCCGATGTGGTGGAGAGCTAGAGGTACAGCCTTAGCTTTACTTCCCAGGAGCAGCTAAATACAGCATTGTGAGTAAATGTCACCATAATGAACACTTGCATAAAGAACATACATACAAAATATTAGGGCATCTACAAGTATAAAAAACAAGGTGCCCAGGGTTGGGCTTTAAGTAATACTTACAGGTCTTGTCCCTAGCCTGTGAATGGACAGTAAAAGGAGAAGCAGCAGACTGGTGAGTTCATCTCTCTGCCACTCCACTCTCTTCCCTATCAGCACGTTATTTGTTAACACATGAGCAGTGAAGCACAACTGACATGCTCCTTGTGGTGCTTCTCTTTCAACACAGCAGCACACAGATCATTGTATCGGGCCAGTGCAGGTTCCATGTGATTGCTGTGACCAACCACAAAGATCACATGACAGTTGTACACAATGAATGACTTTCATTCACAGCCATTCATTGTGTAATGTTGTGTTAATAACTGTGATTACATCCCAGATAGCAAGGATAACTTGGCACACATTTGTGACAGTATTGAATTGTAAGTCTTGTGAACTTGCTGCACATCTCCCCTGGTAAGTTGTACACTTGCAGAGCACTTGAAGCAAAAAGTTCTAGTTGACACTTTTCCAATTTGTAGCAAATTTGCATGGCAAGTCTCTAGCAAGAGCAAATTTGCAGTGGTAAGTCTACAGCAAGAGCCCTGCAAATCTATAGAAGGAGCCCCGCAAGTCTATAGCAAGAGTCCCGCAAGTCTATAGCCATAGTTATGCAAGTCTCCATTTTTGGCAAGAAAAAAGAAGCAAAACAGCGCAAATCTATAATCCCACAATCTGGTGATAGTGAACCCACTGCTTTTAACCTAATCCCTTACTGTACACATGTGAAATACACTCAATCCATTGCATAAAATAATTCATCTATCATACACAAATTATTTGTTTCTTTGAAAACAATTAAAGTGCAAATGCTGTTAAAAAAAAAAAAAGAAAAAAAGAAAAAATGGTGTGCTGACAGTGAACAAAAAGTGCTTAGTGCAAGAAAACATTCTTCATTAGTAAAGTGCATGCATCAAAAATTCATGTGTTCACAATATTTTCAGTCCATTTTGCAGTCCCAGGAAAATCCAAGATTATTATTATCACTTTCTTGGATTTTTTTCTGGAATTGCAGAATGGACTTCAAATATTTTGAACACATATGATTTTTTGATTCGTGCACTTCACCAATGAATGATATTTTCTTGCACTAAGCACGTTTTGTTCACTGTGTCAGCACAGAGTTTTTTCTTTTGCACTTTTTTTTCAACAGCATTTGCACTTGGTTTGTTTCATAGGAACAAATAATTTTTGTATTATGGATTAAGTATTTTATGCAATGACACAGAGTTTGTCATTATACATGATTGTTGGGTTGAATGCATTTCACATGTGTACAGTAAAGGATTAGGTTAATAGCAGTGGGTTCACTATCACAAGATTGTGGGATTATAGATTTGTGCTGCTTGCTTCTTTTTTCTTGCCAATTAACTGGTGATCATAGGCATATGCAGGGGGTGTGCTAGGTGTGCCTGAGAACACCATAATCACCCCAAGTACATTATCTCTGTGTGCAGGCAGGGAGATGGGAAATATCTCCCTCTGACCAGTTCTGCCATTCATGAAGTGCTACCGTACTTCTTTCACTGTACTGACTCTATTTTTGCAAATATTTTATTATATCTTTACATGTGACAACACAGAAGTAATGATACTTTGCTACACTTTTGTTGCCAGCGGTTTAGACATTAATGGCTGTGTGTTGAGTTATTTTGAGGGGACAACAAATTTACACTGTTATACAAGCTGTACACTCACTACTTTACATTGTAGCAAAGTGTCATTTCTTCAGGGTTGTCACATAGAAAAGATATAATAGAATATTTACAAAAATGTGAGGGGTGTACTCACTTGTGAGATACTGATTTTATATATCTCACACACACATATACATACACACTAGGGATGAGCCGAACACCCCCCGGTTCGGTTCGCATCCAGAACATGCAAACAGGCAAAACATTTGTTCGAACACGTGAACACCATTAAAGTCTATGGGACACGAACATGAATAATGAAAAGTGCTCATTTTCTTGTACAAAGGTTTTTATTAAACATAAAAATCGTCAAGGAAAATACAAAAAAACAATGGTGAGCACACCATGTAAACATATCTGCAATAAGATTGCGGGTATATATCAGGCATAACGATATTAGACATAACAAATCTTACACGGTCTTGAGGTTCAGGTGAGTTTGCATGAGGTCTGCGGATTTTATGAATATATCCACCTGATGAATCAATGCAAGGGGTGCTTAAGATTAGAAAAATACCTATTACAGATTGGATAGACTATGGATGTTTAGTGTCTTAATGAAAAAGACCATATAGCGTTGAGTAGCAATTTTACATGTCTTTAGAACGGTTGCTCATCCGTTGTCCAACCTGAGAAAGGTTGGTCTGTAAATTAGAGAAATCGCGAGAAGGAATATAAGAAGGGAGAATTTGAGAGAGGAAAGGCCAAGGAAAGAGGAAAGAAAATAGTGTAGCAGAGGAGAGAGAAGAAGAAGAGGGTGGAGAGAGAGGGGGGAGGGGGGTCCCCGGGGCTGGAGGACGGAGGCATCTCAGAGTGAGAGTAGCACAGGATCAAATCTAGAAGGGTGGACATGAGACACCCAAGGCTGCCATGTCCGAAGGAATTTATCATGTGTGTCAGATAGGACAGCTGTCAATTTTTCGTTAATCATAATATCGTTTACACGATTTTTAACTGCTTCGAAGCTGAGGACTGGGGTTTTCCAAGCCTTTGCTATGGTCAATTTAGTTGCAGTAAAAACATGTGACGCCAGTTGGCGTTCCGGTCTCAGTAATTCTATGATTGGTTTCCCCAAGAGAGCTTCATAGGGATCCCTTCTTATGTTTGTGTTGAAGAGGTTACGTAGAAGAGCATAAATTCTGACCCACAGTCTGCAAACCTTGGGGCATTTCCACCAGATATGTGCCATTGTTCCCTCCTGGGTACACCCACGAAAGCATAAGGGGGAATAGGATGGAATAAAGCTTGCAAGTCTAGCTGGAGTATAATACCATCGATAGAGTATTTTGTAAGCGTTTTCTAGATGTAACACATTTTTGGAGCATTTGGATAGAGCAGCAGTCATGGCCTGCCAGTCTTCTGGATCTAGTTGTTTCCCCAATTCTGCTTCCCACTGGAGATGATATGGTCTCAGGGGTGGTTTCTTGGAGCCTATTATGGCTGCATATATTAAAGAGATCAGACCTGAGGATTGGGGTCGTGATCTGCATAAGCTTTCGAAAGGGGTCAATGTATAGGGAGATGGTTGAGATTTAATAAGTTGTTGTAGGAAATGCCTAATCTGCATGTAGCTATAGTGCTCCCTAAGGGGAATATCGTGGGAGGACCGCAGTGCTGCGAATGGGATAATCCTGGTAGGGGTAAACATAGAGTGGATATCTACAAAACCATTCTCGGACCACCACGTGAATTGCATAGGATTATCACGCCCAGGTGGAAATAGTGGGCAATGAAGGAGATGGAGTAGAGGAAGATGCGGGGAAATTAGGTTCGCTGAGTATTTAATCGAGTCCCACATCTTAAGTGAGTGAGCCAAACAAGGGCCTATATTGGTTGGGCGGTGAGCCTTGGGAAGCCAAGGGATAGAGGCCAGTGGTATCGGGTGAGCGTCCACCAGGTCGACGACGGCCCACAACGGCATCTGCTGTTTTTCATGGAGATGTGATAGCGGGGCAATAGCCGCCGCCGTGTAATAAGCTTGCAGATTAGGAACCGAGAGGCCGCCATCGACCCTGCGGGCATATAGCACCCGTTTGTTGATTCTGGGTTTGATGGAACCCCATATAAATTGCATTATTTTCCGTTGTTGAATGCGTATAATATGGGGTGGAACATGGACCGGTAGGACCCTGAAATAATAGAGTAGTTTTGGGAGATAGGTCATTCGAATAGTTACAATCCTTCCGAACCAGGATAGTGGGAGGGCAGACCAAGAGTTGAGCATTGCTGTCAATTTCCCAAAGAGCGAGGGGAAGTTGGCCTGGTAGAGGTTTGAGTAACTCGGGGTAAGTTTGATCCCCAGGTAGGGTAGGGAGGCCAGCCAGTGAAAGGAGAAAGTAGCTTTTAAGTGTTCTAGTTCGAGGGGCGCTAAATTAATTGACATCACTTTGTACTTAGAGGGATTGACAACTAGGCCTGAGATCGCGGCAAAGGTGTTTAAAAGGGACAGCAGGTTAGGCAAGGTGATTCTAGGCTTGGTTATAGTCAGCAGGATATCATCCGCAAACAGGGATAATTTATGAGGGGAGCTCGCAATTTCTACCCCCTCTATGTCCGGGTGAGATCGAATCGCCTCAGCCAGAGGTTCCAGTGCCAATATAAATAGAAGTGGAGAGAGGGGGCAGCCCTGACGGGTCCCTCTTAGGATAGGAAAGGTGGGTGACTCAAAACCATAATATTTCACTTTAGCTTGGGGGGTGTCATAAATAGCTAAAACCCATTTCATAAAGGACGCACCAAACCCATAGCGGTTTAATACCTGTATAAGATAGGGCCAGGACAGGGTGTCGAAGGCTTTAGTAATGTCCAGAGACAAAAACATTGTCTCTAGAGATCTGTTGTGTACAATGTGTTGTATTTGTAGGAGGCGTCGGATAGCGTCACCAGCCTGTCTTCCTGGGACAAAGCCCACCTGGTCTTTTTTAATTAGCCGTGGAAGGAAGGAGTTAAGGCGTTTGGCCAGAATTTTTGTCAAAACCTTCATGTCTATGTTGATCAGGGAGATTGGCCTAAAGTTGGCCCAGGAGGAGTGGTCTTTGTCAGGCTTGGGGATCATCACTATGTTGGCAGTTAATAGATTTGGTGTGAAAGAACGACCATCTTTAACCGAGTTATACATATTTGTGAGGTGGGGAGCGATGACATCAGCTAATTTCCGATAGTAAAGAGCCGAGAAACCATCAGGGCCTGGTCTTTTACCTACTTTCAGTTCTTTAATACATTGAAGGACTTCTGAGACTTGAATGTCTCGGTCCATGAGTGATTTGTGGGTCTCAGATAGAGAAGGTAAAGAAAGATTTGTCAGAAAGTCATTGGGGGATTGGGGGGAAGGATGGTCAGGAGATGAGTAAAGTTTTGTGAGACGGTATCTAAATTCATCTAGAACACGTTGTGGGTTTCCCGTTAGGATGTTGTGGCGAGTGCGCAGGGTGATGGGAGTGAATTTCGGGGTGAAGGTACGTAATCTATTGGACAGCATTGCGTTGGGTTTATTGGCCTTGGCATACCATTTTTGTCTGGCCCAGCGTAGTGTGCGCTCTGCGTCATCTGTTAAGCATAAGTCTAAATCTGTACGGGCCTTATCAAGGAGCCTGCGATTATCCGGAGTGGGAGCTTGTTTAAAGGTCTCGGAAAAGGTCTCCAATTGGTGCTCTAACGTTCGGCGGACTTGCGCCCTTTCCCGTTTACGTCGGGATGCGATCTTAATTACATGGCCTCGAAGGACTGCTTTATAAGCTTCCCAAAGTGTGACCGGGGATGAGACCGACCCTACATTAAGTTTAAAATATTCCTCGGAAGTGTCTTGGATATCTTTAAAAATGTCTTTGAAGGAGAGGAGAGAGTCATTCATGATCCAGGGGGAGTGTTGGGGCTTGCTCAAAATAGAGTGGAGCACTGTTACAATAGGGTCATGGTCTGTCCATGGAGCGGCAAGCACAGAGCATGAATCTACTAGTGAGAGATGTTTTCTTAGCACGAACATGTGATCTATTCTAGAGTGAGAGTTGTGGGGATGTGAGTAGTGGGTGAAGTCCCTACCCCGGGGGTGCAATTCCCTCCACACGTCTACCAGGTCGTGAGATTGTAGGGAGCATTTAAATGTTTTGGCGGCAGGGGAGGGAGGCTTATGATCCGGTGGGTAGTTGTCGATAGAGGGATTCAATGACACATTAGAATCTCCTGCTAGCAGGAGGGTACCCTTCTGGTGCGACTTCAAGAGAGAACAGATGTGGGTCAAGAAGGGTCCCGGGTTTCTATTTGGGGCATAGTAAGACATTATGGTTACATCATTGTCTTGAACTGTGCCTTGAACTATTAAATACCTGCCATCTGGGTCAGCGATCTGTTTACTGCAAATAAACGGAACAGATTTGTGTATAGCAATCAGGACTCCTCTTTGCTTGGTAGGGCCGTTAGCTAAATAGACCTGGGGGTAGTCTGCGGCAAAGTATTTAGGGCAGGAAGTGGAAGAGAAATGCGTTTCCTGTAGGCACGCAATGTCTATCTTTTGTTGTTTGAGATATTTGAATATCTTGACCCTCTTTTGGGGAGAGTTCATGCCCTGAACATTCAGGGATAACCAGTGGAGGGTCATGGAATCAAGGGTGTGCTGCTATGTAAAACTCCGTTCGCGAACCCCGGGGACCAAAGGGGGGGAGTGGGGGAGGAGAGGAGAGAGAAAGTAGCAAGAGACAGGAGAGAAAAAAGGGGAGCATGTGGTTTAAATTTACCGAAATACATTTGAAATAGGGTGTGTAATGTAAACCAAATTGCATCAAGTTGTGAACTCTGAGGTTCACGGTGGAGTGGGTCGTTGGCCAAGACTTTCGTCGCAGCCAAGTACCTACTCATGGGGGGAGCAGTGGTCCGCTGGAACCACCGGCCGGTTCATATAAAAATAATTACAAGTTAAACAATATATTAGCACAGAGCCTAAACAAAGAAAAAAAGAAAATAAAAGAAAATCTGGTAATGATTCAATCTTTAAGAACCATGTTAAGCCCTTCTGTTAACAATGTATATGGGAAGGAGAATAAAAAAAGGAAAACAACCAAGGAGAGTATAAAAATAGCTCTAATCAAACAACAGGGTTTCTTTACCTGCAACTTCAGGACCCTAGGCGGCAGCGGCCAAAAACATGCCGCCGCCGGGTGGGCCAACAGACCCACTCAGGCAGTGTCCACCCACGGGTCCCCCGCACCACCAGGCGTGGGCGAGGGACCCGTGGGTAGGAACAAAGACCAAAGCCGCCCCGCCCAACCAATCAAAAGATATGTCTTACAGGGGTGTGTTACTCCTTAACGATATATTAGTCCCGGAGACATTGGTGCAAGGGAATAAAAAGGAGGATAAAATAAAAAGTAAATAAATAAAATTGGGGGGAGGATAGTATAGCCAGCCAGTTTCTGTCTTTTTAGAAAACAGCCGTATGGTAAAAGGGTAGTGGCTTTCCAAAACTCGTACTGCTAAGTATTGCCTGAAGGGGGGGGGTTCGCATCCCTGACTGCCATCACTCAACTGGGGCAGACTATAGCGGGACGCATCCCCTTAACCGAAAAGCCAGGCTTAATAGATGGTGCAGGAAGAGCAGGGAGTTCCTTTCAGGGTAGCACGTTTGTTCCGGGAGCATGTGGTTGCGGGCAGGCCAAGTTCGTCGGTCATAATTAGGGTCCGGGTTGCATGGAAACAAGTTAAGTCACTCACAAAGGTGTTGTAGAAGCGGCTTCAGCCATTGTTGGACTTGTGGAACTTTTGGGCCTGAAGATCCCTTAACGCCTGCGATCCGGGCATAGATCGCTGGGAGACCCGTGAGAGCTGGCGAGAAGGCCCGGCAATTCCAGGTTTAGAGGAAGAGGACGGTGCTTCTGCGGAGGATGAGGGCAAATCTAGGTGTAATTCCTGAAAGTGGCGTCTCAACTCAGACGGGGAGGTAGCATGGAACTGGCGGCCCAGATGGGAAAACGATAGCTTAAAGGGGAACCCCCATCTGTACCTGATACCCTGGGTTTGCAGAATCTGCAGGTAGGGTTTGAGGCCCCGTCTTCTGGCAATTGTAACTGGCGATAGGTCAGCAAACAGTTGTAGGGGGTTACCTTGAAAGGAGTAGAAATGGAATTTAATGATAATGTCTCTCGGTGGGCCGTCAGAGGTTTTAGGGGCTAGGGAGCGGTGTATGCGATCGAATTCCAATCTGTCAACCGGAATCCCAGGGGCCAGTTCCTGAAAAAAGGCAGTTGCTGTGCCTTGTAAATCGGTGATGTTCTCAGGGATGCCACGGATGCGGAGATTGTCCCTGCGAGCTCTGTTTTCTGCCTCCTCCAGCTTATCTTTTAAAAGTTCAATCTCAGCATTCATTTTGTCTACTTCTTCCTCATGTCCCTCTAGTACTGTAGTGGCCAGGTCCATACGCTGTTCTAGCTGGTTGGTGCGGTGGCCTTTCTGTTTAAGCCCCCTCACCATGTCAGAAGAAAGCTTGCCGGAGGCCACGGTGATCTCGTCCCTGACTATGCTGCGGAATTTAGCTAGCATGTCATCAGTGTCTGTAGGGAGAGGACTCACCAGGTCTGAGGGGAACTGCTGCAGGCTGTCAGCAGGTGATGCAGGATCCTCTGCAGAGTGCTGCGTGGTATCGTCTGGCTCTGGAGGGTCGGGCGCCATCTTGCCTCTCACCTTCCCTGGGGCTGGAGCAGGCCTGTGAGCTTGCCGGTTCCTGGGCTTTGTTTTAGCCGCTTTATACATCCCCAGAAGCGGCCCGAGGGGATTCGGGAGCCGCCGCTGTGTGTGTCAGGCGGCGATATGCGCTCTGTGCCTCGTACGGCCGGTTATTGTGTGCCAGCGGCGCGGAGCGGAGATCTCAAGCGGCCATCTCCTTCACTCGCGCGCATGCGCCCCCCAAAAGTGCTCATTTTAAAGGCTTATATGCAAGTTATTGTCATAAAAAGTGTTTGGGGACCTGGGTCCTACCCCAGGAGACATGTATCAATGCAAAAAGAAGTTTTAAAAACTGACGGTTTTTCGGGAGCAGTGATTTTAATAATGCTCAAAGTGAAACAATAATGCCCTGTACACACGGTTGGACTTTCCGACGGAAAATGTGCGATCAGAGCTTGTTGTCGGAAATTCCGGCCGTGTGTGGGCTCCATCGGACTTTTTCCATCTGAATTTCCGACACACAAAGTTTGAGAGCAGGCTATAAAATTTTCCGACAACAAAATCCAATGTGTAGACAATTCCGACGCACAAAGTGCCACGCATGCTCAGAATAAATTCCGAGACGGAACTGCTCGGTCTGGTAAAATTAGCGTTCATAATGGATATAGCACTTTCGTCACGCGGCTTTAAATTGTTTAATGCAGCGCACTCTTTTCTTCTTTATAATGCTAGAAGAATGAAATTGTTTTGCTGCTCATATTCACACAGAGTTCTCACAAACGTATTTTTTGATTATTTCTCGTGATTTCATGAATATAATATTTTTATTTGTCAGATCTACCGAAAAATTATTTTGGTTTTATGTTTTTATATTTTGTATTATTTGTTGTATTTTTTTTAATCAAGATCTCCTCCTGTTTATTTATTTTTTTTGTTTTTTTTGATGATCTCCATAATTTTTTATGCTGGGTTTTGTGTGTCAAGTTACCACAACACCATTATTATCTTGTCTTTTTTAATCTCAAGGAGATTGGTTGGTGTTCATGTCCCTTGTTAATTTCACATTGTATTTTGGAAATGTACCTGCCTACTCACAAACAAACTGTCCTTTTTGAAGGAAAACACACATAGGCAAGTATTAGTTAAAAAAAAAACCTTTATTAAGGGGTCATAACCAAACAAAGAGGAAGGCAACACTGGAGAAACAGCTGAAATTGGCGAAGACTTTGTACCCCAGGGCAGACATCAACTATTTTAAGGCAAAATTAGTGGCCTGAGGAGTCCTTTTATAAGGGAGTACAATCTGGTCCAGAAGTCCAAGTGATCATGAACACCAGCAGATGACATACAGGTCCCCAGGCTGTGGTCATACAAGAGTCCACATCTTTTGTCAGACCAGACTGAACCCAGGTCATCACTTTCTTGTCTTCCTTAGACGCTTCCTTCCAGGCGCTGTGGCTGTGATGTTGGAGGTGTGGCAGGAGGGGGAGGAGGAGAAGGATGCAACTCACACAGGTGGGTATTGGGTGTGATTTAGCCCCTCGCCTTTATTTAATGTTTTATAACTGATTTTCTCACACATGAGGCGTTGGCCCTCCTGCATGTCCTGCAGTTTGGTGGCAGCCATGGAGGCAAAGGCCTCTTCATGAGTGGGGGTGGCTCTGAGGGCAGCAGAAGCCTCCTGAATCAGCCTGAGCGATGACTCCTCCACATTCCTCCCCTTTCTGGGTCTTTTGGTTGGAAGGCGGAGGGGAGGAACCTGCGATTCTGTGAGGCTCCTACTGGGCCCGGCCACCTCCTGGCTGCCACTAACCCTGGCCACCTCCTGGCTGCCACTAACCCAGCCACCTCCTGGCTGCCACTAACCCCCGCCTCCTCCTGTGTGCCACATTCCACAGCCTCCTCCTGGCTGAGGTCTTCCTGTGTATGAAAAACGGACATAGTTTTAGTTTTTGGTTCATAAATCACACACAATTTTCAGCTCATGACTGTTGCAAATAGAATGTTAATAAATATAAAAGACTATCATTCTGACCCTAGCATTTTTCATTATTGTCCCAATCATTTTTGGCCACTATTGTCTATTGCTATGTAAAGGCCTTTATTAAATCAGCAATTAGTGATCAGTAATACCATCTAGTAAACATCATTTATTTTTGGACCAGAAATCTGTAGAACAATGCTATACCTGACTCAAGCTGGGCTCCTCCACTTCTTCCTGGCTGGAAGTCCCAGGTTGGACATTGGAAGCCTCAGCTGGGGTGGAAGATAGGGTGGAAGGAAGAGTAGAAGGTAGGGTTGAGAGGGATTCCCTGACTTCAGTCTGGTCTGACAGAAAACAAAGTCTCTCATAGTACCACAGCCTGGGGACATAAACGTCATCTGCTGCAGCTCCTGATCTCTGGGAATCCTGAACCTTCTTGTGCTCCCTAAGATATGTGCTCCTCAGGCCACCAATTTTGGCTTTTAAATAGGAGATGGTTGCCGTGGGGACCACCGGCTTCACCAACTCCAGCAGTTTCTCCAGCGCTGCCTGCCTCTTTTGTTTATGATTATAATGCAGGTGTTTGACCTGCCACAGACAGGGCAGCTTTCGGCCACTAAAATACGATGTTTTGGCCAGATGCAGTTCAATACATTTTTTCTGGCCTACTTCTGTTAAAAAAAGTTTGTTGTCTAGATGGGTTTGTAACTAGAATGAAATGCAAACTAGATTCTGTATAGGGAGAGGACACTCAGCAGCTGTTTACACATCTGGACGCAGGAGCACTAGTGTGGGACACCAGAACAAACTTTTTATTAGGAGGTTCCACACGGGTGCTCCAGTGGGTACTATAGGGGTGTCTCCATCTGTTAAGCTTGCACAAAACAGGTAAGTATTCCAGCTTTACAAAGGTAAAGATAAAAATTCTTCAGCTTGAAACTCTGCTAAAACAGACAATTGTACCCCACTTCCAAGCAATGTTTCATATTCCTATTTCTGCCCTCAAATTTCTGTGTGCTAAGTATACCTATTTTTTTTCACATAGGAGAGAAAAGACTCGGAGGACACCACTCATCAGAGGAGACCAGGGACCCCCCACCTCAGGCAGAAGGGGAAATCCCCCAAACCCAACCAGAGGAGGAGGAGGGAGACGTTGTTGAAATTGGCAAAATTGTTACCACAACAGGTGAGTGTCTGCGACCACAGCTTCAGGTAATAGATGGATGCCTGCATATTTTTATAATACCTGGTGTGTTTTTTTTTTTTTTTTAGGTGATGGGGATGTTGTGGAAGAACGTCATTTCACCAGTGAAAGTGCCCAGATTCTCATTGGGGAGATAATGGTCATAGAAGCAGCACAGAACCTGAGCCTGCCCTGCTCTGTCCTACCTGTCTGAGGAGCCCGAGCCATTGCATATCACACCGCACTGAAGGTTTATGGATTTATCCTGGGATATCTGAAGGCTGACAACCACTAATGAGATCCAGCTTAGCTGTAGAGCATTCACCAAGTCCATATATAACCCAGGCTTTTACGACCTCCTGTAATGAAGAGGTCTACCTTTTCTGGTAAGCGCATTCCCATGTTTTAATCCACGATTATTGATGCGTTATGGATCAGCCTCCCTCCATCAAGAGGAATTGATTATATGTCTTATCATATGGACGTTTTCCCCTTATTTGCCTTTTGCGCTGCACTAGAATTATTGTTTTTTATTTGATATAGAGGTTGGTGAATCCTTATAGTGTTCAGCTTCCATATACCATCATAACATAGTTTGCGCTGATTGCGCTTTGCATAAGATAATGGGGTGCAATAGGGATTTAGAAAACCTAAAGCAAAACATTAATGATGTTCAAAACAAAATGAAGAACATCATTGATGTTTTAGGGAGAATCTAAAACACCCAGAAATCCCTAACTTTTTTCTTGTTTATTTTTGTTTTTATGAGTAATTTTTTACATTTTTTAAAAGCCAAATTTTGAAGATGCACACAGTGTCTCAACATGTGCTATCTGCCATCATGGAAGATCAATGTACGCGTTTTGTGGGTGCAACCCCTTCCTCGATAATAAAGTAGCTGAGAGGAAGGGGTTGCACCCCCAAAAAACGTCCATTGATCCACCATGATGGGAGCTTGCACATGTTGACATTAGCCATGGGATCAGGAGGGAAATTTCCATTTTGAATCCCAATTTGTGTGCATCTTCAAAATTTGGCTTTTATAGGGGTGACATCACCTCATGTGATGAAGGCAATATCAAACACAGTTTGTACATACTCATGTCTGATATTGCCTTCACTTTATAAAAGTTGAACTTTGTAAGCTCCAGAGTTGTGTACTGTTTTATTGTTTTAAACATGCCTGTTTTACCTATAAAAGGCAATTTCTACGACCTAAATAAATGTTATACAACAAACATGTTGGTTTGTTCAAAAACCCTTTTATAAATGCACATGTGATTGTGCTTTAAGTAAAAAGTTTGATAATCAACAATGTGTGACTTCTTCTTTCAATGCTCAAAAGCAGTTTTTAGAGTAAAGTTGTTTTTTTCCGTGACAATGGGTGTTATTTACTAAAGGCAAATCCACTTTGCACAACAAGTGCAGTTTCAGTGCAGTGCAAAGTGGATTTTCCTTTAGTAAATAATACCTATCAGTGCTTTATAATTTTACACAATCACGCCATTTTCAGGACTCCCCAAGTTTCGGTCATGGTGCTGAAAATGATAAATATTTTTGTCAGTAATGCATTACATACATTAACAACAAAAACAAGGTGTGTGCGTAGCAGACCCACAACATAATATTAATAGTTAGCCGAAGAAGAGATTGTCACCATGTCTCAAAGAAATTTCATTTGCACCGTTGAAGAAAAAGGCAAAAAAAAAAATACCATTAAAAGATAACCGAGGAGACAGCTAAAAGAAAGCCAAGCAGTAAATCAAAGCAAATATTTGTTCAGTTTCAAATATATTTTTATTTAAAAAATGTCTCAGACATTGTCTGGCATATCGATGGCCCCCCTACCCGCAAAGTATTCCAGGTATCTTAAACGGACCTCGCGGGCACTCGGGGGGGGGGGGGGGCAAGCCAGGACGGCCAGTTTCCAGCGCCGTCAGGGTTGGTTCATTTGGAATTCCGGCCTCAGGACCAACTGAGGCAGCATAGTTCACAGAATTTCTCCTTAAAAAGTTTTGGAGAACACAGCCAGACAGGATGATGTGATTGAGTTTATATTCCGTCATGTGTATCGGTGTAAGAAATAGGTGGAACCAGCTGGCCATTATTCCAAACATGTTCTCCACCACTCTTCTGGCTCTGGCCAGCCGGTAATTAAAAAACTTCTGGTCTTGGGTGAGGGTCCTCATAGGGAATGGCCGCATAAGATGGTCCCCCAGAGCAAACGCTTCATCCGCAACAAAGACGAATGGGAGTCCTTCCGCATTGTCTTCTGGAGGTAGCAAGCCCAAGCTGCCATTCTGGAGACGCCTGTAGAACTCGGTTTGGGCAATGACATCATCATCCGACATCCGGCCTTTCTTCCCCACGTCCACATATAGGAACTCGTAAGTAGCAGACACCACTGCCGACATCACAATACTATTAAACCCCTTGTAGTTGTAATAGTATGACCCCGAGTTGGGGGTGGGACGATGTGGACGTGTTTGCCATCAATTGCCCCTCCACAGTTGGGAAAGTCCCACCGCTGGGCAAAGTGGGAGGCCACAGTCTGCCATTCCTGTGGCGTGGAAGGAAACTGTGGAGTCAAACAAGAAAAAAAAATTAGTAATTTTGCACAGAAACATTGAAAGCAGATTAGACACAAATATTCTTGGCCAAAATCACTATAACATTTATTTTAGAGAATATTTAAAGACAAAAGTATAAGGTCCACCTATCAGATCCCTCACACCCTCTGATGGCCCATTGAAAAATTTTTAGGGGGGTATGTTTTGGACAGGTAACCCGCTCCACTTCATCGAGCGATGGATGCATACATAATGTGTTACTTTGGCCAGCCCCTCCTTACTTACACTAATGGCAGCCCACTGGACAGGTAAGAAGTGTCATAATACAAATATATAAATACACACTCTACAAATGGAAGCACATTTTTACATTTATGCATTTATACATGCTATTACCAAGATAATAGGATACAAAAACTTTAAACAGTACCATTTCAAAGTATTCAGGAAGGCCCTTGCACTACATGCTTTGGGGAATTCATCCATAAATATGACCACAAAAGAGGTAGGTAAAGTGTGTATGGGTTTGGCAAAGTCAACAGATAGAGGATTGGTATCAGCTGAGTTAGCAGTTGGGGGGAGGGAGGGTTCCAAATGATTTTGGGACCCAAAAAAAAAAGCCTCTGGCACTCTGCCAGAATTTAAAGAACACATCACAATTTTCAACATTTTAGGGGGTATTTAGGTTAAAGCACTACTATGGAGCTGACAAAATACATTGTTAAGTGACTACACAAGGAAAATATAGGCCCGGGAGAGCATGCTGGGGAGGTAAGTGAAGGCAAATATGTATGAAGGACAAAAAAAATTACATAAAAATCCAGCATGCATGAGGACAAAGGGAACATTCACAGCATATTACAATCATGGTAATTAGGGAAGGAGGAATAATACAATATATTATCAAACATTAAATACAATAAAAGGTGATGTTAAAGGATAAAAATCTTACCTTAATATAGTCCTTCTGCAGGACCTGGATGATGGCAGAACAGGTCTCTGGGATAATGATCCCCAGAGCCTGAGGGGAGATGCCTGTCGAGAACTTGAGGTCTTGCAGGCTTCTCCCCGTCGCCAAGTACCGCAACGTGGTGACTAGCCTCTGCTCCGGAGTGATGGCTTGCCGCATGCTGGTATCCAGCCTGCTGATATAAGGGGTCAGCAAAGCCAACAAACGGGGTCTGTCATCCTGAGAAAGTTCCTGAAATCATCAGGATTATTCTCACGGATCTCACGGAGCAAAGGCATGTGACAGAATTGGTCACGCTGGAGCAACCAATTCTTGGTCCATGAACTCCTCCCCACCCTGTTCATGGACTGGGCTTGTGTCAAAGTAAGAACCCCAACACCAAGCCCCCGCACAGCACGAACTCTACGATGAGTACGTACACGAAACATGGCTTCAAAATGGTCAGCTGGTCAGAACGAAGTAACAGAACGCACTGAAGAACAGCAAGGCCTGTGAAGAGCGACCTGAAAATCAGCAACGAGCGGACAAGAACACACTGATAAATCAATGAATACTCACTACACGCACTGAAGACCAGATACAAACCCACAAGCACAAACTAAACAGCAGAAAAAAGATCTGAAAACCACAAGTCTGAAAAGCGCAAATTGTCTCTCACCAAACTTTTACTAACACAAGATTAGCAAAAGGAGCCCAAAGAGTGGCGCGCTTGGTATTGAACTGCCCTTTTATAGTCCTGTCTTACGTGGTGTACGTCACCGCGTTCTTGATGCTCGGAAATTCCAACAACTTTGTGCGACCGTGTGTATGCATGACATGTTTGAGCCAACATCCGTCGGAAAAAATCCGATGGATTTTGTTGTCGGAAAGTCCGATCAATGTCCGATCATGTGTACAGGGCATAAAAGTGTAATGTTCTTTTAAATTTCGTACCTGGGGGGTGTCTATAGTATGCCTGTAAAGGGGCACATGTTTTCCGCGTTTAGAACAGTCTGACAGCAAAATGACATTTCTAAAGGAAAAAAGTCATGTAAAACTACTATCGCTAGCGCCGGCTATAATAAATTGTCGGTCCGACAATACACATAAAAGTTCATTGATAAAAAGGGCATAGAATTTCCCCACAGGGGAACCCCTTCAGGTCTGAAGGTCTGGTATGGTCTTCAGGTCTGGTATGGATTTTCCTGTCCCTCCCCCTCTTTTCCTGTGGCCTGCCAGGTTGCGTGCTCGAATAAGGGTCTGGTATGGATTTTTGGGGGGACCCCATGCCAATTTTTTTTTTAATTTTGGCGTGGGGTCCCCCCAAAAATCCATACCAGACCCTTATTCGAGCATGCAACCTGGCAGGCCACAGGAAAAGAGGGGGAGGGACAAGAGAGCGGGCCCCCCTCCTGAACCGTATCAGGCCACATGCCTTCAACATTGGGAGGGTGCTTTGGAGTAGCCCCCCAAAGCACCTTGTCCCTATGTTGATGGGGAGAACGGCCTCATCCCCACAACCCTTGCCCGGTGGTTGTGGGGGTCTGCGGGTGGGGGGGCTTATCGGAATCTGGAAGCCCCCTTTAACAAGGGGACCCCCAAATCCCAGCCCCCCCTGTGTGAATTGGTAATGGGGTACAAATGTGCCCCTACCATTTCACAAAAAAATGTCAAAAAAGTTAAAAAACACAAGAGACGGTTTTTGACAAGTCCTTTATTAATGTCTTCTTCTTCCATCTTCTTTCTTCTGGTCTTCCTTCGGTGTTCTTCTTCTTCCTCCATCTTCTTCTTCATCTTCTTCTCCTCCATCTTCTTCTTCCTCTGCTCTTCTCGTCCCGCATCTTCCTTCGGCTTCTTCTCCGCTCTGCCCACACGATCCGCCTCAGTGGGAGTCTTCCGCCGTGTGACGCTTCAGTTTTTCTGACACTTCATATATAATGGAGGGCGGGGCCACCCGGTGACCCTGCCCTCCTCTGACGCACGGGGACTTCACGGGGGCTTTCCCCGTGTTGTCAGAGAGGGGCAGGGTCACCGGTCACATCCCACTGAGGCAGATCATGCGGACGGAGTGGAGAAGAAGCCAGAGGAAGATATGGGACGAGAAGAGCGGAGGAAGAAGAAGATGGAGAAGAAGATGGAGAAAGAAGAAGAAGAACACTGAAGGAAGACCAGAAGAAAGAGGATGGAAGAAGAAATTAATAAACTTGTCAAAAACCGTCTTGTGTTTTTTAACCTTTTTGACACTTTTTTGTGAAATGGTAGGGGTACATTTGTACCCCATTACCAATTCACACGGGGGGGACCAGGATCTGGGGGTCCCCTTGTTAAAGGGGGCTTCCAGATTCCGATAAGCCCCCCTCCCGCAGACCCCCCACAACCAAGGGGGCAAGGGTTGTGGGGATGAGGCCCTTCTCCCCATCAACATGGGGACAAGGTGCTTTTGGGGGCTACCCCAAAGCACCCTCCTAATGTTGAGGGCATGTGTCCTGGTATGGTTCAGGGGGGGGGCTCTCTCGTCCCCCCTCTTTTCCTGCAGCCTGTCAGGTTGCGTGCTCGGATAAGGGTCTGGTATGGATTTTTGGGGGGACCCCATGCCATTTTTTCATTTTGGCGGGGGGGTCCCCTTAATATCCATACCAGACCCTTTGTGAATTTTGAGGGGGACCCACATGCCATTTTTTTAAATTTTGGCCCGGGGTTTCCCTTAATATCCATACCAGACCTGAAGGGCCTGGTGTGAAATTTAGGGGGACCCCCACGCATTTTTTTTAAAATTTTGGTTCGGGGTTCTCCTGTGGGGAAATTCCATGCTGTTTTTATCAATGAACTTTTATGTGTATTGCCGGACCGACAATTCATTATAGCCGGCGATAGCGATAGTAGTTTTACATTACTTTTTTCCCTTTAGAAATGTCATTTTGCTGTTAGACTGTTCAAACACGGGAAACATGCGCCCCTTTACAGACATACTATAGACACCCCCCAGGTACGAAATTTAAAGGAATATTACACTTTTATTGTTTCACTTTAAGCATTAATAAAATCACTGCTCCAGAAAAAACGGCTGTTTTTGAAACTTTTTTTTGTATTGATACATGTCCCCTGGGGCAGGACCCAGGTCCCCGAACCCTTTTTATGGCAATACCATGCATATAAGCCTTTAAAATTAGCACTTTTGATTTCTGCCATAGACTTTTGAAGGGTGTTCTGCGGCATTCGAATTTGCCGCGAACACCCCAAATTGTTTGCTGTTCGGCGAACGGGCGAACAGTCAATGTTCTAGTCGAACTCATGTTTGACCCGAACATAAAGCCCATCCCTAATACACATGAGTGTGTGTTTGATCTTTGGGGTGCGCACCCTAATACAATAGGCCACACACACCTATGCTGGTGAGTCACCGGTACTTAGGTGGCAACAATCTTATTTAATCCCTCAATCTTCCATTAATATCTTTGGCACTAGTTTTTCATGTTGTCTGTCCAAGTGTCCGTTTTTAATCGGGTCTATTCACTAATAAGTGAAGAGAGGTGAATTGTCAGAAAAATCTAAGCCAAAGTGGCTGAAGTAGAGAAAAAAAAAGCTGTCATTGAAACATTTTTAGCTCAGCTTTTTTGTCCTATATTTTACCATTTCCCTAAAAAATGTACCTCAGTTCATTAACTAGTTGCTGACCGATGCACACCGATGTACGTCGGCACAATGGCATGGGCAGGAATAAGGGTTTACCTGTACATCCCTGCCTGCCCCAATCAGACCCCCCCAGTGCCTGCGGCAGTCGGATTAGCTCTAGGAGCAATTTGCTCCAAACGTTTGGGGCGGATGCCCCCATGCTTCGGCATATATAAATGGTGCATGTATGCGCCCATCATTAGAAGTGGGTGGATGAAGGGAGGTATTCTAATGGTGGGCATACCCACCGATCAATGCCACAGGCTGCATGAAAAAAAAAAAGATTACAATATATGCCCAACAAGGACCAGCAACATACTGGTATGTTGCTGGACTTTGAGTGGTTATACCAGAATGATGCCTGCAGGTTTAGGTATTATCTTGATATCATTCTTTTCAGCCAACGGTCAGCTTTCTTGTAAAAGCAATCCTAGTGGCTAATTAGCCTCTAGACTTCTTTTACAAGCAGTGGGAGGGAATGTCCCCCCCCTCCCACCGTCTTCCATGGTTTTCTCTGACTCTCCTGTCCCAACAGGGAACCCGAGAATGCAGATTCGGCCAGCTGACCATAGAGCTGATCAGAGACCAGAATGGCTCCAATCATCTCTATGGCCTAAGAGACCGGGAAGCTACGAGCATTTCATGACTTAGATTTCGCCGGATGTAAACAGCGCCATTGGGAAATTGGGAAAGAATTTTATCACACCGATCTTGGTGTGGTCAGATGCTTTGATGGCAGAGGAGAGATCTTCGGTCTAATAGACCCCAATTTTTTCAAAAAAAGAGTACCTGTCACTACCTATTGCTATAATAGGCGATATTTACATTCCCTGAGATAACAATAAAAATTATTTTAAAAAATAATAATAATAATAATAATAATGATGAAAGGAACAGTTAAAAAAAAAAAAAAAAGAAAAAAAAAAAAAAGCACCCCTGTCCCCCCCTGCTCTCGCGCAAAGGCGAATGCAAGCGTTGGTCTGGCGTCAAATGTAAACAGCAATTGCACCATGCATGTGAGGTATCACCGCAAAGGTCAGATCGAGGGCAGTAATTTTAGCAGTAGATCTCCTCTGTAAATCTAAAGCGGTAACCTGTAAAGGCTTTTAAAAATATATGTAGTTTGTCGCCACTGCACGTTTGTGCGCAATTTTAAAGCATGTCATGTTTTGTATCCATGTACTCGGCCTAAGATAATCTTTTTTATATCATCAAACATTTGGGCAATATAGTGTGTTTTAGTACATTCAAATTTAAAAAGTATGTTTTTCCCAAAAAAATGCGTTTGAAAAATCGCTGCGCAAATACTGTGTGAAAAAAAATGAAACACCCACCATTTTAATCTGTAGGGCCTTTGCTTTAAAAAAATATTTATAATGTTTGGGGGTTCAAAGTAATTTTCTTGCAAAAAAAAAATATTTTTTCATGTAAACAAAAAGTGTCAGAAAGGGCTTTGTCTTCAAATGATTAGAAGAGTGGGTGATGTGTGACATAAGCTTCTAAATGTTGTGCATAAAATGCCAGGACAGTTCAAAACCCCCCCAAATGGCCCCATTTTGGAAAGTAGACACCCAAAGCTATTTGCTGGGAGGCATGTCGAGTCCATGGAATATTTTATATTATGAAACAAGTTGCGGGAAAAAGACACTAAATGATATATTGCTCAAACATGCCATGGGCATATGTAAAATTACACCCCAAAATACATTCTGTTGCTTCTCCTGAGTACAGGGATACCACATGTGTGAGACTTTTTGGGATCCTAACTGAGTACGGGACCTCGAAAACCAAGCACCACCTTCAGGGTTTCTAAGGGTGTAAATTTTTGATTTCACTCCTCACTGCCTATCACAGTTTCAGAGGCCATGGAATGCCCAGATGGCACAAACACCTCAAGCTATTTGCTGAGAGGTATGGTGAGTATTTTGCAGACCTCGCTTTTTGTCACAAAGTTTTGAAAAAAAAAAAAAATTATTTTCTTTCTTCATTTTCAAAAACAAATGAGAGCTGAAAAATACACACCATGCCTTTCAGCAAATAGCTTGGGGTGTCTACTTTTCAAAATGGGGTCATTTTGGGGGGGGGGGGGGGTTGTGCCATCTTGGCATTTTATGGCCTTCAAAACTGTGATAGGTAGTGAGGAGTGAAAATTTTTTTTACGCCCTTAGAAATCCTGAAGGCGGTGATTGGTTTTCGGGGTCCTGTACGCAGCTAGGTGCCCAAAAAGTCCCACACATGTGGTATCCCCGTACTCAGGAGAAGCAGCAGAATGTATTTTTGGGTGTAATTCCACATATGCCCATGGCATGTTTGAGCAATATATCATTTAGTGACAACTTTGTGCAAAAAAAATAAAAAAATAAAAGTTTGTCATTTTCCCGCAACTTGAGGCAAAATATAAAATATTCCATGGACTCAACATGCTGCTCAGCAAATAGCTTGGGGTGTCTACTTTCAAAAACGGGGTCATTTGGTGGGGGTTTGTGTCATCTTGGCATTTTATGGCCTTCAAAACTGTGATAGGTAGTGAGGAGTGAAATCAAAAATTTACACCCTTAGAAATCCTGAAGGCGGTGATTGGTTTTCGGGGTCCTGTACGTGGCTAGGCTCCCAAAAAGTCCTACACATGTGATATCCCTGTACTCAGGAGAAGCAATTCCACATATAACCATGGCATGTGTGAGCAATATATCATTTAGTACAAAATATTTTACAGCGCACACATACAAGAATGACATTTCCTGCAGGGCTAGTTACCTAGTCAACTAGCCCTGCAGGAAATGTCATTCTTGTATGTGTGCGCTGTAAAATATTTTGTACTGTTTGTAGGTCTTATAGCAGCACCATCTTGAATTTAAACGCATTGTATGGTTTGCCCCCCAAATATGTTCTTGTACAATATATTATTTAGTGACAACTTTTTGTAAAATATATATTATTTTTGTCATTATTCAATCACTTGGGACAAAAAAAAAAAAAAAAAATATTCAATGGGCTCAACATGCCTCTCAGCTATTTCCTTGGGGTGTCTACTTCCTGAAATGGGGTCATTTGGGGGGGGGGGGGTAACTAAAAGCTGTGTACATTCCAGAAAATGTACCCTAGTTTGTAGACGCTATAACTTTTGCGCAAACCAATAAATACGCTTATTGCCTTTTTTTTTTTTTTTTTTTTTTTTTACCAAAGACATGTGGCTGAATACATTTTGGCCTGAATGTATGACTAAAATTGACATTATTGGATATTTTTTTATAACAAAAAGTAGAAAATATCTTTTTTTTTTCCAAATTTTTGGTCTGTTTCCATTTATAGCGCAAAAAATAATAACCGCAGAGGTGATCAAATACGATCAAAATAAAGCTCTATTAGTGGGAAAGAAAGGACACAAATTTTGTTTGGCAGTTAAAGCGACGCAGTGAAAAATTGTAAAGTAAAGGGCTGAAGTGGTTAAGACAAAAAACTGAACTGAACTAACATATTTGAATAAAATCGATACATAACATCATAGTGCACTGGATTACATCTTAGTTATTCATTTATTTATTAGGGTGAACATTTAACAAAACATAAAAAGAACATTTATAATATGAAAAAGAACATTTCTCAAAAACAATAAAATTGATACAATTAAAAAAAAACAAAAAAAAAACCAAACCACCACACAAAACAAAAATTGCAGTAATATGCGATAATATGCGATACTCTGTGAAACAGTGATAAAGTACACTAATTCATAAAGCTAAACAGCAAAAAGACAAATATGCATAAATGACTATCCCTAATTTAAAAAAAAAATACAAAAATATGTGATACAATGATAAAAGTGCTTGAATCAAAAGCAGGTATTCATCTAATTTTACATAAAAAAACAATAAAATAAGTCCCAAATAATAAAGTGCATGTGCATCAAAAAGTAATGAGATGTGAAGATCACATGCTCAAAAAACAGTTTTTGAAAGTTGTGAACACAATTGTTCCCACTATCCAGGCATCCACCAGTAGTGAGCCCTAGTAGCTCACCTTAAACAAAGACCACAACAGGTCTAGTGGCACTTTGGTATACAAATTCTTAATGGCAGTTCATGTTCCACTCTACTCTCCTGCATCAAAATCCACAGCTGTTCTGACAAGGCTTTAATATATGGATCCTTTATGGAAAATCACATTCCATTCCACTCCACTCTCCTCTCCCCTCCTAAAAGCGACACTAGCCCGGTCTTTGTTTAAGGTGAGCTGCAAGCATATAAACAAGAAAAAATAAAACATTCCAAATTGTGTTCCATCAATGGTATTAGGGTTAGTCACTCCTTGGTACCTCTCTGAACTCCATATCAGATCTCATGGATACCACTCACCTCTCTGCACACCACGACCCAGCACCAATTAAAGAAAAACCTTACACACAGTAGGGAGCAATGATGAAAATGTAGCCACAGTGGCCCCTGTGGTGGCATAACTATTATACAACATAACTGAATCAGAACTTGCAGCAGACTTGCAGAATGTTTGCAAAGAAAGTTGATTTGGAGCCATGCAATGCAGACTTGCTGCAATTGTGCAACAAACTTGTGAAGTTTGGCAAGTCTAGCAAGAGCTTAGCAAGTCATTTTCAAACTTGCAGCGCAATTACTTGCTATCTGGGATGGTACAGACAGGGCCAATAACAGTGCATCTGTACCATGTAATAGCTGTGACCAATCACAACTTCACAATAGTACACAATGAATGGAATGGATGCCATTCATGAAAATGATTGCGTAAAACTGTGATCATTACTGTTATAAGCAATCATACTGTGTAAAAAAAATATATATATTGACCACTTCCTCAGAGTAGTACAGTGTCACTGTGGTAACCTTGTACTGCTCTGGTCACAGTATGTAAATACTGACACCAGTCAGTGTCCCTGATCACCACCACAGCAATCGTATGCTGATGCTATACTGCTCTAGTGACAGTATGTATGTGTGTATGTATTTAATTTCCTCATTTTCCAAAAAGTTGTGACAAAAAAATGACATCTTCAAAAAACTAACCATGCCTCTTAACCACTTGCTCACTGGGCACTTAAACCCCCCTCCTGCCCAGACCAATTTTCAGCTTTCAGCGCTGATGCGCTTTGAATGACAACATTGTACCCAAATAACATTTTTATCATTTTTTCCCAGAAATAGAGCTTTCTTTTGGTGGTATTTGATCACCTCTGCGGTTTTTATTTTTTGATAGAAAAGATTAAAAAGACAGATTTTTAAAAAATATATATATTTTAATATTTATTTAATATTTTTTAATAACATTTTGCAAACAGGTAATTTTTATCCTTCATTGATGTACGCTGATGAGGCTGCACTGATGGGCACCGATAGGCTGCACTGATGGGCACCGATGGGTTGCACTGATGGGCACCGATAGGCTGCATTGATGAGCACCAATAAGGCGGCACTGGTGTGCACTGAGAGGTGACACTGAGAGGTGGCACTGATGGGTGGCACTGAAGGGCATTGATAGGTGGCATTGGTGGGCACTGAGAAGTGGCACTAATAGGTGGCACTGATAGCTGGCAGTGATGGGCACTGATAGGTGGTAATGATGGGTGGCAGTGATGGGCACTGGTGGGTGGCAATAATGGGCACTGATCGGCACTGGTAGATTACACTGATAGGCAGCACTGCTAGGTGGCACTGATGAGGCACTGATTGGCACCACTGGTGGGCATTGATATGTAGCGCTTGTGGGCATTGATAGGTGGCACTCATGGGCATTGATAGGTGGCACTGGTAGGTGGCACTGGCAGGCAGTAATTGTGGGCACAGACAAGGCAGATGTGCCTCCTTCCTCTTTGGATCCGATGTCCCTTGCACATAAGCCGGTGATGGATTACCGAGTTTTTGTTTACATCACGTGATCAGCTGTCATTGGCTGACAGCTGATCACGTGGTAAGGGGCTGGGATCGACCCCTTACTCGGATCTGTGATCACCTGAGTCTCAGTGACTCTGAGATCACAGCACGTGTCCTCCCAGAAATTCAGGTCCGTGCTGTGGCCATCATTTGGCTATAGCGCGGAAGCAGGGCCGGTGCTACCACTAGGCGGATTAGGCAACCGCCTAGGGCGCACTGCCGCCTAGGGCGCCTGACCACTGGCTATTTTACTCCCGCACTGTCTGTCCTCCACAGAGACACGCCAAGCAGCGCTGCCGCCAGCCCCCCCCCCCCCCCAACCCCCCGCTCGTCGCTCTAATGTGTACAGTGATTCCAGACAGTAATCCCACCCTCCTCTCTGCTCTTCTATCATGATATGAGCAACCAGCGAGTGTCACATGTCTGTCCTGTAACGGCCAGGGCGCTCCCTGATCGATGAGTGTCACAGTGTCAGGCAGCAGCAGCAGCCCCCCCCTTCCCCCTCCCTCTCCGCTCTCCTCCTGACACTGTCAGACAGTCTGTGAGTGTGACATGTCATGTCTCACGAGACCGCTCTGCACAGCAACACTGTCCATTTCCTGTGTGTGACTGTCCAGGCCAGCAGCACAGCCCCCCAGCTTGGCTCCCGCCCCCCCACGCTCGCCCCCCCCCCCCCACGTTCTCCTGGCCGTCACTTCTTGAGCGGAGTACATGGATGGAGGGTGCATGATGCATCATGGGAATGGGATATAGCATGGAGTGGCAGTGGCTCTCTGGGCTTGGGGACAGATGGAGCCTGGGCTGGCTGGAACTGGAAGAGGCACCAGGCACCACACCGACACAGAACAGAAGCAGCAGGCAGGTACACAGGCAGTACAGCAGAGTTGGTGCAAGCGAGGAACAGGTGTTAAATAAAAACTGTTGAGTTAAAGAGATTGTATATGTGATGACAATGAAATGTAGTTTTAAAATGTGTGTGTATATGTATTATATTGACTGATCTGCTCTTCAAATGTCCCCCCCTGAGGCTGCATTTGATGGTCGCTGACGAGGCTGCATTTGATGGTCGCTGGCGAGGCAGCATTTGATGGTCGCTGGTGAAGCGGCATTGATGGTCGCTGGCGAGGCTGCATTTGATGGTCGCTGGCGAGGCTGCATTTGATGGTCGCTGGCGAGGCTGCATTTGATGGTCGCTGGCGAGGCTGCATTTGATGGTCGCTGGCGAGGCTGCATTTGATGGTCGCTGGCGAGGCTGCATTTGATGGTCGCTGGCGAGGCAGCATTTGATGGTCGCTGGCGAGGCTGCATTTGATGGTCGCTGGCGAGGCTGCATTTGATGGTCGCTGGCGAGGCTGCATTTGATGGTCGCTGGCGAGGCTGCATTTGATGGTCGCTGGCGAGGCTGCATTTGATGGTCGCTGGCGAGGCTGCATTTGATGGTCGCTGGCGAGGCTGCATTTGATGGTCGCTGGCGAGGCTGCATTTGATGGTCGCTGGCGAGGCTGCATTTGATGGTCGCTGGCGAGGCTGCATTTGATGGTCGCTGGCGAGGCTGCATTTGATGGTCGCTGGCGAGGCTGCATTTGATGGTCGCTGGCGAGGCTGCATTTGATGGTCGCTGGCGAGGCTGCATTTGATGGTCGCTGGCGAGGCTGCATTTGATGGTCGCTGGCGAGGCTGCATTTGATGGTCGCTGGCGAGGCTGCATTTGATGGTCGCTGGTGAAGCGGCATTTGATGGGCGCTGGTGAAGCGGCATTTGATGGTCGCTGGTGAAGCGGCATTTGATGGGCGCTGGTGAAGCGGCATTGATAGGCGCTGGCGAGGCTGCATTTGATGGTCCCTGGCGAGGCTGCATTTGATGGTCGCTGGTGAAGCGGCATTGATAGGCGCTGGCGAGGCTGTATTTGATGGGCGCTGGTGAGGATGTGAGGGGGGGCGGCAAAATGAGGTTTCGCCTAGGGTGTCAAAAATCCTTGCACCAGCCCTGCGCGGAAGCCAAGTGGTTAATAAATACCTTGGGCTGTCTACTTTCCAAAAAGAGGTCATCTAGGGAGCGTTTGTACTGCCCTGGCATTTTAGGGCCCCAATAAATGAGATAGGCAGTCAATACACCAGGACTTATCGATTTTCAAATATACAGTATATACCATAGTTTGTAGACACTATACCTTTCCTACATACTAAATAATATGCACTGATTTGGGTTATTTTTACCAAAAAAAATGTACCAGAATACAATTTGGCCAAAATTTATGAAGAAAGTTTATTTATTTGCAAAATTGTATAATGGAAACACAGAAAAACAATAAAAAAAAAATGTTCATTTTTTTTTTTGGTTTGTTTAGCAAAAAAAAAAAAAAAAACCCAGTGGTGATTTAATACCACCAAAACAAAACTCTGTCTAGAAAAAAAGATAAAAAATTAATTTGGTACAACATTCATTTGAGTACAATTGTCATTCAAATTCTGGCAGCACTGAAATCTGAAAATTGCTCTGGGCAGGAAGTGGGTGAAAGTGTCTGGTATGGAAGTAGTTAGGGTGCACATGGAAGGGGCTTTTCCCAGACCAAACAAAAAGCAAAAATTTCCTGGCACACTTTCCCAGCACCTTACTTTAAAAAGCTAGTTTTTTTTTGTTGCCTGCTGGATTTGGCGCGGGGACACACTGGTGCTCTTCAGCTGCCACTGTGCTGAGCTTCTGGCATGACCCTACCTCCATGCATAACAAGCTGTGATTTCTTATAGAGTTAACCTGGCCATATCAGTAAATTAAATTACATGACAAATGTCGCTCAAAAGTACTTAATAAATGTTTGCTTTTAACATTCAATTTCGGAATGAATGGCCTGTGTTAAATTAAACTGTTCACACTGTTAGACACTTGTTCGACTGAGAAAAAATTTCCATCTTGCTCCTTTAATTTTCCTCATCCCTATGTTTGAAAATTAATGTAAATTTGACCCCAGTATTGATTAGTGAATAAAATGAACATTTTCTAAATAAATTCTACTAATGTATGCCTAGCTTTAGTGGCTAGGTTGGCAAGTATGCTGTGTTTTTTTGTATTGTGTTTAACTAATAATGGTGGCGATCAGCAATTTTATCAGGACTGTGACATTGCTGTGGACAGATTGGACCCTTTTGACACTTTTTTGGGACCATTGACATTTATACAGGGATCAGAGCTAAAAATAGCCACTGATTACTGTATAAATGTCACTGGCAGGGAAGGGGTTAACACTATGGGGCGATCAAGGGGTTAAGTGTGTTCCCTAGGTGTGTTTCTAACTGTATGGGGATGGGACTGACGGGGGGAGGAGCCAGATCATTGTTCCTATCAGGACTGCGACATTGCGGTGGACAGATCGGACACTTTTGACACTTTTTTGGGACCATTGCTATTTATGCAGCGATCAGAGCTAAAAATAGCCACTGATTACTATATAAATGTCACTGGCAGGGAAGGGGTTAACACTAGGGGGCGATCAAGAGGTTAAGTGTGTTCCCTAGGTGTGTTTCTAACTGTATGGGGATGGGACTGACGGGGGTAGGAGCCAGATCATTGTTCCTATCAGGACTGCGACATTGCGGTGGACAGATCGGACACTTTTGACACTTTTTTGGGACCATTGCCATTTATGCAGCGATCAGAGCTAAAAATAGCCACTGATTACTGTATAAATGTCACTGGCAGGGAAGGGGTTAACACTATGGGGCGATCAAGGGGTTAAGTGTGTTCCCTAGGTTTGTTTCCAACTGTATGGGGATGGGACTGACTGGGGGAGGAGCCAGATCATTGTTCCTACTTAGTAGGAACAGACGATCTGTTTCTTCTCCCCTGTCAGAACAGGGATTTGTGTGTTTACACACACAAATCCTCATTCTGGCTCTCGTGCCCACGATCGCCGTGCAGTGGGCGCACGCTTGCTATTGCGCTTAAAGGAGCCGCCTTATATGTAGGGCGATTCGCGCAGCAGAGCCCTCCTGCCGCTGTATATGTACAGGAGCCAGTCGGGAAGCGGTAATTTGCGTCTTTTATATCTGTCTGAAGTTAAGCTTCCTGGCATTGCTTGTCGCCTGAGATTTGTGGTCTAAACTATGTTAACTCAATGCATGCGTGGCAGGAACTTTCAGGCTAGAGTGATTCCAGCATATATTTTTTATGTCCCTGTAAGGGTAACAACTGGGAAAATGACAGACACACAGCAATTAGGTTAAATATAAAAATGTTATAAAGGTAAACTTCCATCACGACTCAAAGACTCACTAAGTGGTAAATTATAGATAAAAAAAGACAGCGCTTGAATATGTTCTTTTGAAAAAAAAGTCAGCAATAGTAGCTCTGGTATTCCTATGCTAACACATTTCTGTTAAAGTGCAACTAAAGGCAAAACTTTTTTTTTTGTGTTGGATAGATTGGAGAGGGATTAGAACTCTTGTCAGTCCTTAACAGTGTCTGTGCCCCCGCTAGGGCGATTACATACCTTCCAACTTTTTGAGATGGGAACTTGCGACACCTATTAGCAAAAGTATGTAGGCATAGGACACACCCCCCTGCCACAACCCCTTAAAGGAGAATTATAAAAAAAAAATGATTAGTTAAAGTGGTTGTAAAGGCAGAAGATTTTTTTCAATTTTAATGCATGCTATTCATTAAAATAAAAAGCCTTCTGTGTGCAGCAGCTGCCCCAGCACCCCCTAATACTTACCTGAGCCCCCTCTCTATCCAGCAATGTCCACGAGTGCCTCGGCCATCCGGGACTTTCCCTCCTGCTTGGCTGAGACACAGCAGTGGCGCCATTGGCTCCCGCTGCTATCAATCCAAGTCAGTTAGCCAATCAGGAGAGAGAGAGAGGTGGGGCTCCGTGTCTGAGTGGACACACGGAGCTGCAGCTCAGGAGCCCCCATAGCAAGCTGCTTGCTGTTGGGGCACTTGACCTGTCAAGGGGGGAGGGGGGCAGAAAAGCCAAAGAGGGACCCAAAAAGAGGAGGATCTGGGCTGCTCTGTGCAAAACAGAGCAGGTAAGTATAACATGTTTGTTATTTTTATGAAAAAAAAACTTTACAATCACTTTAAACCCACAAGAGCTTTTTTTTTTTTTTTTTTTACCACTACTAGTCCTTTATATTGGATTTTAAAATGTACAAATACAGCAGTTTATAAATTGGATGAAAGGTTTAGCACTGGGAAAAACTTTTTGGAAGATAAAAAGTGTATTTTATACACAACTATATAGATTATACCAAAATGAGGGACAAATGAGGAGGAAAGAGGGACAGATGGACTTTGTTCCAAATTAGGGACAGTCCCTGGAAATCAGGGAAAGTTGGAAGCTTTGGGATTCACCCTCTCTGTTTGTCCTGTTTACCATTATCACCAAGAGTGAACGTGAAAGAAAATGCCAAATGTTGGGTTGTCACTAAAACAGGAATAGAGGAAAAATCTTCCAACAGGGGCACTAGTTCTGGTGACCCTAGTGACAATGGGACAGGAAGTGATGTGAACTCATGAATGGGCCACAGATGGCAAAAAAGAAACTGACAAAGGTTATAGTCCTCTCTTACTCTATTCAAATGAAAACAACTTTAGTGCCACTTTAAAGTGTTACTAAGCCCACAACAGTACAATCAGTCTGTATATGCAGTAAAGCATGCTTGTTATACTCACTATGTTAATCCTCTGCATTGTGTAAAATGGCTGTTTGATGGAGGGGCGTGGCCTGAAGAGCAATGGAGTAGGACGCTTCCAGTGAGTGCTCCGCTTGCCCATACTCCTGCAACATCATCCTGCTTCAATCCTGCTGATCCTACCTAGCTTCTGCACCTCAGCAAGCCTGTCTTGTCCTCTGCCTAGCCCTTGGAGTTATCTGGCCCTCTGGAGCGCCATCCGCGGCTGCGATCACCGGACTTCACTGCCCTGGGGCTGCCTGTAGGACAGACCGCGGCTTCGGCCTAGATCTCGGAGCGGCAGCCATTTTGCTCCACCCGGCGGCGGCTCCTACGGATCTCCTTGCTATACCTTGCTCCCCGAGACTGCTTTCTACCTGCCTCGGCCACCAGATCGCCTGCGGCCGCTAGCACAGCACTTCTATACCCTGCAGTAGCTGGTGGGACGGTTCGCGGCTTTGGCCTGGTCCCTGGAGCGGCGGCCATCTTGCTACACCCAGCAATGGCTTTACAGGTTTCCCTGGCCCGCCTGGCTCCCCAGAGACTGATCTTTGCCAGCCTTGGCCACCGGATCTCCTATGACTGTTGGTGCAGTATCCTCTCCTCCTGTGGTGGCCAGTGGGATGGTGCGCGGCTTCGGCCTGGTCCCTGGACAGCGGCCATCTTGCTTCACCTACAGTGGGCCTGTGCAAGTACTGCAAGACTCCCTGATCCCTCTGAGCCCGGTTTCTCCTTGCTATAACCACCTGCTCCCACACCCATCCAGCCACAATTTATAGTCCCTATTGTGCAGCTCTGAAACTGCGGCAAGTGTGGGGCATCGAAGACTCGGCCCAGTAAGCAGCGGTCATATAAGTGCACCCCGGGACTCCCCTGACCACCTCTAGACCATGTCTCCACCAAAAAAGGCTTCCAAGACTACTGACAAGCTTGCCAAGTACCGCCGCCTTGAGGAAGACCAACAGGCCAAGGATGGCGCCGGTCCCTCTCCGGATACGGACCGTTCCACGGCGGCCACAAAGTACTTGATGCTATTGCCCTATGCCAGAGCACGCTCACCACCAAAATCGAGGAAGTTAAAATCGATGTGTCCCTTATCCGACAAGACCTCTCTACCCTGCGGGACCGCGTGGCAGAGACAGAGACCCATATTAGTAGAGCAGAAGACATCTTGCACCCCCTGCAACATACTACTGATGAGGTGCGCTGGAAGCTTCAGCAGATCAGCGCAAAACAGGATGACATGGAAAATCGCCTCCGGAGATGTAATCTCTGATTTATTGGCCTCCCTGAGACTGCTGAGGGCAACGACGCGACGAGTTTTCTTGAAAACCTCCTGACGGCCACCTTCGGCAGAGATGCATTCTCGGTAATGTTTGCAGTGGAAAGAGTTCATAGAATCCCTGCTCGTCCTCCTCCTCCAGGGGCTCCACCGCGTACCCTGATAGCGAAATTCCTCAATTTCAGGGACCGCGACAAGATCCTCCGCCTGACCAGAGAGAAGGGGAATATCCCCCACACCAATACACATGTGGCCGTATTTCCGGACTTCTCCAATGAGGTACAACGACAAAGATCCAAGTTCCAAGATGTTAAACAACGCCTCAGAGTACTACACCCCAAATACGCTATGCTGTACCCTGCACAGCTTCGTGTGGAGTGTGAGGGCCAAACCCACTTTTTTGAAGACCCTGAGCTAGCATCCACTTGGATTCTTTAGAGGGACCGCCGAGACTGAGTGTGCCACCTTGCCTATAAGCTGTGAGTACATTACTTTTCTCCCCCCTGCTCCCCCCTGTTCCCGCAATATCATCCACTGTTGTACTGCTGAGCCCCTCAGTAGGCACATTGCACGTACATATCCTTTGCTGGAACTGGGGGATGGACTTGCAAATCCTTTTCAGTCCTATACTGGATCTTGCAGTGTACTTACTGTCTCCGGGTGACCTCATCGACTCATGATTCCCACTTCCCTTATACCTGAGAGATGCCTGCAGAGGACAGTAGATTGAACGTCACTAATAACTCTGCTACTCTACTTTACCTACCACCCTGATGGCAAGCAAAGCCCCCCCCTGCACAGTTGCAATGGCACTGCACCTTTATGGCCCCTACACCCCATGCACTTCTCAGAGAAGAAGTCGCCCCCCCCCTAGTGTCTCTGTGAATTTTTTCACTCCCCATTTGTTTGACTAGTTTCTTTTCCCTTTTGTTTTTTTCCCCTTTATTTATGGGTATCTATGCTCCTCTGAAATTAAGTTCCTTGCCTCCAACGGGTCCTAAACGTTGGATGTCCATTGTTCATACCTGGTTATGGGATATTATGTCTGTGCCAAGTTTGGGCGGCATTGGACTGGGAGGGAGGGAAAATGTTGTGGTTACTATTTTTCTCACACCACCATGTTTACAACTGCTTACTTATGCTAAAGGTACTATGTTATTATCATACACTGTCGTTACTGGTTGCCGTTGTGTTTTATGCTATCTGATGTGGCTGTGTCTGCTCTGCTGGTCCTGGTCCAGCTGCGGTTCATTATATACACCCTCTACCCACCATGAGTTCTCTGAAATTCCTCACATGGAATGTTAGAGGCTTGCACAATAAGATCAAACGCACAGCCGCCCTGACATTCCTTAAGTTCCAGCATGCTGACATCATCACGCTAGTTGAGACCCACGTCACGGGCCACTTACAATCCTCTCTCAAAAAACCTTGGATTGGTTGGGCATACCACGCCACCCACACCTCTTACACCAGAGGTGTATCGGTCCTGAACGCTAAAAGGGTTCCCGTTTGACCTAGTGCTGCTCCAGACGGACCGGCAGGACAGATATGTGTTTATACACGCTGCTTTTAATGGATCCCCTATCCTGATACTAGCCTGCTATGTCCCCCCCCCCCCCCCATACAACTCACTTGTAATTCAGGAGGGCCTTGCCTTTATGGCACAATACACCTCTGTCCTGGCGGTGTGGATGGGGGACTTTAATATGATCCTCATTCCCACTCTAGACCGAATGGGCACACCAGACCTCCCCCTAGACCCGCCGGCCCATACCAGACTACACCGAATACTGACTGACTTTGCTCTTGTAGACACTTGGCGCCACAAGCACCCACATTCTAAAGTCTTTTCATGTTTCTCAGCCAGCCATAACACAATGTCACGAATTTATTTCATTATAATTTCAAAGACCCTGACACCTAAACTGGGAGATGCGGGCTTTGCTCTGAGAATACTCTCGGATCACGCCCCCTACTGGATTACGATTCAGCTCCTGAAGGCCTCCCCTGCTCCTCTTTGGCGGTTAAACCTGTTTTGGCTGACTGCCCTGCAGGACCAGGATGACATCCCCACAGAATTACAGTACTATTTTACAGCCAATAGGGAGTCAGCCACGTATGACATGGTGTGGGAGACATTTAAGCTCCCTGCCCGCTCCCTGCTCTCCACACGTATTAACAGACTTAAGCGATCATCGAAACTCATTGTCCAACAGGCTACGGAACACCTACGGGTGCTGGAGGAGGCGTTCCACCGGGACCCCTTGCCCACCACTGCCAACAATCTTAAGATTCAGACGCGACAGGTCTCCCAGTTACATATTGAGAAGGCCAAGCATCTTTTTCTGTAGGCAAAGGATATTTGAGTATGGAGAAAGATTGGGCAAACTTCTTGCATATTTTGCTCACTTAGATTCACGTCCCCCGGTGGTGGTGTTGTTGACTGACCCCCAGGGGAACGACATCACTGATCCGCAACAAGTAGCGGAGGAATTTGCGAGATTCTATCGAGCACTCTACACCTCCCGGGTCACTCATACTCCCCAAGATACCAAAGATTACTTAGCGAGAATTAAATTCCCTAGATTGACTGATGCCTAACGTGAACTCTTAGAAGCTCCCATTACTAAGGAAGATATCTCTGAGGCTATCTCCTGTTTGGCTACATCTAAGGCCCCAGGATCAAACGGCTTACCACTTGAATTTTATGCCACCTACTCTGAAATTTTAACCCCTAAACTTCATGACCTATACAAATCCATATTTGATATGGGGATCCTACCCCCCTCTATGAGAGAAGCCCAAATTGTAGTAATCCCTAAGCCTGGTAAGGACCCCAAATACCCGGAGTCAAATAGACCCATTTCCTTACTACAGGTCGACATTAAAATACTCGCCAAGATTCTAGCCTCCCGCCTTAACCAGGTCAATCTTTCCCTAATCCTCCCTGATCAGACAGGCTTAATGCCAGGGAAGAACACTGCTATGAATATTCGCTGTCTATTTATGAACATTCAGGGGTCCCATGATGAAGTCAGCTCGAGGGTCGTGGTGGCTCTAGACGCCGCCAAGGCCTTCGATTCTGTGGAGTGGACCTATTTATGGGAGTGCCTCTCGAGATTTGGATTTGGCCCCAACTTTATTCGTTGGGTTCAGGTCCTGTATCAATCCCCGAAGGCCAAGGTGTTTGTAAATGGCTAGCTCTCCGATCAATTTCCGCTGGAGAGAGGGACCTGACAAGGCTGCCCCCTTTCCCCCATGCTGTACGCATTGGCTGTGGAGCCGTTGGCCATCATGGTTCATGCGGACACCAATATTCGAGGCCTTAAGATAGGGAATCTGGAAGAAAAGATTGGGATGTACGCAGATGATACGCAGACTTGGGTCCCTCCCTCATTGCAGCCCTCCACTCCATAGAGCATATTGGTAGCCACTCGGGCCTAAGCATAAATTGGTCTAAATCCCAGATCCTTCCAATTGACCATTTCCCCCCTTCATTCACATCCCCCCCTCTGACTCTCCCCAGGGTCTCTGTAATTAAGTACCTCGGAGTGCAAGTTACTAGATCGCTTACAGACTACACACTCTTGAATATTAAGTCCCGGATTACCCTGATCAAGTCTAAAGCACAAAATTGAGCTCGACTACCCCTGGGTGTTATGGGACGCATCAGTCTAGTCAAAATGATACTTCTCCCAAAGATACTCTATATGGTGTGGCATGCTCCCCTGTATATATCACAAACATTTTTCAAAACAATTGAATCTATTCTAAATTTGTTTATATGGGGACACAGCAGACACAAATTATCTTGGAGAATACTTAAGAACCTAGTGACATTGGGAGGAGTTGCTCTTCCAGATTTTCAGGAATATTATCTTGCCTCCCAACTGTCCCACTTCTATCATTTTGACAAGAATGAGCTACCAAGATACCAGCTACTACTCTGTGAACACCCTGATAACCCAGCCCATACCCCACTTCAGTCAGTCCTAAGGGCCCCATTGACAGGACATACCCTCCAACACAAAGCAGGCATGTTGGCACATCACCGGAGGGTGTGGCGGTTGGCACTACAAAAACTCGGGACTCCACAGGTTCATTCCCACACCCCCCTATGGTTCAACACACGCCTGCCTGAGCTGTTGTCTATCCCAGACCCCATGGTTTGGATACGTAACAGGATCTTGTATATACATCAGATCATGACCACTACGCGACTTAAAACATTCCAAACGTTAAAAGATGAATTCTCACTTCCCAATCACCTCCTTTTCAGGTACTTACAACTCCGCCATGCTATACAAACTTAGTTTGCTGGCTCCAAACCATCCGTGACAGTCCCCTCCATAGTTGACACGGTTACAGGTACTGAGCCAGCCAAGCTACTCTCCACTCTTTATTCCGCCATCCGTCTTCCCAACTCCATAGCCTTGGTCTATAATGCTAAGACTAGATGGGAGGTGGACGTTGGAGTGATTGAGGATGAGGATTGGGATGAGATCTTGGAAGATGTGAAAAAAGTTTCCCCTAAACTGTCGGACCGCCTAACACAGTTGTATATTATACGTAGAACATATCTGACTCCTCAGAGGATAGCGCGTTTCAAACCCATGTATAATCCAGGTCTATGCGACCACACCCCAGGCTCTTTCTATCACCTTATATGGTCCTGCCCAACTATCCAAGCTTACTGGATACAAGTGATATGCTTCCTGCACGATCAGATGGGCTCTCCTGCTACCCTTGACCCAAAGATGTGTTTACTCGGTCTGCTACCTAACTTAGACGCTGACAAACCCCTCCGTACCTTTCTACATGAAACGCTATTCTTAGCGAGAAAAACGATAGCCCGTAATTGGATGCAGGCCCTACCCCCTACAATCCAGTGTTGGAAAAAAGAAATTAATGACACTCTCCCCTATAAGAAGCTGATCTATATTCATAGAGGATGCCCGCTTAAATACGAGCAAGTCTCGAACAGATGGTTGGAAGATGGTGAAACATGTACTTGAAATGTTGATATGCTCACCTCTCATCTTCTTCTCTCCTCTCCCTCTTTTCCCCTCTTCTTCCTTATTGTGTACTGGCTTCATGCCCGGTGGATATTTCACCCTATATCATGCAGATAACTCAATGTGCTCTTGTATGTATAACTGTTCTGGCAATGTTGGCTTACATTATTTTATGTACCAAGCATATATTTTCTCAATAAAGTTGGTTTTCTAATTTAAAAAAAATGGCTGTTTGATCCCATCTTCTCTGATTCTTCCCTTCTTCCACAGTCCCCAATCAATCTGCTGATAGAACAGAGCATCGGAGGCAATCTGCACATGCTCAGTTTGGTGGTTAATGCTAGAGATTTTTTTTTTCTTTGGAGAGTGCATGTGATCAGCACGGGGCCAGACAGAGAGTCAGGGGTCCTGCAGCCTCATAGGACAATCAGGGAAGAATGAAAATTCTTCTACAAGCTTAACCAGATACTGACAGAAGTCACAAGGCTGCTATAACTGCTGATGAGAAAAGGTATTTAGCTGTTTATATTTACTAAAATTAGTGCATTTCCATGTTCTGTGTACTGTGGGAGATCAGATAAAGTGAATGCAGGGTCCTGGGTTTAGTAACACTTCAAGTGCAACAGGTTGTTATGGGCAACTTAGGCAACTTAAAGTAGAACTAAAGGCAATTTGCTTTATAGTATTGGATAAAGTGGAGAGAATTAAGAACACCTCTCAGGTTGTAATGCTGTCTATGTTCCCAAGGAAATTAGCCCTCTCTATTTGTCCTGGTTACCTTCATCAACGAAGGTGAAAGAAAATCCCAACTTTTGGGTTGTCAACAGAACAGGATTGGAGGGGAAATCTTCCCAGGGGGGACTCTTCTCTTGGTGACCCTGGTGACAACCATGGATCTTATGTTGGCAGGGTTTTTGGCTTTGGGACAGAAAGTGAAGGGAAATCTCCACACTAGAACACAGATGGCAAAAATAAAAAGAAACTGACAGGGGCTAGATTCCTCCCTTACTTTACCCAAAACGAAAAAGAAAAGTTTTGCCGTTCGGTTTTAATTTAAGTGCAGACCAGTTTATTGGTTGGGGATAAGGTTCACATTGGGTTATAACTGCACACATGTATATCAAGTTTTTTCTGGTTCTGAAAACAATGCAGAGGGCTATTGGCTTGGATCTTATATTATGTCGCTGGATGAAAACTGGCAAAAAAACTGTCCAGAGACAGCTGTGATTTGTCTTCACTCCAATGCTAATTAATTTGTTTATTAAAAAACATTAACTATGGGATTAAGTGTGTCTGCATGTCACCCGAAACTATGTAAAGTAATAGAAATCGTGACTTCAGTATTATAAAGTCTTTTACAGGAATTGGCTTTCACTGACAGTTTGGCCAATAAAAAAAAAAACTGAAGCTGCTATTCGGTAAGTATGAGTATTGGACAGCTTTCCATATTAGATGATTAGTGATGAGACAGTGGGAGATGAGGTGATAAAATATTATAATAAAAGAAAAGGGATGGTCGGCACTCAGGATAAAATGCAAAATAGTATTTATTTATTAAATGCATGCACAAAGCTGTAAAACATCCTACGCGTTTCAGACGTTAGTCCTTATCCATGACTAAGGACTAACATCCGAAACGTGTAGGCTGTTATTAAATGCATATACAAAGCTGTATAAGGAAATACTATTTTGGATGTCATCCTGAGTGCCGACCATCCCTTTCCTTTATACTGGTACGTAAGAGGTGTCAGCAGCCTCGAGGTCTGAGCACCGGGTGGAGCTTTTATGTGGGGAGGTTGCAGCACATATACACCTGTTTTCCATGAAATATTATAGGTTAACAGCAGTGTTAATTTTGTCAATGAAAACGCTTTTGTCAAAGTTTTTGTCAGCGGCATTTTTACAGTGATGAAAATGAAACGAAAAGTACAGCACATTTTCGTCCATTGATAAAAACTATTGCAAAAATCAAATCCGTCTTAATTAACGAATGAAAACAGGAGGCAAATGTAAGGCAGGGACATTTACCCTCATGAACTAACTTCTGGTTTTCACTGAGCTTCGTGCACTGAGACGACTTTCAGAGACTAGAGCAGCACTGTGCATTACAGCCAGGCCTCCCGAGTCCTGACGAGACTGTCCCACTCCCGAGTCCTGACTCACGAGATGACTACCCAAGCCCAGCGAGAGCAGCAGAGAGCAGAGCAGACTGTGAGTGTGTAGTACATTGCAATTACAGCAGGCCTGAGGCCTCCCCTCAGACCACCATCCATCCAGAGCACTGTGTGTGCATTACAGGCTTCATCTGACCACTGGCAGTGACATCCAGGGCACTGTGCATTACAGGCCATCCCTCAGACCACCATCCGGCACTGTGCAGCATTAAAGCCGTCCTCTCACCACCAGCATCCATAACACTGTGCATTACAGGCCATCCCTCAGAGTGACCGTCGTCTAGAGCACTGTGTGTGCATTACAGGCCTCCTCCGACCACCGGCTTTCAGAGCACTGTGCATTACAGGCCATCCAAGTCAGACTGGCTGAGACCAGACCACCACCCAGCACTGTGTGCAGCATTACAGGCCTCCTCTGACCACTGGCATCCAGAGCACTGTGCAGCATTACAGGCCTCTCATACCACCATCCAGATCACTGTACAGCATTACAGGACTTCTCAGACCACTGTCCAGAGAGCACTCTGCAGCATTACAGGCCTCCTCTGACCACTGGCATCCAGAGCACTGTGCAGCATTACAGGCCTCTCATACCACCATCCAGATCACTGTACAGCATTACAGGCCTCCTCAGACCACTGTCCAGAGAGCACTCTGCAGCATTACAGGCCTCCTCAGACCACTGTCCAGAGCACTGTGCAATACAGGCTTCCTCCTCACCGTCCACATCCAGACCTCACTGAGACGGGTCGGACTCAGACTGGGTCGCTCCTCCTATTTTCCAATCACCACTGCTGCACAAAGTCTACAGGAAACATCTGTGACTGGTAGAAAGAGAAGAGAAGATCTATGGACATATTTTACATTTGATCTTAAGGACAAGACCCTTTGCAAACCATGTGGAGAAACACTAGCTTGTAAAAATACAACAAACTTGAAGCATCATTTGCGGACAACTCATCCTTAAATTCATACAAAGGTAAGCATAGCACTTAACGCCACGATCATGCACAGAGTTTTTCATTTTTTTTATTTTTACGTTACCCTTTTGTCAATAAAGCAATATTCTTGAGAAAACGGTTTTACTTAAATAAAGCATTATATAACAACTAAATCTGTGTCTGTAGTGCATGTTCAAATCTAAATACCATAAATAATAACATGTTCAACTTTTCACTCCAGCAGAAGTATATAATGAGTTTGGAAATTGTAGAGAAATGCTTAAATAATGCATTGCAATTTAACTACACCCATTCAATTTTAGACGACTAAAATGAGTTTTAGTCTACTAAAATGTACTGGAGATTTTAGTTTACTAAAATATAGGGTGCACGCAGGCAGCTCATGCAGCTCATGCACAAGAGGATGTCTATTGATGCCCTCCCAGCAATTAAGGCTCACGCTGTAGCCGTCTTTTGGCTATAGCGTGGGCAGGAAGTGGTTAAGAAATGTTAGCTGGAGTTCAGCTTCAACAATTTTTTAGTCAAGTCCATATAAATCTGCCAGTCCATAATGCTACCCTCTCTTGACTAACAATGCTGCTGTCCAATGGTTGCCCCTCCATTCGGAGTGGAGACACCCTAAGACAGGAGGTGTGTTACTGGCTGGATTTCCAAGTGAAAATTAGCTGAACAAAAAGAAAACGAATGCCGCCACCACATTTAAAGTAATAATAAACCATTACTTTAATGCTAGCCATACACCAGTCAAAAAAATGTACGAACGCGTTTTCGAAAAGGGGAACACGCGGTTGTGAGAGCAAAAGATATTGCTGTCATGTAATGATTGAATTTCAAATGATAAAAAGAGCATTCATTTTTGGCTTCTGGGTCACATATGCGCAGTACCAGCAGTTAAATTTTTAATGAGTGAGAAGCACATTAACCTTTCAATTTATCGGCTGTTAAGCAGAAGTTTTCAAAACTTTTTACTTCAATTGTTTTCTTTGAGATACATTGTTGTGTATGCCTAGATCTCATACCATTTCACCTGCTAGGTGTCCCTGCAGTATGGGTCCTGGCGCTTATTCCACCTAAAGCAAGTCTCAGGTGATTTTGATTTAATCCCCTGCTCTCCCAGGAGATTTTCTTTTTAGCTTGGTTAATTTCAGGTTAGTTCTTTATTTGTATGTACTCATTTTTAGTTTGATAACCTTGTCCCCTATTTCCCTTGCCCCTAATCCCTTCCCTTCTCCCCTTTCCGCCCCCCCCCCCATTCTTTCCACCCCTTCCACTCTCCCCCTCCCCTTTCTTTCCCCCTTTTCTTTCTTTTTTTCCCCCTCCTAATGTAACCTCTTTCCCACTTCCTCTCATCTACCTGTACCTTTCCCTCCCTTTGCCTACCCTATTTTTTCCCCCTCTGACCATCCTTCCATGCCTCATCCCCTTTCCCCTTTCTACTGTTCCCTTGGGGTCATAGGCTCCCCCATGCTTTGGCTACCACCCTACACTGCAGTTTTGACATGGATATTTACCAAGCAACTGGCACATTATATCTTATTTATTTTCAGCAATTATTGTTACACTGACATACTTACAAGTTTTGCCCCCCGTGTCTGCCGTGAGGGAGCCCCTGTGGTGTCCCTACCTTGATTGTCATCTGGGCTCTGGTCTTTCTTGGGTAAGCAATTAGTGACTTCCTTGTCCTCACTACAATTTAATGATATCTTGGCACAATACAATTTTTGCTTTGTTGTATATGTATAACACCTTCTGAAAACTGGCTTTTAGCTGCAAAACATGTAGAGGATAAACAGTACATCATGAATCAAATGCCTTCAGCACCCCTCTGAGGCTACTATGTGACCAGTTACACATGTTTGTATAACTGTCTGTTGAGGTTATAATTAATTGCTGTTTTACCATACATTGTGCGATTATGTCTTTTGAACCACTTCAGCCCTGGAAGATTTTACCCCCTTCCTGACCAGAGCACTTTTTTTACAATTTGGCACTGCGTCGCTTTAACTGACAATTGGGTACAGCATCGTGGGACACTGTACCCAAGCAAAATTTGAGTCCTGTTTTTTATCACCTCTGCGGTTTTTATTTTTTGCGCTATAAACAAAAAAAGAGCAACAATAAAAAAAAAAACAATATTTTTTTACTTTTTTCTATAATAAATATCCCCGAAAAAATGTTTTTAAAAAACTAATTTCTTCATCAGTTTAGGCCATTATATATTCTTCTACATATTTTTGGTAAAAAAATCGCAATAAGCGTATATTGATTGGTTTGCGCAAAAGTTATAGCGTCTACAAACTATAGGAAAGATTTATGGCATTTTTATGGCATTTTTATTATTATTTTTTTTTTTTACTAGTAATGGCGGTGATCTGCGATTTTTAGCGGTACTGCGACATTGCGGGGGACAGATCGGACACTTTTGACACATTTTTGGGACCATTGACATTTATACAGCGATCAGTGCCTTTAAAAAGACACTGTTTACTGTGTAAATGTCACTGGTAGGGAAGGGGTTAGCACTAGGGGACGATCAAGGGGTTAAATGTGTTCCCTAGTTAGTGTTTCTAACTGTATGGAGATAGGACTGACTGGGGGGCACATGTTTTCAAATTTTCCGCCAACAAATGTGTGTTGTTGGATTTTCCGATCGTGTCTACACAAGTCCATCGGACAAAAGTCCAAAGTACAAACATGCATGCTCGGAAGCAGAAACGGTTGGTCTTGTAAACTAGCGTTTGTAATGGAGAAAGAACATTCGTGACGTGGCAAATTATGAAATCTCCAAATGCAGCGCACAATTTTCTTTTTCTTTTAATGGGATAATAATGAAGCTGCTTTGCTGGTGATACTGATGAAGTTATTGCAAACAAATTTTCAAAGGCTTTTTTTTTCTAGTGATATCAAGAATAATATTATTATGTTTTTTTTTTTTTATTTGTGCAATTTACCACAACACCATTATCCCCTAGTTTATAAGATCAAAGATACATCTATGTTGGTGTCCCTTGTCAATTTTACATTGTATTTTTTAAAATGTAACTGCCTACTCCCAAACTGTCATTTGAAGTAAAACACATAGCCAAGTATTATTCTCCACAATATTTTTATTGTGCATTAAAAAAAAAATATTAGACATGCTATCTGCCAATAGAACTTAACCAAAAAGTGCATTCTATTCATACAAAAATATAGAAAATATACCAAATCAAATCATTATTCAACCAAAAAAATAGTGTCAAAGCAAAAACTCCAAGGCCAATAATAAATAACCCGTTATCTCCTCCAATTCCACAACATATCTGGTTGACGAACGGCCATTCAGAAACAAACTGAAAAGCACAAAATGAAAAGCCCGAACTGAAAAGCGCTAAATGAAAAAGGCGAAAAGAAAAGCGCGAATCAACACTCACCAAACTTCTACTAACACGAAATTAGCATAAGGAGCCCAAAGGGTGGCGCTAAAGAGCTGAAAAACCATGTAGTACCTCTAGTACGTCACTACTTTCATAATTGTTGACCAACATTTGTGTGACCATGTGTAAGACAAGTTTGAGCCAACACCCTTCGGACAAAATTCCACGGTTTTGTTGGCCAAAAAGCAGATCGTGTGTACGAGGCATTACAATTCAAAACTGTCACAAATTTGTTATTGTTATTTGGGAGGAGCACAGCTTGGTAGTAACCTGCTCGATTGCCCCCATAGCAAGATGCTTGCTATTGGGGGCACTCGGAAGCAGGAGCGGATCCAGGGGGAGGGCAACAGGGCAATTGCCCCCCCCCCCCGAAAATATCACTGACTGCAGTGCAGTCCCGACTCCCGAGTCTCTCTCTCTCAGTATCATCACCAACCGATCAGCGGCACTGAGAGAGAGAGACTCTGTGTAATAATTACACTGCTGCACTGAGGAGGTGGGTGGAGCTGTGCCGCTGGCTTGGCCTCTGTATTTCCTACACTGGTTGGTAGTGCCTAGCAACCAGTGACGTCAGTGAGTCACGATTCCGCTGCTAAGGAGGAAAGCGAGAGAGATTCCCAGCATTCAGAGTGGAGTCTTCTTCCGACCGACTCCATCCCTGAGTGAGAGTGTTGGCTCCTCCCCCTCGGCTCCTCCTCCTCCCATCTTCTGCACAGTCCATACTGCAGACCTCCGCCCCTGAGTGGGTGTTGGCTCCACCCACCTCCTCACTCCATCTTCTCTAAACTGCAGTGCAGAGCGGCGTGAACCCAGGACATCTAATGTCATGTAATACTGCCTGTAGAGTGTGGACAGACTAGTGCAATTACCGGATCCCACTTATCTCATTGCTCCTGCGACCTGCATTGGAGCCCCTCCCACCACCAGAGATCCAGAGCACCAAAATATTTTACTAAAAGTGAGTAAAAGAATAAATGAATGTGTCAAATCGCAAAATAGGTGTGTGCCATAACTGTCATTATGTATGAAAAAAAAAATGCCCTTAAAACTTGTTCAATGTTAACCCCTTTTAACTCGGGAAAGTTTTACCCCCCTTCATGTACAGGCCATTTTTTGCGATACTGCGCTGCATTACTTTTACTGACTGACAATTGCTCGGTCCTGTGACGTTGTACCCAAACAAAAATGATGTCTTTTTTTCCCCACAAATAGAGCTTTCTTTTGGTGGTATTTGACCACCCCTGGTTTTTATTTTCTGCAAAATAAACAAAAAAAACCCAACAATTTTGAAAAAAAACCCCAATATTTTTAACTTTTTGCTATAAAAAAAATGTCTTCATCAGTTTAGGCCAATGTGTATTCTGCTACATATTTTTGGTACCCCCCCCCCCAATAAGTGTATATTGATTGGTTTGCATAGAAGTTATAGCGTCTAGTAATGGCAGTGATCAGTGATTTTTAAGTAAGCAACACCTAATTTTCTGCCAGTGCCCCTCCCGAGACTAGACTCTGGATCCGCCCCTGCTCGGAAGGGGGTAAGAGCCAGGACCGCCAACGGTGGACCCAAAAAGAAGAGGATCAGGCTGCTCTATGCAAAACCATTGCACAAAGCAGGTAAGTATAAAATGTTTGATTGATATATATATATATATATATATATATATATATATATATATATATATATTTTTTTTTAACTTACAACCTTTACAATCACCTTAAGTGGGATGGTAAGTTCTTTCCCTGGAAACATTGAGTGTTTCAGCAGAAGGATTCTCAGCCCGCTTACTCTGAGAGCGTGAATTGTAGTATTAGGACACACCATCATACTTTACCTCATTGAGGGCAAGCTGTGTTCTTCTAGAGATAGTAAATGGAAAACCTTTACTGAACTTTTACGTACACCTCCATATCACCCATGGGTGTTTGTTTTACAGGCACAATTGCCATGCCAATATGACACACCTTAATACTCTCCACAAATATGGACATAGCCCGTTCTAATTAATGTCATTTGGATTCCTTTCTTGCTGCAAGATGGCATTTATTAACAATGGGGATGGTTGGTATACTTATAGGAGTAATGTATTCTTTTAATTACCTTCCCCATTACTATTAATCCGTAGGGTTCTGTGTGAGCTATGAACACAGCTGTATTAACTGCAAGTTCAACAGTACAAATCCCAGATTCTTAATCATAAAATTAACTTGGTTATGCATGCAGAAATGTCACCTAATAAAAGTAATTACTCACAAATTTTTCTCTAATGACGCGTTCAATCATCGCAGAACGCTTACTCAAAGCCCGGAAACATTTATCTGTTGACATAAATCTCCTGCCTCATTATTCTGACCTCCTGCCTGTTTAGGAATAACAGCGAGGAATGAATAAAATGATGAAATGTGAGACACCACCCTTGATATAATAAGCCTGGGGCTAGGGTAACATTGGAGCATAACAGAGTCACCAGTCGCCAAATATCTTTCATTCATCAGGGACATATGGATGTGAGCAAATGCCATACAATATCTTCTAATTATTAATATTGCCTACACATTAAATACCCCTTGCAGGCACGACAAATGTGTAAGCACAAAAGCCTTCTAGCTCATAAACACTTGCAGATGTATTCCTTGAAAAACGTTAAAGAGCATGTATAAATTGGGTGGTATACTATATGTATTCAAGCCTAGAAACAGCACACGCTTTTTTTTAATTGTTAGAACATTTGTCAGGACTTTATTCCTCTCCAGTGAAAAGATTTTCCCACTCTTCAGGGTGGCAGGCAAAATAGATTGTGTACTTTGCAAAATGCAGTTGAACTCTGTAAGTGTACTCCAAAAATATATATCAAAACATATACCACGCTGTGTTATATAATAAGGTGAAAGCAGCCAGCACAGCCAAAGACAAACAGCACAAGTATTAAAAGGAAAAAAATGCAGCGCTTAGATATATTATATAGGAAAAGTGATAAAACTGTGAAATATAATATTGTGTATCAACAATACTAAAAAATGTATATAAAATCCACCACATGAATAATATGCATCAAATGTCAATAAATAAAGCCCACCAAGTGAATGTTGATTGGCATCAAATATCAACATTTTTAAAATATCTTCAAGACAGGCATGTTGAAAAGAAATGTTGAAAAAGGAGGAAAATCTTGTGAGGAGACTGCCACCAATTGCATGAAGGCTTACCGGAAAAAGTGGACCCAAAGGGGCATATACCTCTTAAGTCAACCAGGCTTGTAGTGATAAACACTATGTACGATATGAAACCTTCAACGATCCAGATAACCACGATCACAATAGGGACTATGAACGGCACTGGTCAGCAGATTGCTCTCATAAACAGGCAAATAGGTTCAGATGGAGAGAGGAACGGTCAGAGAAGTTTCACATACCCACACGTTGAAACCATGAAATGAAACAAAGTTCCACATAGTGTGATATCGTTTTGGGAATGTTTAATAAGAAAAGATAAAATTGAACACTCACATTTCTGAAGCAGTCAAAAGCTTAACAGACATAAAAAGGCGCAGAAGTGATGGCAGCACTCGATCCGACGCATTTAGTCTGAATAGACATCATCTGGGGTGTGAGTGTCAAACATCACCTCTGCGCTTAAATAGATAAAGTGGCCCCAAATTAGATCACATGCCCACCGGAAAAATTTGCGTCACTTCCGGTCTGGCCTAAAGATTAAGAATGGCCATTTAAAAAGAATATTAGCAGTACGAAAGTAAAATCGAGGACTCCTAATAAGTGAAAAACATCAATAGTTCTGACAGTCAACAGACTGAAGATGCAAATGTGTTCTGTGCCTCGATGTGGAAAATGTCATCTAAAGCGGTGGATCGCAGAAGTCAGATATGGCCAAGCCCCGCATTGAGGCGAGACCATATGTCATCACTTCCAGGTGATGTCTGGAAAGCGGAAGTAATAGCCAAGCCTTGCTTTGAAGTGAGACCGTGCGCCGTCACTTCTGGTCGATACCCGTAAGAAGGCGCATATCAAGACATGCTATGAAAAGAAGAAAAACATTCCCCGACATGTAACGCAATATGTGTGATGATGTAAAGGACAAGATAAGAGTGACAATTATATTGAAATTACACCCGGAAGTGCGCTCTAAATTAGCGGTATCAAAAATAGCATTATAACTATCAATTAAAATGATGTACATGACCAAATGGAAAAGTGGTAAATGTAAAAGTAAAATGAATGTTCACAACTATATAAACAAATAATTAATAATTAATCATAACATATACCCTGTACTTTAAAAACAGCAAGATATGAAATATCATGCTCTATTGATAAAAGCATTTAAGTCCTGACTTGTGCATGGACATCTTTAGAGATTCAGGGGTAAGTGACCCTGGAACACATTGAAGCCACGTTTAACCAGAACAACCATGCAGCAAGCATTTTAGGTTCACAGTGAAAGTCTGTATTGCATGACATGGTTTAGATTAGACCTCAGATGTCATTATCTCTGAATACGCAGGCATGACTCCATTGTAAATGTTTCTTTTCCATGACTAGTTGAAAGGCCATGAACACTCAAAGCAAGATGGGAAGGCCAGGAACACTCAAAGCAAGATGGAATCCCTTTTCTGCTCCTACAGTATTGGCATATGGTAGGTACCATGGCTTGGGTTAGCCACACAATTTTGTGGACCCGAAATGAATACTTGGTTATGCAGGGTTAGGAAGTAGAGAATCTATAGCTCAATCATCCTGTCTGAGTTATGAGTTTTCATTATAAATCATTGCTTGGGTTTACCCACTCAATTTAGTGGACCCAAAAATGAACGTACTTAGTTTTCTTGTTGTGCTGAGTTAGGAAGGAGATGGTCTATAGCGAAGTTATGAGCTTTTCTCATAACTTGCTGCTTGGGTTTAGCCACTCAGTTTTGTGGACCCAAAGCTTTACTACATATTTCACCACTATAGTCTATAGCTGAGTTATGAACTTTATCATAGCTCTTAAGTTTTGGACTCAGAGGTTCTTGTTCAGTCTGAAGTCTCTTGCTCCTTGGTTGTGGGTTATTGTGGCGTTCAGGAGCTTTGATGGAGCAGGGCAGGGCAATGAAACACAGCTTCACCCGAGTCCCTGCCTCATTAACTCTCATTTTGTGCTTTACCCTGAAGGTCATCGGTTTCAAGGAGTTTGTTTCTTCAGGGCTGAGCAGGGATATCACTCTGATCCCTCTTGGGAAAGTCTACAGGGAGCCCCCGCTCTCTGGAAGTAAAGGGTCAGCTGTTGCAAGACGGTCTTAAATTCTTTTTGTGAGTTGTAGTTGGGCCTTTGGACTGGTTGCAAGGCTGTTCTGTAGTAGTGGGCTTGGGGACTGGGTCAATCTTAGTCCTTGCTGGATTGGGGGAGGAGTGCCCACTCCTCAGAAGGCCAGGGCTAGATCTGATTTAGTCTCCTTGCCCACTGCTCCCGTGCTTCCTGCCAGGTAGTCTAGAAGCTTAATTATGGCTTACACTGGGATTCTCTTATAACTGTTCATCCTTTGTTCCTGGGAATACGGAGTCTTGCTTTTAGAATGGTTCTTAGTTTTTCTTGGTTGGGGTATGAGGGTACCATATTACCGCCAACAAACGCTTCGGCCAGGCCAAAATCAATGCTCTCTATTCTTGGGTCAGACTTTAGGTATTGGGTCAGAATCCTTCTCTCCTTATGGGGGGGGGGGGGAGGGTCATGACCCTTACCGCTCCCACAAAATGGCAACACTTCAACGATTTGGCTAACTTCACACGGTTTCAGTTGTCAATATCATGGTTACAACCAACGCCATATTAATCAGTTTTGTTGCTTGTTTTTATGTGATCCTAAGGCTTACATTTATATTTTAGCTGGCGAGATGACCATCAAGGCTGAAGTATGGCAACACTGTGCTGTCTGAGAGTAAACTGAGAGGTATGTATCAATCTATAAATGCTGTAATCTGTGGGACCTTTAAGTGAAAATTTTTATGTGTATTAAGCACCATATCTTGGTATAAGGATATTTTGAAGAACATTCCTCAAGACTTTTATAGGAAACGCAAGGAGTACTAATAGTTTACAAACCGTCTCGTGTCTGTTCATTTTTGCTCTGTACATGATTAACTACTACTGGAAACCTAGTTTCTGTTAAGACCTTTGTACTAATTGAAGCAGTGTCTTAGGCTAGCCTGGTTACATACAAGGTAAAGTAGACCTCTTTGGCTTGGGTCGGAAAAGTTGCTGCAAGTTGTATTCCTAATTGTTTGTCTTGCACATTGCCATACATTGCTATAATATCCAGGTACATGTATGCAGACATTAGTATGTCTGGAAGGCCAAGAAGGAGAGGCAGACAGTCACAAGCCAATAAGAGAGGGCAAGCAGGCTCTGTGTCTAGTGCTGGTCGTGGAGACGGTGCATCCTCATCAGCACGTGGCCGTGGAACACGCTTGGCCTTTTTTTCGGCAGCTGGCCGCGTTGAGCCGCAACATGCGGAAGACTTGGTCGAGTGGATGACCAGGCCGTCCTCATCCTCCTCATCCTCTCTCACCCATGCTCAGGGTGCTTTGTCTGGCAAAGCAGCGGCCTCTTCCCTCGGCTCAATGTCATCAGTGACTCCTTCCATAGCCCCACCATGTCCTCCTGAGGAGTCCCTCGAACTGTTTGACCACAGTGTTGGGTACATGCTCCAGGAGGATGCCCAGCGTTTGGAAGGCTCTGAAGATGATACTGAGCTCGATGAAGGCAGTAACATGAGCACAGACAGAGGGGGTGCCCAAGAAGGACAGCAATCTGGCAGTCATGCTCCCCCTGCTGCAGCATACTGCCAGGTTTGCTCCAGTGATGAGGAGGGAGGGGATGATGAGGTCACTGACTCAACGTGGGTGCCTGAGAGGAGGAGGAGGAGGCGGCACATCACCAACGAGGCAGGATGCCCTCCAGGGGCCAGCCTAAGGGCAGCACATTGACTGCATCACACCCCAAAGCTCCACATGTGCAGGGCACTGCAGTCTCTGCGCGTTATTCAAAAATTTCTTTGGTGTGGTCCTTTTTTGAGACGAGTGCATCAGATCACACCGCTGCTATTTGCAACATATGTCTCAAGCGTATCTCGCGTGGCCAAAACATCTCCCGCTTGGGTACCACATGCTTGACCAGACATATGTTGACCTGCCATGCAGTTCGTTGGCAAGCGTATCTAAAAGACCCACACCAAAGAACAAAGAGGACCTCTCCTTGCTCCTCATCAGCTGAGATCTCCAACCCCACTATATCTTCAGTCCTCTCTGAGACCTGCACTGAGAGGAATGAAGGTGTAGAATTAGGTGTGTCACAGCCAAGTACTTGTGGGCAATCTGCTTTTGGTACACCGACGTCAGATTGTACCAGGCAAATTTCCCTGCCCCATCTGCTGCACCGCCGAAAGAAGTTTGCTCCCAGCCATCCACATGCCCAGTGGTTGAATGCTAGCTTGGCAAAATTGCTAGCACTTCAACTGCTGCCTTTTCAGTTGGTAGACTCTGCCCCCTTCTGTGAGTTTGTGGAATGTGCGGTTCCTCAGTGGCAGGTACCCAAACGCCACTTTTTCTCACGGAAGGCGATTCCGGCTCTCTACCGGCATGTGGAAGGCAATGTCCATGCCTCGCTGGACAGGGCGGTCAGCGGTAAGGTGCATATTACCGCTGACTCATGGTCCAGCAGGCATGGACAGGGAAGTTACCTAAGTTTCACGGCGCATTGGGTGACTCTGCTGGCAGCTGGGAAGGATGCAGGACAAGGTGCAGTAATGTTGGAGGTTGTTCCGCCACCACGCCTCCAAAATGCCACTACTAATGATTGTGACACACCTCTCTCCTCCACCCCCTCCTCTTCTTCTTCCTCCATGGCCTCTTCCTGTACTTTGTCCTTGGAACCAGCGGTGCTCCGTAGCAGTTCAAGGGGCTACGCAAGTACGCAGGCCAAAAGATGCCATGCGGTGCTTGAGCTGTTGTGCTTGGGGGACAGGAGCCACACTGGGGCAGAGGTTCTGTCAGCTCTGCAGGGGCAGGTTCAGAGGTGGTTGACGCCACGCCAACTTAAGGCAGGAATGGTGGTTTGCGACAATGGCACCAACCTCCTCTCTGCCCTCCGACAGGGATAAATGACCCATGTGCCCTGTTTGGTTCACGTCCTTAACTTGATGGTGCAGCGGTTCTTGGGCAGGTACCCGGGCTTACAGGATGTCCTGAGGCAGGCCAGGAAAGTCTGTGTGCATTTCCACCGGTCATATAATGCCAGTGCTCGGCTGGCGGACCTCCAAAAGGAGTTTAACCTGCCCAAGAACCGCCTAATCTGTGACATGCCCACCAGGTGGAACTCAACGTTGGCCATGCTGCAGCGGCTGCACACGCAGCAGAGGGCCATCAATGAACCTGTGCGACTATGGCACCAGGACACGGTCAGGGCAGCTTGGTTTTTTTTTCCCCACGCCAGTGGGCCATGATCATGGATGCATGCACTGTCCTGTCACCATTTGAGGAGGCCACGAGGATGGTGAGCAGTGACAGTGCATGCATCAGTGACACTGTCCCCCTTGTCCACCTGTTGGAGCACACGCTGTGTGGAATAATGGACAGGGCACTTGAGGCAGAACAGAGGCAGGAAGAGGAGGACTTCCTTAGCTCTCAAGGCCCCCTTTATCCAGACAGTGTTCCTGCGTGCCAGCCGATCACACAGGAAGAGGACGAGGAGGAGGAGGAAGATTGTGTCAGTATGGAGGTGGAGCCTGGCACTCAGCATCAGCAGCAGTCTTTAAGGGATCAGTCCCAAGAAACACATGGACTTGTACGTGGCTGGGAGAAGGTGGCTACGGATCATGTCGTCCTTAGTGACCCAGAGGACTCCGGACCGAATGCCTCAGCAAACCTACGCTGCATGGCCTCCCTGATCCTGCAAAGCCTGCGTAAGGATCCTCGTATTCGTGGTATCAAGGAGAAGGACCAATACTGGCTGGCAACCCTCCTTGATCCACGTTACAAGGGTAAGTTTGCGGACCTTATCTTGCCGTTGCAGAGGGAGCAGAGGATGAAACATCTTCGGGAGGCCTTGCAGAAAGGTCTGTGCAACGCGTTCCCAGAGACTGGGAGGTTACAAACTCCTGTTTCTGGACAACGTGTTGCTGAGGCTTCGGTCAGTCACAGAAGGAGCGGTGGAGAAGGTGGCTGTCTGACCGATGCGTTCAGACAATTTTTTGGTCCGCAGCCCCAAGGTATGATCGGTTCCAGCAACCATCGCCAGCGTCTGTTTTACATGGTGCAGGAATACCTAGGGGCAAGATCTGACTTGGACACCTTTCCCACCAAAAATCCTCTGGGTTACTGGGTCTTGAGGATGGATCACTGGCCAGAGCTTGCACAGTATGCAATTGAGCTACTGGCCTGTCCTGCATCCAGCGTTCTTTCGGAACTCACATTCAGTGCTGCTGGAGGCTTTGTAACCGATCAAAGCGTCTGTCCACCGACTCGGTCGATCGACTGACCTTCATAAAAATGAATCAGTCTTGGATCACCGCCAGCTACCAAGCACCTGATGCTGATGTAACCGAATAATTTTTTTTGAAATCTCAGATCCCTTCAAAGACTGCCTATGCTGATGCTGAGTGACTATCCCTGAGTGATTATCCTCTTCCTCCTCAATGATCACGCTGATAGCTTGTAAGAACATTTTTGGTTCTGGGCGCCACCACCAGTGCCTAAGGCCCAATTTTCAGCCCCTGTTTAACAGGGGCGTGTAATTACAATTTTTGATGCAATACTTTGCAGCAGGGCTTGTTTCTGCGTTCCAACTAGAGTATCTGTGAGGGGTTGCAGTGTTGTGGCACCAGCACCCGTGCCTAAGGCCCAATTTTTCAGCCCCGGTTTAACAGGTGCATGTAATTACAATTTTTGATGCAATACTTTGCAGCAGGGCTCGTTCCTGCGTTCCAACTAGAGTGTCTGTGAGGACTTACAGTGTTGTGGCACCAGCACCACCACCAAAGGCCCAATTTTTCTGCCCTTGTTCCACAGGGGCATGTAATTACAATTCTTGATCTAATATTTCACAGCAGGGCCCATTTCTGCACCCACCAAGAGCGAGTGAGGACTTACAGTGTTGTGGCACCAGCTACATGGAAATTGATCCTCTTACGGGACTTTAAAGGGAGCACCTACTCACAGGTCATAAAGAGTATGGAAGATGTAAGAATTGTATGATAAAGTGTTTATTATTAGTATAGATCTTTAAATGGATCTGTGGTACATGGGGTAAATATGCAGCATACGTGATACATACAAAAAATAGCAATACAAAATGCAAAGAATAATTCACAATCATAGAACTCCAATACACATGGAACACATATGCGGGGAGTACCCAACGCTTTTCGAGATATACTCTTCCTCAGGGGTATCAGATTGGAATCAGCAAACAAAAGGTATGTCTATAAATTTAAAAAAAACAGTTATAAACCAATTGTAAGGATGTTGTAATCAATATATATAAACATACATGTATAAAGAAAGGTGATGGTTAAGATACAAGTATACAGTATGTGTGAAGAAACGCGGTAATCACTGACCATGTTGTATTGCTTGGAGGGCATGTGTCAAATGCTGCATCCATATTAAAAAAGGGGGGAGGGGTTTCTGGGGGGACGTAACACCACTGGAGGTAGAGGTATGTCCTGCTCCTGATCCACAACCCGCAAGGCTTGTAGGCCCACCCAAGGCGCGTCCACCAGGGAGAAGATCCCCAACAGAGGGCGTCAAAAAAGGCCACCAGTAAATGGAATGATCCTGGGGGGCTCCAGTCTGTAGGGAGCAAGAGGTGGAAGAGAGGGTAGGGTCATGAAGAGGTAAGGGGGGTATATATGCATATACCTAGTACATAGATATTAATGGGACCCCAGGGGTATAGCGACAAAATAAAGGGTAATGAAAGTAAACATAGGTAGAATACCTGAGTCAGCCCGTCAGTGGTTTACTGGCGAGAGGCTAGGAGGGGTATAGGCAGAGGACATCTGGGCCTGGGTCCTGTGTAGCTGGGTGTAGTACCCCAGCTGAGTGACCCCCGAGATCGGGGGGGGTCCCTGGTGCTGCAGGCAGGGGGGTAATGTGGTGCCTGCCAGAGGATGTTTCAGGGCACTATAGAGATAGGACGTTAGACAAGGGTGCCAGGGGAGGCTTGCAGAGTCCAATCTGTAAAGAGGTAAAGTAGGGACAGTGAGCTAGGTATGTCCTTGGAGTGGCAAAGCCCAAAATGTGGCTGTCTTACCTGATGGGGTCCCAGGTACAGGATGGGAGTGATAGAAATCAGCGTTCTGTGGATGGAGGACACCGTGGAATTGTGGATGAATCATGGCCTGTTCATATAGTGCGGTCGCGCCCGCGATTGGTCGCGGGCAATGGGTGGGGAGGTAGACGCCCCCCGAGCCTGGGGCGCGCGCACCGGCCCCATTGGACACCGCCACCGGAGTGCATGTGAGCCTCCGGGTGCGGTGACGTGTGTCCCCGGCGTGATGATGTACGCCGCACGGGGCGGGGCCGAGACCCGCGCCGAAGGCCTGCGGCGCGGGAGTCAGGAGAATCCGGACCGAGTTCCGATCCAGTGTCTCCCGGTTACAAGAACGCCACCCGCAGCAACATAGTTGCGTCAGGTGGCCCCCCCGTGCCGAGTGGGGAAGAAAAACCCGGCGACACGCGCCGGAGTGGGACGGCCCCGCAGCGTGAGGAGGAGGGGCAGGACAGACCAATCAGTGGGTTGGATGTCAGGAGCTGTAAACAGAAATTCACACAGGGAGAGAAACAGCAGAATGGAGATTTAGCAGGAAAAGAAAAAGAGGATTATTAAAGGAGATTGTAGGAAGGAAACGATGGTAATGATAATCAATAGAAACCCAATAAATACATAAAATACAAGGTGTACCCCGGGGATCTTTTGGACATAAATCCGAGGGGCAAAGATATTTGCTATATACATATTATACAATATACAACTATGTACAAAAGGGATGATAAGATATGAATGAGTGTACTTGTGGTGAATGGGGGAGGGAGGGAGAGGGGAAACATATATAAATGTATATAAATATAAAAGGATGTACATTCAGGTTGGGGGGGGGGTCTCATCTGGTTCCCATTCAGAGCCCCCTGACGAGAAACCCTCCAGGAAGGGTCTGAAGGATATGCACGTATTTAACCCTGGGGGTTGGGTGGCTCTGAGTCTGAAGATCCACCTCTGTTCTAATTGCAAGAGTGTTTTGTTCATATCTCCTCCCCGCATACCGGTGTGTACACGATCAAGGATGATGAACCAAAATTTAGGGCAAATGCCCTCGTGTATGTTTGTGACGTGGCGACCCAAAGGTAGGTTGGGGTTGCAGGTTTGCATGGCTGTGATGTGTCTGTAAGCCCTGCGCCAAAACTCCTGGATGGTTTTCCCTATGTAAAAACATGTGCATTCACATGTAAGCAGATAGACTACCCCACATGTTTTGCAATTGGCGTAGTGTCTGGGTTTGAAGAGTCCGCCGTTGGGCAGGGTGATGTGTTTGGGGGTGTTAAGAAACCTGCAATAGTTACATCCGCCACACGTGGAAGTACCTTTGTTTTTGCATGGGTCATGTTTTCCCCTGCCTTTGAACTCACTACAGACCAGCTGGTCTCGGAGAGAGCCAGCCCGTCTGTAAGTGAATGCCGGTGTGGGGGGTACAAAGGGGCCAATGGATGGATCCATAGTGAGCATGTGCCAATATTTGGATATGGCTTTCTTGATGGCCATGTGTTGGTTAGAGAACCTTGTGATGATGGAAATTGGTTGGGATTTGGGTTTTTTGGTTGAGGCAGTGTTGTGGCACCAGCACCACCACCACCACCAAAGGCCCAATTTTTCTGCCCTTGTTCAACAGGGGCATGTAATTACAATTCTTGATCTAATATTTTACAGCAGGGCCAATTTCTGCGCCCACCAAGAGCGAGTGAGGACTTACAGTGTTGTGGCACCAGCACCACCACCAGCACCAAAGGCCCAGTTTTTCTGCCCCTGGTCAACAGGGGCATGTAATTACAATTCTTGATCTAATATTTCACAGCAGGGCCCTGTGAGGGCTTGCAGTGTTGTGGCCACAACAACACCTAAGGCCCAAATTTCTGCTGAGTATATACTTTCAAACATCTAACTTACAAACGACTCCTACTTGCAAACGGAAGGAGACAACAGGAAGTGAGATGAAATCTACCCCTAGGAAGGGAAATTCTCTCCTGTAAGAGTTAATATGGGAAAAACATTTCTCCTTTCCACTGATGCTTTCCAATCCTTGTTCCACAAAAAACCCCAAATTTTCAAAAAACATTTGTCTTTGGGACAAAAAAGTGAGGTGAAATCTTCTGAAGAGGAGGACAGACAGCAAAACAAATGTCACAGGGGTGATAACCCTTCCCTATGTTTTCCAAAAACGATTTTTTGGCTGGAGCTAAACACGTTAAAAATGTACCTGTTCAAAATTACAAAGAGATTCTACTTAACAACAAACCTACAGTCCCTGTCTTGTTTGCACCGCCTGTATACTGCTGTTCAGAGTATATAGGGCCTGGTGGCCCCACACCTTTCCTTATTTTAATTTGGGTGCGGGGTTCCCCTTAATATCCATACAAGACCCAAAGGGCCTGGTAATGGACTGGGGGGTACCCATGCCGTTTGTCTCACTGATTTTCATCCATATTGCCAGGACCCGACATTACATTAAACCCGCAAGCAGTTTTAAATGAGATTTTTTCCTTTACAAAATGATATTTTGTGCAGGGACTGTTCTAAACACGGGAAACACGCGCCACTTTACAGGCATACTATAGACACCCCCCAGGTACGATATTTAAAGGAATATTTCACTTTTTTTTTTTTTACTTTAAGCATCATTAAAATCACTGCTCCCGAAAAAACGGCCGTTTTTAAAAGTTTTTTTTGCATTGATACATGTCCCCTGGGGCAGTACCCGGGTCCCCAAATCCTTTTTAGGACAATACCATGCAAATTAGCCTTTAAAATGAGCACTTTTGATTTCGAACGTTCGAGTCCCATAGACGTCAATGGGGTTCTAACGTTCGTGCGAATTTTCGGTCCGTTCGCAGGTTCTGGTGCGAACCGAACCGGGGGGTGTTCGGCTCATCCCTAGTAGGTACCATGGCTTGGGTTAGCCACACAATTTTGTGGACCTGAAATGAATACTTGGTTATGCAGGGCTAGGAAGTAGAGAGAATCTATAATAGCTCAATCATCTGAGTTATGAGTTTTCATTATAACTCATTGCTTGAGTTTAATCACTCAATTTTGTGAACCCAAAAATGAACATACTTTTTTGTTAGTGAGTTAGGAAGTAGATGGTCTATAGCGGAGTTATGAGCTTTCATTATAACTTGCTGCTTGGGTTTAGCCACTGAGTTTTGTGGGCCCAAAGCTTTACTATGTATTTCACCACTATAGTCTATAGCTGAGTTATGAATTTTATCATAGCTCTTAAGTTTTGGGCTCAGAACTTCTTGTTCAGTCTGAAGTCTCTTGCTCCTTGGTTGTGGGTTATTGTGGCGTTCAGGAGCTTTGATGGAGCAGGGCAGGGCAATGCAACACTGCTTCACCCGAGTCTCTGCCTCATTAACTCGCATCTTGTGCTTACCCTGAAGGTCATCAATTTCAAGGAGTTTGTTTCTGCAGGGCTGAGCAGGGATGTTGCTGATCCCTCTTGGGAAAGTCTACAGGGAGCCCCTGCTCTCTGGAAGTAAAGGGTCAGCTGTTGCAAGACCATCTTAAATTCCTATTGTGAGTTGTAGTTGGGCCTTTGGACTGGTTGCCAGGCTGTTCTGTAGTAGCGGGCTTGGGGACTGGGTCAATCTCAGTCCTTGCTGGATTGGGGGAGGAGTGCCCACTCCTCCGAGAAGGCCAGGGCTAGATCTGATTCAGTCTCCTTGATCACTGCTCCCGTGCTTCCTGGCAGTTAGTGTAGAAGCTTAATTATGGCTTACAGTGGGAATGGTGGATTCTCTTATAACTGTTCATCCTTTCTTCCTGGGAATACGGAGTCTTGCTTTTGGAAAGGTTCTTAGTTTTTCTTGGTTGGAGTATGAGGGCACCATATTACAGTCAACAAACTCTGCGGCCAGGCCAAAATCAACGCTCCCTATTCTTGGTTCAAACTTAAGGTATGGAGTCAGGATGCCTTATCCCCCTAAGGGGAAAAGGTATGACACATGCCGTTCCCACACAATAATGGGTTTAAGCTTCCCAAATTTAATTTATTGGAATAAGTTTGCAAGTTCACGCTGGTCTGCAAGTACCTGTGTTTTGTCTTCCGTATTAGTGTCAGGAAACTTTTTCGACAGGGTATAATCCCCAATCCTCATTAAATTGGTAGGGATGATGCCCGGCGGGTGTGGAGATGCATCTCGGTGTTCATCTTGCGGCATGTATGAGTTTCTTGATTATCTGATAGAGCAGAATTTAGATAGGACCCCCTCCCAAAGCCCACTGTAGCTTTGTTTGTATTCAAAGCTGGTAATTTCCCATTTGCTGCTCATTAATGCCCACATTGGAGCAGTGTAGAATGTGGTTGCAAATGATTTCCCATTGATTGCAGGCTTGGTGGTCCCAACAGAGCAGCATTTATAGGCAATGCATATAGTGATTGGCTGCTTTACTGGCGCCATGTTTTCATTATGAAATGCAAAGGATGTGTGTAATCAAGCCCACTGTAGCGTTTTGTATACAATGCCAGTAAATCCCCTTCGCTGCTAATTTATGCCTAGCCTGGCGCAGCATTTTTAGCACTGCGATTGATTTTCCCCTTGGTTCTAGGCTCCTTGTGGTCCCAACAGAGCAGAGTTCAGACACAATGTGCATAATTTTTTTTTTTCTCTTAGCAGTGCTCTCCCGCTGTCCTCTCATGCCTCTGCTTCCTGCTTCCTCTGCTTCCACTCCTGGATGCACCCGAGCCCTGGCCCAGGGTCATCCTCCCGATACTGGGGCACTCCCCGTGGGTCCTGACAGCCTCCACGCTCACTCCAGCTCTTCCACCTGACAACTCCTCCCTAGCTGGGCTAACCCTGGGTATTTCAAGGAGGCCTGCCAATCCAAGTTGGGGGGGATTGGTCAAGGCTCCTCAAGGTACTCCAGGCAGCTCCACCTCTCCTTTCTTTTCTAGCACCTTCTAGAAAGAAGTGGGAGGTGACTGTGATGCTACCAGTGAGTCGCCCTACCCTGAGCCACTCCCAGCCCAGAATGAAAACAGGCCTAGCCACCAGCTAAGGCCTGCCTAAATTTTCCTACTCTACAGAAAAATCCTCACTCTAGCACCTACCTAACTAGAGTGTGCTACACTTGGATTAACCACATCATGCAAAATCGCATACCTGTACTTAATTTTGTTTAAGTGGTTGCACCACGGTGATGCCTTCAGCTGCAGGCATCACCCCGGTACTGTGCTTTTTTTTTTTTTTTGCCAACGTTCAGCTTTCTTGTAATAACCACTGATGCTGCCAAGCAGCTGTCCCTTCTGCCTCTCTGCTCGGGAAGACCCGAGCCACTGGCACCCGACCAAAGCCAGATTTGGCGTTGATCGGGTCTCCGATGTAGAAACCAGGAAGTGACGTCACTTCTGGTTTACTCGGCAGCCAACGGCGCCAGGTTTAAGGCATTCAAAGCGCCAATTTTGAAGACTTTTTGAGCAGAGGAGTATGGCGTCTTTTAGACCCCAGATCCCCCTCCATAAAGAGGACCTGTCACTGCGTATTACTGTCACAAGGCATGTTTACATTCCTTGTGTCAGCAATAAAAGTGATCAGAATGTTTAAAGCGCCCCATCCTTCCAGTGCTCACTTGCCAAAGAAACCGCATAAGCAAAGTTGTCAAACCAAATGCTCATATAGAGAGTTGTGCTGTATTTAGAATAGAAACTGCTCCACACCAGTGATCAGATGAAAATCCAAACACGATGCAAATATTTAACAGTATCCACACCATCCACCACTGTATAGTGTGTGATATAACCTTCAGGTGACACCTCCACCATATACAAAGTGCTTGCTTACCAGCTTGCATGGACCTCCTATCTAAGAAGGTCAGTGACACTTGTGGCTTCAAACCCAGCCATGGTCTTTTCATCGTCCGAGGAACCACTTTATGGACCTATGGATCACCCATCCAGGAGGTGTTATCGTATAGGATCCTCACAATGTAAAAGGCTCTTTAGCGCATTTTTTCCCTTGTTTTGATATTGTTGAAATCACACGTGAGGTATCGCCACAATAGAGCGAGAGCAATAATTCTAGCACAAGAGCTCCTCTATTACTTTAACCTGGTAACCGTTACATTTTTAAAGTGCCGCCTATGGAGATTTTTAAGTACCATAGTTGCCGTTCCATGAGTGCGCAATATTAAAGCATGACATGGTAGGTATCCATTGACTCGGTGTAACATCTTTCACATTATGCAAAAAAAATGGGCTTATTTACTGTTGTGGTTTTTTTTTAATTCATCCAAAAAAAATTTCTCAAATTTCTGCGTGAATACAGTGTGACATAAAATATTGCAATGACCGCCATTTTATTCTCTAGGGTCTCTGCTAAAAGAGTGCAATTTAATAACGCCCAGCTTCTACTTTCATGGCCAAAATACAGTAAGTGTAAGGAAAATAATATAGCATTCGGTGTACATTTCAAAAACGTGGGTCATTCATTACAAGTGACTGTTGGACAAGAAGGCCCGGGAGGACAAACAGGCAACCCCTACTGTGGCCAGGATGACCTCCCTTCATGTCACGGCTACTGAGAAAGGACCTAACAATTGTTCAGTGGTTAAGTAACAAGCAAAATAAACCCAAAAGTAGAAACGTGAGATGTATTGCAATCTTTAATGGAACACTTTCTCGAACAGTGTGTGCCAGCTTCTGAAAAGTAACCAAACAATGTCAGCAAAAGCTGCTAAGTTGGGGGCCTGCTGCCGTCACAGAAGAAAAGAGGAGGAAAGAATGCTGAAGTAAATTAAGATGAGGACCCACTAGAGGAGAGCACTCAAGGGTAAAAAAAAAAAGGGGGGGGGGGAGTGTAATAGGCATGAGGTTGTGATGGTTCAAAACCTCAATCGCGGTCTCCCTTCGGTCGAAGCCTGGAGCCCCACGTTGGGCGCTAATTGTGATGGTTCAAAACCTCAATCGGGTTTAAATTGGGTATCTGCTGCTGGTCCTAATTATAAAGTGGAGATATGCGAGCATGCTGGCAGCAGTCACTCTGACACGTCTGCTCAGATAATCATATAACAGAAAGTCCAATGCAGTAAATGAGAGCCAATAGTCCCAAAACGATCATTCCTAAAATACCAGCGATATTATATGATCTAAGAATAAGAAACCGCGCTAAAAAGTGATACAGGAGTCCAATATTACAGTCCTATAATCATGAATGTATAGTCCCAATGTCACTCCGGGTCAAATTTTCTCCAAGCAAAATGGTGATGAATAAACAAAATCAGCAAAAAACACTCCAACTTCAGTTGTGCTTACCAGAAGTAAGTTTAAAAGGGCGAGTGGCTTAAACCCAGCCTGGGCCTTTAGATGTATACTCCAGATGGAACAGGAGGGGCGCCCTCATCCCGTGTATTCATAGATATAGTGCAAAAAATATAAAAAAATATATATAGTGTAATATTGTTTTGACATATACCACACCAAACAAAAAAGGAGGTGACCACCCACAAAACCTTAAATCACGTGTGATCATAAATCATATGCTACATAGCTAGGCCAGTGGGGTGAGTGTCATGCAATCATGCACACACAAGTGAAAAAATATTATATAGGAGATCAAAAGATGAATAAAAAAGAATGTGAAAGCTAACAACGACTTCCAAATCTGCTTACCAGATGTAGGATAAGTAGTCGGCATAAAGGATACTCCCAGTGAAAAAAATTTGTAGAAATGTATAGGAAAATAGAGAAACTTATATCAAGTGATAGACACAATAGTGATACAAGCTGCTTACCAGAGGGCTAACCCTCATATGCAGGTATGTGGAGACCCAAGAACCGCCACCAGAGGATAAGTAAGGCAAACCTTTGGGGTTGTCCCCTTACCAGACAGGAAGGACACATAGGCAGATGTATTAGGTTCACAACATCACTTCCAACCGAAATGGTATGTCACGTCTTGTCCTCTCCGTCCAGGCTCAGCGGCATATAAGTAATGGAGAGCCAGATAGTGTAATACTGACTATATCACATTTATTTAGAAACAGAAAAGCACTTACAATGGTCGAATAAAAACAGGCTGAAGGATAAAAGAAACGAAAACGGAGCCGGCCGGCCTCCGGACACACTCCCGTCCTCAATAGCGTAATGTGGTGACGTCAGCACGCCCCTCCCAGACGCGTTTCGTCACACGTTTGACGTTTTCAATGGGGAACGGGCAGCGTGCTGAGCCACCACATTATAAACCCTACCCAAGCCTCGTTCTGAGTTCCGTTCAGGGAAACACACAACGCCATCTTAGGTATGGGCATCAATATCTATATGTAAAGACAGCGAAGCCATCTTAAGTGTGGGCATCCCTGTTTGATATACCAAGCAACATTAAATTCAAATAGACCTCCTGCAGTGGAGATGCTCACGCCTCCCAAAGCTACAGGGCGGCTAGATAACCAAATATAAGACTCTAAAAAGAACATATAAAATAAATAAAGCAAAACATTTGTAAAACTCTCTCTTAATAAAAACGGGAACTCCCCATGTGTACTATATGGAGTATGATAACTCCAAACTTAAGTTGATAGGTAAATACAGGGTCATGTGGCCCTAAAGACAAACTGAAAATCATTACATAGGCCAAGTCGGTTATGCCAACATTTAAATTAATAATATTGGTCCATGGTGTGGGCTGTACTGGTCTCCCCCTCACATGATCGTAAGACAAAAAAAGGGGGGGCATAGACCCCAACATGTGAACACATACATAATAAAATGAATAAATATAAGGCCTTAATCACAAAATAAATGGCCATAATAAAATTAATAAAATTATATACACAAATCGCCCAAACTGCAGAAAGAACCATATATAAAAAAGGAAAAAATATATATAAAGGGAATATATAAAGGGAAAAAAAACGTATAAAGGGAAAAATTATATCTCATATCCGGGACCACTATCCAATTTAGGCCATGTCAATCCCTAATTCAAATACATGGATATTCCAATCCCAAGAGCAGCTATGAGGGACCCCATTAGGAGTTGTCAATAAAGGCATTTACATCCACATCTATATTCAGTCCATGTGGCGTATAACATTTAAGCCTATGGACCCAAGACATCTCTAACTTTGAAATATCTCGTACAAGGGAGCTCCCTCTCCAATACGGCTTATATCGATCAATGCCGACAAACAGAGTGTTGGAGGGGTCTCTGTCGTGAACAAGACGGTAATGTTTAGAGACCGAATGGTTCTTGAACCCTGTCAAAATGTTCGTAATGTGCTCATTGAGCCTAACCCGTAGGGGGCGTTTGGTCCGCCCCACGTATTGCAAGCCACAAGGGCATTGCAACATGTAAACTACCCCACGGGTGGTACAAGTAATGAAGGGGGTAATGGTATGGGAATGGCCAGTAACAGTGGACATAAAAGTCTGAATTCTCCTGTTCGAACAGGAATTCAAAGAACATACACGACAACGGTTGCATTTATAATAACCGGTCAGTTGGTCAAAGAAGGTAATTTTTTCTGTTGGGGGATCTAAGACACCCGGAGCCAATTTGTTCCGGAAAGAAGGCACTCCCCTAAAGACAGTTAGAGGCTTTGGTGGTAGGACCCCCCCCAACACCCTATCATTGGTGATGATATGCCAGTGCTTAGAGATTAGTTGCTTAACCTCCTTATGTTGGAGAGAGTATGTGGTGATGAAAGGAACGCCAAGACTCTGATTCAAACCATTGGATCGAGGTTTGTCCTGCAGTAAACGTTCTCTATCCATACCACACACTTCCTCCAAAACAGGTAAAAGTTTTTCCTTAGTATATCCTTTCTCAAGAAATCTTTCTGTGAGAATGTTACTCTGTGTCAAAAATTTTTGGGTATCAGAACAATTTCTGCGGATTCTCATATACTGACTCTTGGGAATCCCATTGAGCCAAGGTCTGTGATGACAGCTTCCTAGTGGAATAAAGGAATTTCGGTCACTTTCCTTAAAGAAGGTGGATGTGGACAACCGGTCATCATTCACACTTATAGTTAGGTCCAAAAAATGGATCTGAGTTTGACTCAACTCAAAATTTAGATGTATACCCCGGTTATTTACATTGAGGGAGGACAGGAACTCACGGAGCTCCTGGCCATCGCCATCCCATAGGAGGAGGATGTCATCTATATATCTAGCCCACAGGACTAGATGGGGGTTCCTGTGGGCATAGATGACATCCTCCTCCCACTTGGCCATGAAAAGGTTCGCCAGGCTAGGGGCGTATTTCGCCCCCATGGCGACACCACGGCTCTGGCGATAAAAACGGTCTGAAAACCAAAAATAATTATGGGAGGCCGCAAAACTTAGCAATTCCATAACAAAAGAGATCTGATCGATGTGAAGGCCAGAATCTCTGACTAGGGCATCATTTACCGCCTTCAACCCCATATCATGGGGGATAATGGTGTACAGCGAAGTGACATCAGCACTTCCCATCCATATACCAGATTTTATAGGGATATTGGAAAGGAGGTTTAACACATGGCGTGTATCCTTAACGTAGGAGGGCATTTTTTGTACCAGGGGCTGCAGGAAGAAATCGATATATCTGCCCACCCGGGACGTAACCGAATCAATCCCACTGACAATGGGACGTCCCGGGGGGCAGATCGGATTCTTATGGACCTTTGGTAAGTAGTAAATAATGGGAGTCTTAGGGGCTTTAGGGATTAAAAATAAACTCTCCTTTTCTCTAAGGATTCCCAAAGTGGAACCCCTAGAGATAATCCCACGGAGCTCTCTCATATAGCCATCTTTTGGATCAGAAGGGAGGGGGGTATAGGTGTCAGTGTCCCCAAGAATCCTGGCCATTTCGGCCATATAGTCCTTCCGGTCCATAACAACTATCCCTCCCCCTTTATCCGCAGGGCGGATGACTAGATCCCTATTTTTACATAAAGTATCCAGACCCTCTTGTATAATTTTCGAGTTTTTTGCTTTTTTAATTTCTAACCTATCTAAATCCCTAAGGATTACATCCCTGAATACTTTCAACGTAGGGGCAAGTGTTCCCGGGGGATTGAACAATGATGTATTCGCCAGACCGGAATGGGTGAACCGATCAGAAGGTTGCGAATTTCTTATAATAGGGTTTCCAACTAGATAGCGTTTAATGTTGAGTTTGCGAACAAACTTATGTACATCCATATAAGTCTGGAACCGGTTAAGGCTCCTAGGGGGGGCAAATTTGAGGCCTTTATCTAGAACAACTTTTTCAGAGTGGGATAACTCCTTAGTACTCAAATTAAAGATACCCTGCCCAATTATACCCTGGCTCTCTTTTGTTGATCGTACTCGCCTCCCCCCTCTAGTTCCTCGTTTTTTTCTACTGGCCTCTTTAGACCTTGGCCTGGTCTGGAAAAACCCCAAGTCCTGGGGCCACCAGAAGATGGGCCAGGAAAATTGGGTGCCAGAGAATTTTGAGGGGGATAGGGCATAGAGGAGGCCTGGCTATCCTGTTGACGAATAGAAGGTCCCTGAGGGTCTGGCCTTCTGGCATTCATATCGCTTATGGGGAAAAACCTGTTTTGTGTGGGAAGGTTGTACTCCCAATCAGAGACATAAGGTTCCTGGTAGGCTGGTCTCTGAAATGTGTCATAGCCTTGGTTGGGTTCCCACCATTCTTGATATCCAGGGCCATAATCCCTACCTCTATTGGAATTGGGTAGGGGACGTCCTCTGCCATCATTTAAGTGATTCCCCCTCCATGGGGGTGGTGTAGAGGGACGGGTCCCTCTGCCCCTTTGACCAAAATTGGATCTAGGGGGCCCCGAATTATAGGGTTGATATGGGGGAATGTTATTGGACTTGACAACCCCAACAGATCTCTGAGGAGATTGATAACGTGAGGGGCCTCTCTGATTTTTGGGAGGAAGACCTTTATTAACATTTTTAGGTTTAACAGACTGATGCTGTCTCGGATAGGCATCAGAGTTGGCCAGCTGACCCTGGGTGGACACTTCCATCTCAGTACCTGTTTGGTTTGCCAAGTCCTCCAACAATCTCTTTTGCCAAACAAAAACCAGATTGTTCCGATAATCATTTAAATCACGGTTATATTTTTTCTTTTTCTTGGATTTTTGGTCCCTATCCTCTTTCTCAAGGACTTTCAGCAGGGTCTGGGATTTCTCCCTATACTCCTCACTTTCTTTACTGACGCTGAGTTTATCTTTTATAGTTTTAATCTCAGCATCAATTTTTGAAAGTTTAACCGTTTTCCTGTCAATCAGAAAACGGAGGAGGGCTAGGCCTGCCTGGTTAAAGTATTTGAACCACCCCTCCAAATCTGTTTCACCATTTTGAGGGGAGACCTCCCACCTAAGACTCCTTGGGACCATTGAATTTTTGATATAAGTCTCAAGATAAGCTATATCCCATTGTGTATGGGTTTCTGAAATCATAAGGTTTTTCAATCTTATGAAAAGCCCCCCCAAATCATTCTCATCTTCTCTATATAACTCAAAAACACCCTCAGTGTTGACCACCTTTTGAGCTCTAAAATCAAAAATGTCCATGACTGGACAACAACTAGCTGCAGTAATAGAAAATAAATGTAAAGTAGAAAAGAAAACTGCGCTCAGTAGATAAAAACAAGAATTAAACACCAGCTGCGGTTACAAGTTTAGTCCACCATACAAAAATCAAAGAATAAGAAACCGCGCTAAAAAGTGATACAGGAGTCCAATATTACAGTCCTATAATCATGAATGTATAGTCCCAATGTCACTCCGGGTCAAATTTTCTCCAAGCAAAATGGTGATGAATAAACAAAATCAGCAAAAAACACTCCAACTTCAGTTGTGCTTACCAGAAGTAAGTTTAAAAGGGCGAGTGGCTTAAACCCAGCCTGGGCCTTTAGATGTATACTCCAGATGGAACAGGAGGGGCGCCCTCATCCCGTGTATTCATAGATATAGTGCAAAAAATATAAAAAAATATATATAGTGTAATATTGTTTTGACATATACCACACCAAACAAAAAAGGAGGTGACCACCCACAAAACCTTAAATCACGTGTGATCATAAATCATATGCTACATAGCTAGGCCAGTGGGGTGAGTGTCATGCAATCATGCACACACAAGTGAAAAAATATTATATAGGAGATCAAAAGATGAATAAAAAAGAATGTGAAAGCTAACAACGACTTCCAAATCTGCTTACCAGATGTAGGATAAGTAGTCGGCATAAAGGATACTCCCAGTGAAAAAAATTTGTAGAAATGTATAGGAAAATAGAGAAACTTATATCAAGTGATAGACACAATAGTGATACAAGCTGCTTACCAGAGGGCTAACCCTCATATGCAGGTATGTGGAGACCCAAGAACCGCCACCAGAGGATAAGTAAGGCAAACCTTTGGGGTTGTCCCCTTACCAGACAGGAAGGACACATAGGCAGATGTATTAGGTTCACAACATCACTTCCAACCGAAATGGTATGTCACGTCTTGTCCTCTCCGTCCAGGCTCAGCGGCATATAAGTAATGGAGAGCCAGATAGTGTAATACTGACTATATCACATTTATTTAGAAACAGAAACAAGAAGGCCCGGGAGGACAAACAGGCAACCCCTACTGTGGCCAGGATGACCTCCCTTCATGTCACGGCTACTGAGAAAGGACCTAACAATTGTTCAGTGGTTAAGTAACAAGCAAAATAAACCCAAAAGTAGAAACATGAGATGTATTGCAATCTTTAATGGAACACTTTCTCGAACAGTGTGTGCCAGCTTCTGAAAAGTAACCAAACAATGTCAGCAAAAGCTGCTAAGTTGGGGGCCTGCTGCCGTCACAGAAGAAAAGAGGAGGAAAGAATGCTGAAGTAAATTAAGATGAGGACCCACTAGAGGAGAGCACTCAAGGGTAAAAAAAAAAAGGGGGGGGGGGTGTAATAGGCATGAGGTTGTGATGGTTCAAAACCTCAATCGCGGTCTCCCTTCGGTCGAAGCCTGGAGCCCCACGTTGGGCGCTAATTGTGATGGTTCAAAACCTCAATCGGGTTTAAATTGGGTATCTGCTGCTGGTCCTAATTATAAAGTGGAGATATGCGAGCATGCTGGCAGCAGTCACTCTGACACGTCTGCTCAGATAATCATATAACAGAAAGTCCAATGCAGTAAATGAGAGCCAATAGTCCCAAAACGATCATTCCTAAAATACCAGCGATATTATATGATCTACCAGCGGTAATCTATGAACACTACTTATATCTACTGCAAAAAATCAAAGTTCTCTTGTAAATAGTTCAGCAGACCATAGTCAGAAAAAGGGATTGTATTTCCTCTGGAGTGCACAAATCCATGGGCAACTAAACCATCACCACTTCACCGCGTGAGGTAAGTGAAAGACAAGCCTGTCATCTCTTTTATCCTTCAGAACGGCTCATCCACCACCAGAATCCCTCAGTCCTCCTCGGTTAGGAAATTGCAAATGTCATGATAAACACATGTGGAAAAATAGAAGGGGAGGCTTTCCATAGTGTAAAATTGTTTATTACAAAGAACCCACAAAAACCCCACTTTAATAAATGCGCTTACACAATCGAAAAGTTAAAAACAGCCTGACATAGTCAGCATCGGCTCACCGCTGGTCAAAGCTCCGAGCGGCCCGCCTGCCGCGATGAGTCCCGGGGGGTGCTGCCTGTCTCCAGCTGGTAGGTCGCTTGGTCACGCACTGACGCGTTTCGTAATTCCGTCTTCAGAGGGCGTGGCCACGCAACACGACTCTACATTTAAATAGCATGGAAGGCGGGCTCCCGCAGCACCATTACCACGGGAACCATCCGACTCATACACGCCCCTCTGTGGATGGTAAACAACTGCAATGCAGCGTCCCATCCATCCTTAAGCGCTCACTCTCTATTAGCACCATATTAATAGGCTAATCCTTCCTATGCTTCACAGAATTCATAGTATATCATATAAGGACATAAAATAATCAAGTAATCATAGAGCTATATTACCGAAAACCATACAAACCAATATCCCAGCATTATATTGAAATATTGTTAATAGCATCAGACATAAATCATCTTTTTAGAAAAATCTGGTTAAAACACAGATCATTACAAAATTTCCGATAGTGATAACTATTAAACGGTAAAAATTAAAAATGAGGTGCAGGTATCCATAGCTAGAATGTCCTCTGGTTTGACTGAAAATAGATCATGTGCCTTTGTATTTAGCACAAATTCACGTAAAAAATACCAGCACCCTGGAAAATCTATGTGAAAGAATCCTTACATTCTTAAACCATCCATGTTTGTGTAGCTGTCCAGTGGATATGATAACCATAGATACGCCAATATTAAAACATGATAACTGTGGAATTGCAAAACTTCAATCCCAACTAAATATAAATAAACTAATATCGATACTCAATTTCGGTACCAATACCCATAAATTTGGCATCGGTACCCATAATTAACTCAGATACAGATTGCTGCTAACATCACTAGCTAGAGGAATGTTACATACTGGAAAATTGACCAGTTGACTGCTAAAACACTGACTCAAGGGATATATACTCTCTGTCTTCTTTCACAAAACAAGCATATAATCCCTGGATGTAGAATAAAGCAAAAAATATAAAGTAAAGAAATTTCTATAAATCTTCCAGCATACTGGTAAGTAGACTAAAAACCAATAAAATGAATAAATTAAAAATTATATCACCATACACCTTATCAGTAGGCCATACACTCCAGTAACAGTACTGCAATACAATGTAGAACCCAGGAACAATGATAGAAGCACATTGATATCAATAGTTACTAATGAAACAATTCAGATCAAGTTCGATATTCAGCCCATTAGGGCTAAGTGTGTTGGCCAGAAATATCCACAGTGATTCTCGTTTGGATATTTCTCTAACCATGTTGGCTCCTCTCCAGTTGGGGTGTAGCTTGTCGATTCCCCAAAATTTAAGGCCTTCTGGATCTCTATCATGCTTCTCCCTGAAATGCAATGATACGCTGTGTTCTTTATATCCTATCAGGATGTTATATATATGTTCTGACACCCTTTTCCCTAATGTCCTTTTTGTGTGGCAGATATACATGAGGCCACACGGACATTCTAAAGTGTACACTACATGCGTTGATATGCATGATATGAATTCTTTGATCTGGAATTCTTTACCATTAGCTGTTGAGGTAAAGCTGGTCAGACCCCTCAAGTATGTGGTAACTTCCTGGCAAGATTTACACTTTCTACATGCATAGAAGCCTACCCGATCCCAGAACATTTTTGTTTTGTTAGGAGGGACCAGCACCTTTATAACCACCTGATCACCAAAAGAAGGGGCCTTTCTGTATATAAAAGGCGGATTGACTGGTAGGTGCTTGCTCAGCACCCGGTCCATACACAAAATACTCCAATGTTTTCTAATGATGGTCTCTATTTCACGGTACTGTTCATGGTACCTGCTTATAAAGCCCCATTCATGTTTAGAATCTTGTTGTTTTTTTTTTTTAGGGACCAGACAAGCTTCTTGTGAGCTAGAGCCCACCTGTGCTATCAGTTTTTCCAAAGGTTGGACCTTGTATCCTTTCTCCACGAAACGTTTTTTGATTAATTCTACCTGGGTCACATAATTGCTATCCAACGTGCAATTGCGGCGTATGCGTGTGAATTGCTCTTTAGGTATATTACGCAACCATTGTGGGTGATGCCCACTCTGTACCAGGATATAGCTGTTACGATCTGTACCTTTAAAGAACGCCTTGATATACAGATGATCCTCTCCCTTCTTTACAGTGACATCCAAATAATGTATTTCTTCCTGGCTCCAATTAAATTCTAATTTTATGTTGCTAGTATTACTGTTTTAACCATTGGGAAAATTCCACCAGGGAGGCCTCGGTGCCCTGTCATGCCATAAACAGGTTGTGTATGTACCGTTGGTAAAAGAGCAATTCTTCTCTCCTATTGCAATATATCCACCTTTCCTCCCATTTGCTCATGAATAAGTTTGCCAGGCTTGGTGCAAACTTTGCACCCATTGCAACGCCGGTTTTCTGGCTATAAAAGTTTCCGGCATACCAGAAATAATTATGTGTCAAACAGTAGTCAAGAATCATTCCCAAGAATTTCTTTTGGATACGGGGTATATCATCCCTCTTACTAAAAGCCCAATTTAGCACCAAGAGGGCATCCTCATGTTGGATTATAGTATATAAGTAAGCCACATCAGCCGTGACCAAAAATAGTTGTGCATTTTTTTCAAAAGATATACTTTTTATTTTCTGTATAAAGCAGGTGGTATCTTTCAAGTACGCTTGTGTAGTGATTACACTTGATTGTAAAAAATGATCGAGGTATTCACCAACTTGTGATGTCACAGAGTTGATGCTGTTAACTATGGGTCTAGCAGGCGGGTTAACAGGGTCCTTGTGAATCTTAGGAAGTGTGTAAATGGTGGGTATTCTATTGAAGCTTGGACATAGATACAGCTTTTCTTTCTTTGTGATGATGCGCATGTAATATCCGTAATCTACTAAATTAAACAAATCCGTATAAAACATGCCTTTATATATGACTTAAAGAAGTTCCTATTTCATGTCTTCAGTTCTCATTGTTGAGAAAGGTTGGACTCCCAGCATCCCACAGTGTCCCTGGAATTAAATTGTCACACCTCATATTGCCAGAACGCCACAGATCTTTGATGATGTAGTCCTGCGTGGGCTCCTAAATGTTGCTGTGATGTAATCATTGGAATAAACCTTTGGACACTATCTCAAAGATCCATAGTGTGCTGCCAATGTATACTTCCCTATTCCACTGAATGGGGGTCGCACTGCAACCAAACCACAACTGTGTGCAACGCGGCGAAGGGGGGGGGGACGTCCCTTCCGAGAGAACACACAGTGATTACTTCTGCCGGCTATAGCCATTGGCAATAATCGCATGAAAAATATGACATGGTGGTTGTACCTAAGTTGATTGATCAATCAGCGTGGGCACAACTTGCCTTCCATACACCAGTCGAACCTTGGCCAGTCCTGCTGTACTGGCTGAGATTTGAACCATCTATGGCCGGCTTTAGGGACCTTAGATTGTAGGCTTCTTGAGGGCAGGGACTGAAGTGAATGTACAATATATATAATAACACCATTCCCACAGTAAATCATGGAGTGGGGTAATATCCTGTTATGGGGGCATTTCTCTGCAGCAGGGATCAAAGAAAAAATGGATGGGGCAAAATACTGTAAAATTCTTGAGGAAAATCTGCTACCCTCCACTAGCAGAAAGTTGTCAATAATCAATTCCCATATTTTGTGAAAGGTTTTAGTAGTTTTCCAAATCTCAAACGTGAGTTTTTATACGCATACAAGGGGTTCTTCCAAAGAAGTTGGGTTCTTTAAATAAGTGGCACTTCTGCTCTTGCACCATCCATCTGAACATTTTCTTCTCTCTTCACAGGTAAATCTGCATTTATACCTTCATCTACCTTAAACTGAACATTGACTGCTCACATGCATATTTGGTAAATCTGTTTGTCACCGCTGTTTCAACTCCATCTGTAGCCATGCTCACATTATTTCAATGTTTACTTAGCTATTAGGTCTTACCTAAATGACGGGTTCCCTTATCTTTACAATTTTGGCCTTTTAGTCCTCTTGCAGTTTGATTGTGGTGTGAAAGTTTTGCTCTGCTAGCTGTGTGCCTAATATTACCTCCTGATTAATTGCCAGATTCAATCCACACCCAACACCGTATAAAAACAAGGCCTTCTTTACGGGGGAACACATACAGGGGGTTCTTCCAAAGAAGTGGGGTTCTTTAACTACTTCCCACCCGGCCAATGTACATAAACGGCCGGGTGGGTGCTCTCTCCTTCTGAGTGGACATTCAGTAATGTCCCTCAGAAGGAGCGGGATTGCGCGCGCGCATGCCCGTGCAGCGGCGCGATCCCGATGCGCTCGTGTCACCCTGACACGGCGCATCTCGGATCGGCAGGAGGGCTCTGTGATTGGCCCTCCTGATCACATGACGGCCGTGTCCAATCACAGCCGTCATGTGATGTAAACACAGCCGGTTGCTAGGCGATCAGCTCTCCTCTCCTCACACGGAAGTTGTCGCTGAGGAGGAGAGGAGAGGGGATCGCTGCAGCCGGCTGATGATCAGTGAGTATGAGCTGTTTTTTACAGATTTTTACTCACTGATCACCAACCTAGTGTCAACACACATGTAAATACATACATGTAAAACACACACATGTCCCCACATAATGTAAAACACACACATGTCCCCACATAATGTAAAACACACATGTTCCCAAAACACATGTCCCCAAATAATAAAAAAAGCTGTCCCCCACATATGTCCCACTAAAATCACATGTCCCAATGGTAATCTGCACACATATGTACGTGATCACCTGCACACATCTGTACATGATCATTTGCGTACATATGTCCGTGATCACACAAACCAATTATTATACACTTAACAGGATTTTTTTTATCAAAAACATGTAGCAGAATACATTTTGGCTTAAATTTATGACAAAATTCGATTTTACTGGATTTCTTTTAAAACAGAAAAAAGAAAATATTGTTTTCCTGACAGACTCCATGGCAGCCTACGTGTGGGTTAACCCCGCCTCCTCTCCAATGCTATAGGACCCCATTCCCATAAATGAGTACTCACCACTAGCTACTGCGTTCCTTTTTTGTCCTCCTCTATGGACCTACACATGCTGTTCGCATCAAGATGGAATGGATCCAAGATTGGCATACCTGTGCGGTGCAGCTCAAAAAGCCCAGCCATGAGCGGGCGAGTAGCTTAAAGAGGCTTGAATGTTTCCCCTTGGTGGATGGGTGGTCGCCTCTGTATGCCCGGCGGACAGTTCTCATCAACGGCTGGCAAGGTCTGTGGCTGCATTTCATACTCCATGGCAGTATTTTTATGTGTAGTCTGTGTTTCCCTGGTGGTCCAGTGTGTCCTGTCCCCCTCATGGCGGCTGGTTCGCGTGCGTTCCAGCCCGCCATGGCACTTCCGGGTTGCGGCAGTCTCCGCCGCTGGCACCTGCGCTGTAGCCACCCTGAGAGCGAGGTTTGGCTCGCGCATGTGCAGTACAGCGGTTCGTTCGTCGTCCGCGCAGGCGCCGTACGGTGGTCCCCCATTGCGCGTGCGCAGTAGGGGATAATGACGTCACGAGCGGGGAATTTAAATTCCGCCCTCCTGTCCTGCTGAGTTGGGATCTCCCTTGGTAGGGAAAGGAGGAGCGGATCCCTGCTGGTCTCCAGGTGAGTGGTTGAAACCTCTGCAACTCTTATAAATAAAAAAAAAAAAAAAATAATGGAAAATGTTCTTTTATAAATATCATTATATATATTTATTTAGGTATATATATATATATATGCGGCAGGAAGTTGTTTCCTTTGCCTTGAATATGCGTTGATACATGCTTTTTTTTGCACATAAAAAAAAAAAAAAAAAAAAAAGAGGCAAGCAGAGTTTTTTCTTTCTCTAAAACCTTCTCATATTTGATGCCTAGGTTTTCTTAGACCATTATCCCTGCAGACTATTAAAGTGACATTCCGCGTCCTAGGTTATGGACAATTCACCGCCTTTAAGTGGCCAGCCCTCACGCACAAGGTATCTGCTCGTGAGGGGAGGGGATGAGATTTATGCACATTTATTGTCGTGCTGATACCATGTTCTGCCTTTCTTCTCTCCCCTTCCCCTATTTTTTCTCTTTCCAGCCCTTCTAGGTCGGACTCGCTAAATGCGGTCCAGAATGCCAATGACCTTGCCAAGCCACAATACAATTCATCTTCATCCAGACGAGACTCACAGTCCGGATCCCACCAGAGGAGACGCTCTCGTTCCTCCTCAAGACACCGCTCACACCGCCATGACAGCCGCTCAGACCACAGAGCCTGCTGGGGATGTAGGACACGAGTTCCGGAGGGCAAGTCCTTATGTGACCGTTGTTTTGCCCGTGCGGTTGGGGAAAAAGAGACGGAAAACCAGCGTTTAGAGTCTCTTGTGAAACGAGTGGTACAGCAATCCCTAATGGAGAGGGAAGCACCTCGCACATTGAGCCAGTCTACCACCGTGTCTGGCCCGCCGGCGGAAGAGGCCCGTGATGATCCGGGTACTTCTCAGCCCTATATTACCTCTCCGGACTCCTCAGAGGATGAGTCTATTAATGAGGAGGTCATTGGAGGGTTCGACTTCGCGATGGTTTCCCCTTTAATAAAAGCGATCAAGGAAGCCTTGAAGTGGGAAGACCCTTCCACTCCCCCAGCCAAGCAGAAAAAATTCTTCAAGCACCTGGGGAGAGAACGCGCAAACTTTCCGCTCCTTCCAGAGCTAAAGGAAATCATTGAGGAAGAATGGAGTAAAACAGAGAAAAAATCCTCCATGTCTAATAAAACCTCCAGATTGTACCCCTTCAAGTCAGAAGAAGTAAAGAGTTTGGAGAATACTCCCCTGGTGGACGCAGCTCTTATGCGTCTGGCCAAACATGTGACTCTTCCTCTAGAAGACGCAGTATCTTTCAAAGATGGGCTCGAGAGGAAGATAGATCTAGATCTAAAAAGAATCTATGGGCTCGCGGGTATGGCCTGTAAACCAGCCCTGGCATTAGCGGCCATGTCCAAGCCATGGAGGCCTGGACGGAGAACGTGGAATCCTTCCTTAAAGGCGTGTCAGAAGAGCTGGCTGGAAGTTCAGCAGCCGCAGAGCTGAAGCTTGCAGCGGTCTTCCTGGGGGAGGCGTCCATCGACCTGATCCGCCTTCTGGCTCGTATTATGCTGTCCTCAGTTACGGCCAAGAGAGCCCTCTGGTTGCGTCCCTGGCTTGCTGACCCAGGTTCTAAGCAAGCGTGGTGTAAAATTCCGTTTGAGGGGTCCTCACTGTTTGGCAATAAGCTTGACGATGCCATTACGCGAGTCACAGGTGGCAAATCGGGTTTTCTTCCCCAGGACAGGCGCATGCTGGGTCGAAAGAAGCCCCAGTTCAGAAGACGAAGTCCGGAGCGCTCCAGGGAAGCACGCTCCTACAAGCCTGGCCGGGACTTTAGGAAGAATTGGAGCAGAGGGCAGTCATCCTTCCGCAAACCTGTTAAAAATCAAACGTCCAGTGCTCGTGATCAGGCTAAATCTTTTTGAGATTACGCCCGCCCAGGCGGGCCGGGTGGGGGCTCGTCTGCTCCTCTTCCGGCACGTCTGGGTGGCCTCGATCTCAGACTTCTGGGTCATAAGGACGGTCTCGTCAGGCCACAGATGGGCCTTTTCCAGGACTCCGCACCCAAGGTTCGTCTCCACTCTTCTCCCTCGGGCAGAGGATCAGAAACAAATTTTGCTGTCCTATGTGGACCTCCTGAAAATTCAAGGAGCAGTGGTACATGTATCACAGGACGAATGGTTCCAGGGGATATACTCCCCTCTCTTCCTAGTTCAAAAAAAGGGGGGCTCTTGGCGCCCAGTCATAGACCTCACATATCTCAACGAATTCATAGAGAATGGAAGGTTCAAGATGGAAACCTTGGTGACCATTCAGAGAGCCATACAACCAGGCGACTGGATGATATCAATCGACCTGAAGGACGCTTATTTCCACGTTCCAGTGGAAAAAGAATTTCACAAATACCTCCGCTTCCAAATTGGGTCAGATCATCTTCAATTTATTTGCCTCCCCTTCGGGCTGACAACATCCCCCTGGGTCTTTTCAAAGGTCCTCCTAGCTACGGTGGCACTAATAAGATCCAAAGGGGTACGTCTTTACCACTACCTGGACGACCTGCTGGTGCTGTCCCAGAGCAGGGAGCAGTTGCTGGTCCACCGGGATCAAGTAATCTCCACTCTGTCCAACTTCGGGTGGCTCCTAAACATAGAAAAGAGTCAACTGAGCCCAACTCAGCATCTAATATATCTGGGAGCCCAGTTCGATACAGTGGCAAACACTATCTCCCTTCCTCTACAGAAAATTCCTACAGTTCGAGACAGAGTTTCCCGGGCTCTACATGCCCGGCAAATGAAAGCCTCTCAGTGCCTGAAAGTCGTTGGCACGATGGTTTCTACGACTCCCATGGTCAAATGGGCCTTATGGAGATTGCGTCCCTTCCAGTCAGGCCTCCTACGGCAATGGAAGTCAGGGGACAAGAATCAGGTCATCCGCATAACATCTACAATGAGAAACAGCCTCTTCTGGTGGCTTCAGCACAAGAACCTCCTGACTTGCCACTCCATCGCTCCCATCTCCTGGGTGACGGTCACGACCGATGCCAGTGGTACCGGTTGGGGAGCCCTTTGTGGGTCGAACCTGGCCCAAGGCAAGTGGGAAACATGTCTCCCCAACCCAGGGTCGAATGTCTTGGAACTTCGTGTGGCCTGGTGTGCCCTACAGTTCTTCTCTCATCTCCTGATGGGGGAGTCAGTGCTGTTGAGAATGGACAACACCACAGCAGTATCGTATGTGAAGAGGCAAGGGGGTACTCGGAGTCCCACACTCCTTCGGGAAGTCGAGCCCATCCTATCGTGGGCGCAGGAAAACCTTGCCAACATCTCGGCAGTCTTTGTCCCAGGTGTCCAAAACACTCAAGCAGACTTCCTGTCACGGACGGAGTTGGACAACAACGAGTGGTCTCTTCACATAGAGACGTTCAGGTGGATGTTGTCACTGAAGACCGATCCCGAAGTAGATCTGTTTGCTTCCCCCTGCAATCGCAAGCTGAAGAAGTTCTACACCCGGGGGCTCTGCAGTCAAGCCATCGGGACAGATGCCCTGACGGATCAGTTGAGGTTCAAGCGGGCATATGCCTTTCCGCCACTGCCAGTTATGCTGAGATTCCTGCAGAGGCTCCGAGCAGAGCCAGTGGAGGTGGTGACAATAGCTCCCTACTGGCCGAACAGGCCTTGGTTCCCTCTCCTGGTCCAGCTCAGCTGTCGGGACCCAGTGCCTCTCCCTCTCAGACCGGACCTTCTTTCTCAAGGGTCAGTCCTGCACCCTTGTCCTGCAGTGCTGAGACTGATCGTCTGGTTCTTGAGAGGGAGAGGCTGGAATCCCTAGGTTGTGCCTCAGAAGTAATATCCACTCTCATGAGCTCGAGAAGATCCAGTACAAATAAAGTCTATGGAAGGATCTGGTCCAAATTCGTGGAGTTCTGCTCTCCTCAGGGCAGGTCTTTTAGACATCCAAAAGTCCAGGACGTTCTCAGTTTCCTCCAAACGGGCCTAGATTTACATCTATCTGTCAGCTCTCTGAGAGTCCAAGTTTCGGCACTTTCGGCCTTCTCCGGCACTTCATGGGCAGTTCATCCTCTGGTTAGACAATTTTTCCGAGGTGCATCGAGACTCAAGCCCCAGAGAAAGCCTAGGTTCCCCAAATGGGACCTTCCATTAGTCCTTGACTCAATCTCTGGACTCAGTACTTCGGGGCCCTCCCCGCTCCCTATCAAGGTCTTTTCAGCAAAGGTGGCCTTCTTAGTGGCCATTACCTCAGCCAAAAGGGTCTCTGAAATTGCATCACTTGGTCACGAAGAACCCTTCCTAACGTTTTTCCCGGACCGGGTAGTCCTCATTCCTATGCTGGGTTCCAACCCGAAAGTGTCTTCAGTATTCCACGTCAATCAAGAGATCGTTTTACCTACATTTAGGACCCCAGGGTCCACTGAGAATCACCCTCTAGATGTGGGCGAAGCTATTAAAGAATATCTCAAAGTTACTTCTCCCTTTAGACGTTCTAGTCATCTCTTTGTGCTTCACTCAGGCAGCAATATAGGGAAGAAAGCCTCAACCAGGACTATCGCGTCCTGGATCGTACAGACCATACAACAGGCATATAGGGCTAAGGGCTTGGCTCCTCCAAAGGCGGTGACAGCCCATTCCACCAGAGGAATGGCAGCCTCGTGGGCAGCGGCTCGACATGTGGCTCCAGATACCATCTGCAAGGCAGCTTCATGGGCTTCTATTAATACCTTCATGTTGCATTATTGTATAGAGCCTGCCTCTCTATCCTCTGTAAACTTTGGGTTACAAATCCTATCGACCGATAGGACAAATTAAAATTTATGTTTGTTCAAGCATACCCACCCGTGTGGTTGGCTAGTTATTTCCCACACGTAGGCTGCCATGGAGTCTGTCAGGAAAAAGGAAAATTTATTATCAAATACTTACCGTAATTTTCCTTTCCTGATGGACTCCATGGCAGACGGAGTTCCCACCCATTGGTCAACGAGTAGGCTAGTTACGGAACGCAGTAGCTAGTGGTGAGTACTCATTTATGGGAATGGGGTCCTATAGCATTGGAGAGGAGGCGGGGTTAACCCACACGTAGGCTGCCATGGAGTCCATCAGGAAAGGAAAATTACGGTAAGTATTTGATAATAAATTTTCCTTTTTTTCCCCAAATTTCCACTATTTTTGCGCTTATATCGCAAAAAAAAAAATAACGGAGTCCTGAATAAATACCACCAAAAGAAAGCTCTATTTGTGCAAACAAAATGATAAAAATTTAATTTGGGTACAGCGTAGCATGACTGAGTAATTGTCATTAAAAGTGCGAGAGCGCTGAAAGCTGAAAATTGGTCTGGGAAGGAAGGGGGCGAAAGTGCCTAGTATTGAGGTGGTTAAATAAGTGGCACTTCTGCTCTTGCACTTCCGCGATTTGCACAAAGCAGACTGCAGGTGACCTCATTTCCATATTATCTCACCTTCCTCTCTGAAACATGCACTCTTTACCTCTCCTCCTCTTCACAATTGCAGCCTCTCTCCTCAAACTCACTTTTCTTTACCCCTCTGCTCCACCCCACAATCTGTACATATCACCCTCACTTCTCCCCTCCCCCTATTACTGCACTCATCACCTCTTTCTAACTCTAAGCCCACCTGCTAACAAATCCCCCAGAATATGGAAGCATGTCCCCTCATACTAATCGTATTCTCACATTACCTCACTTACTCTTCTGCTTCTCCTAACAACTGGAGATATTTCCCCAAACCCTGGGCCTCCCTTATTTAACTGTACCCAACACACCCATCACCATCACCCTACACCCTCTGGCAGTAGTCGCAATTTACGCAATTTAGTCTCCATTCCTCTTCTTCCCAAAGCCAGCCTCCCCTTCTCCTGTGCCCTCTGGAACACTCGTGTCTGCAACAAACTCAACGCTGTTCATGACCTTTGTCACTAATTCCTTTAATCTACTTGCTGTCACCAAAACCTGGCTCCACGAATCTGACACTCCTGCTTCCTCTCCCAGGTTGGCCTTCACTGGACTCACTCCCCTAGGCCTAATGGACGCAAGGGAGGTGGAGTGGGATTCCTCCTATCCCCCCAGAGCACCTTCCAGGTTATTCACTCTCCTCCCTCTTTTCCCTCTCATCATTTGAAGCCCACTGTATACGTCTATTCTCTCCAAATTCCCTAAGAATTGCTGTGATCTACCGGCCCCCTAGACCATTATTGACTTTCCTTGATGAGTTTTCTGCCTGGCTACCCTACTTTCTCTCTTCGGAAATTCCCACAATCCTTCTCGGTGATTTCAACATCCCTGCTAATACAAACACACCTGCTACTTCTAAACTTTTATGCCGCGTACACACGGTCGTACTTTTCGTCTACAAAAGTCAGACAGCCTGTCCGACAGACTTCCGGCAGACTTTCGGTGGACTTGCGGCGGACTTGCGGCCTACTTTCTAACGAACGGACTTGCCTACACACGACCACACAAAAGTCGGTCGGATTCGTACGTGATGACGTACACCGGACTAAAATAAGGAAGTTCATAGCCAGTAGCCAATAGGTGCCCTAGCGTGGCTTTTTGTCCGTCGGACTAGCACACAGACGAGCGGATTTCGGGGTCCGTCGTAGTTACGAAGTAAAGTTTTGAAGCATGTTTCAAATCTAAAGTACGTCGGATTTGAGGCTAAAAAAGTCAGTTGAAAGTCCGGAGAAGCCCACACACGATCGGATTACCAGCCAGCTTTAGTCCGTCAGCGTCCGTTGGACTTTTGTAGACGAAAAGTACGACCGTGTGTACGCGGCATTAGTCTAACCTCTTCATTTGACCTGAAGCAATAGGTACAGGCTTCTACTCAGTCTGATGGCAACACCCTTGACCTTGTATTCTCCTACATATGCACTCCATGCAACTTCTCAAACAATACTTTTCCTCTCTCTCCGACCAGCACCTTATTAGTTTCTCTCTCCCCCTGTCTTCCACCACCTTTCCCTCTAATCGCCTAACCATCACCCGTAGAAACTTTTGCAACTTCAACTCCTCTCTCCTCTATTCTGCTACTGACCACCTCTATGACAAAATCTCTCCCCTGTCCTGCCCCAAGTAAGCCACGTCCATCTACAATAAATCCCTGTCCTCCACCCTGGACAAGCTCGCTCCCCTCATTATGCTCAGAATCAGGCCTCGACCCCTAAACTCTGGCAAACAGATGACACTATAATTCTCAAAAAACGTAGTCACGCTCTTTAGCGTCTGTGGCACAAGACTAAGTCTCTCAAAGACTTCAACCAATACAAATCTGCCCTCCAAAAATACAATTCTTTCCTCCACACTGCCAAGCAGACCAATTGTATCACTCTTAATAACACCTTTTCATCCAGTCCCCATAAACTCTTTTCTACCTTCAACTCTCTACTTCATCCTCCATTCACTGACTCACTCACTACCCAGGAGATTGCTAATCACTTCAAAAACAAGATTGATACAATCCGTGATGAAATCTCCACTCTACAGGTATCTCCCCCAGTTAAGAACCCCTGTCAACAGGTACAACTGACACTCCCCTTATTCAAATCTGCTACTACAGACGAAGTTGCTAAACTCCTTTCTATCGCCCACCTAACCACCTGTCCCCTGGACCCTATTCCCTCTCAAATGCTACGGTTGCCCTCTGACTCCATCCTACACTCTCTTCAATCTTCAATCTCTCCCTCACCTCTGGCATCTTCCTCAATGCTCTAAAACATGCTCTGGTCACCCCCATACTTAAAAAGCCATCTTTGGCCCTTACCAATCTTAACAACCTATGCCCTATTGCTCCCCTTTTCCTCTAAACTCCTTGAACGCCTGGTTTACAACCAACTGAGTGACCACCTCATTAAGAATAACCTTATTCATCCCCTTGAATCTGGATTTCTCCCTCAACACTCCACAGAAACTGCTCTTTTAAAACTCACAAATGACCTACTAACTGCAAAAACCAACTGACACTATTCTGTACTCCTACTGCTGGACCTTTCAGCTGCCTTTGACACGGTGGACCACCCCCTCCCCCTCAGAAAACTTTACTCCCTCGGTTTCCGTGACTGTGCTCTTATCAGTGGCTCTCATCCTACCTATCCCAACGCACCTTCAGTTTTACTTACAATTCTACTTCCTCCTTTCCTCTTCCCTTCTCCGTCGAGGTCCCCCAAGGTTCTGTTCTTGGACCTCTTTTATTTTCAATCTACACCTCTTCCCTGGGTTAGCTGACCCAGGGAAGGGGGTCACGGCTTTCAATATCATTTCTACGCTGACAACACACAAATCTATCTCTCCACACCTCAACTCACTCCATCAGTCTCCTCACTAACTCATTAACGTACTGACTTACTAACTGACAGATCTGTCTGGATGTCACATCATTTCCTCAAACTCAACTTGACCAAAACCGAGCTTATAATATTTCCTCCCCCACATGCCCCTTCCCCTGACTTCTTTGTCAAGAGCAATGGCACAACCATCCACCCATTCCCACATGTCAGCGTGCTAGGTGTTATCCTGGATTCTGAACTCTCCTTTCGGCCCCACATCCAATCACTTTCCAAAGCTTGCCACCTCAACCCCCGCAACATCTCTAAACTACGTCCCTCTCTAACCAAGGAAACCACAAAACTCCTGATTCACTTCCTGGTTATCTCTCGCCTTGACTACTGCAACTCCCTCCTCATTGGCTTACCTTTAAATAAACAATTCCCCCTTCAGTCCATCATGAATGCTGCTGCCAGACTCATCCACCTTACAAACTGCTCAGTGTCTGCTACCCTTCTCTGCCAATCCCTCCATTGGCTGCCACTCGCCCAACAAATTAAATTCAAAATACTAACAATAAGTTACAAAGCCATCCACAACTCTGCCCCCAGTTACATCACTAGCCTAGTCTCAAAATACCAACCTAATTGCCCTTTCCGTTCCTCCCAAGACCTCCTGCTCTCTAGCTCCCTCATCACCTCCTCCCATATCCGCCTCCAGGACTTCTCCCAAGCCTCGCCCATCCTCTGGAATTCCCTACCCCAATCTGTCAGACTGTCTCCAAACGTATCCAATTTTAGGCGATCCCTGAAAACTTTCCTCTTCAGAGAAGCCTATCCTGCCTCCATCTAACAACTGCACTATTTTCTCCATTAGCTCATCCCCCACAGCTGTTACCCTTTTGTATAACTTGACCCTCCCTCCTAGATTGTAAGCTCTAACGAGCAAGGCTCTCTGATTCCTCCTGTATTAAATTGTATTGTATTTGTACTGTCTGCCCTAATGTTGTAAAGCTCTGCGTAAACTGTCGGCGCTATATAAATCCTGTATAATAATAATAATATATAACGGTAAGGAATCATTCATTTTAACCAAAGGGACTTCAGAGGTGTCTGTAATCCATGATAGCAAAAGAGACTTCTTTGCATAGAAATACAGGATGCGGAGGAATCTCTTAGCATGGGATGATAGATAATGCCCAAGAGGCAATTCTTGGGGTATATAATGTTTGGCAGACCCAGTGCAGATGAGAGTAAGGAACCTACCTCTGCCCAGAAGCTCTGCACTACCGGACAAGACAAGAAACCGTGGAGGAAGTCTGCCGCCTGTCCACATCCTCTAAAACAGGGATATGCAATTAGCGGACCTCCAGCTGTTGCAGAACTACAAGCATGACACCCAGAGGCAGAGGCATGATAGGACTTGTAGTTTTGCAACAGCTGGAGGTCCGCTAATTGCATATCTCTGCTCTAAAACAATCAGCTGTGGGAGACAACCCCATTCTATGCAGCCTAGCAGGGGTAAGTTGGGAAAGATGGAAGATTTTAATGTGTATTATCCGATCCCTGGAAGATATCACTGAGGATTTGTATGTGTCACTGAATTCTGACCAGTCATCTTCAGTAAAGGGGATGTCCATAGAAGACCATTTTCTTCTGGGCTTTTCTAAACCTAGGATTGCAATTAGTCATGGGGGCTGCATAATATGTGGAAATTAGTTTAGTAGGGTCAGAGTGTCTTAGCATTGTCTGCAATGCATGAGGATAGGATTGTCTAGAGAACCGAACTGAGCACGAAGTGCATGGCGGAAGTAGATTGGAAGTAGATTGTAAAAGAATAAATATGAGCTTGGTAAGGTGATACAAGTATTTGACTCCTCTAGAGTACCAACATTGTGGATCAGGTAGAGAGTACAGTTCCTGCAAGTTGGGGTTGAACCATAGAGGGTTATTTGGGGAGGTTGACCAGGGGATTTTAGAAATTTGTGAAACTATCAATCGGAATAGGGAAAGTGAGGTAACTAGCATAGACGTGCCCAGGACACTGCCTCTATATACAATATTATGGAGGGTCTCCAGAAAGGAAGCAATAGCTCCCTCGGTAGCGGTACAGCCAGTCATGAATATGGATTAGTTGGGAGGCTAAATAGTACATGTAGAAATTAGGAAACGCCAGATGTGTCGGCAGTCTCAGTGTCTCCAATGCCACTCTAGGGGGCCTACCATTCCAGAGGAATGCTGTACAAATCATATCTATCTGCCTGAAAATGGATTTGGGGATTTTACAAGGGGAGTTGGCTAGAACATAAAATTATCTATCTACCTAAACTACTATAAGAGTATTGGCCTCTACCCATGAGGTCCAGAAGCAGGTCCATCCACTGTTTAGTTTGTATTTGTAGCTGAGTCAACAGGGGACACAGGTTGTTAATAATGTAAGAGGTCAAGGGTAGTTGCACTATAACCCTTAAGTATCTAAAAGAGGACACCACTTGCAATCTGGAGTCTGGGTGAACCTGCAAGGTTGCATCATGGTCCATCGGACCAGAATAGTCACCAAAGACGTTGATCTCGGAGAGCAACGCCCCAGCGAATCACGGGTATCAGCCAAGTAAACCAGAGTGTTGTCCGCGTACAGTGAAACTCGTTCTTCTATGGTAGCAATAGGAAGGCCTTTAATTAATAGGGAGCATCGAATACGCACTGCAAGGGGTTCCATGACCAGAGCAAACAGGAGGGGTGACATCAGACACCTCTGTCTAGTGCCCCTGGTAATGGGAAAGGTGTCAGTAATATGAGAGTTGACTCGTATGCGGGCCAATGGGGAGGTGTACAGGAGTCTTATCCATGTTATAATGCGGGGTCCGAAGCCATACCGCTGCAGTACCTGAAACAGATATGGTCATTCGACGCTGTCAAATGGCTGGCACAGCTAGGGGGACAGTCATGGAGATACTGTAGATTATGGAACAGTCTGCGAATATTCATTCTGATGGACCTACCAGGGAATAAAGAAAAATCAGAAAAAGACTGCGCTAAAAACACATATTGAACACCGTATATGATTAGGTGAATGATAAAAGCAACATTCGATTGAATATTGAAAACCATACAGTAAAATTATTGTGTATTAAAGTGACATAAATGACAAAAAGTGCAAAAAATGTTCAAAAAGTCCAAAGAGATGAGTCCATGGAAACAGAGCTGATAGAAGGTGATCAAACGGTTAACCAGTTAAACACTCAGCACCCAGTGAGAAATCCTCCACCAAATAAGATGTACGCTTACCAGAGGTAAGCTGGATAATAGCTTATCTTTAGATATCCACACGGGGGGGCACAACTCTATGGACCTCCTCGCAGAAAAGGGTAGGCAGGAAATCCCCTGGACCGGACCTCAAACAGCATACCAGGGGAACCCAGAAATAAAAGGAATTTCCTCCATAGTGTGAATCCGTTAGGTTATTTTATTGTAAAATAGGTAAAAGCACTTACATAAATCGTAGGTTAAAATCGCATCACAAAAAACAGCCGGCCGGCTAGCATACACCCGTTCGATGGAATGGAAACGATGACGTCAGCGCGTCGACCTTCCGACGTACGTTTCGTCCTACTGGACGTCGTCATGGGAACGGGCGACGCACTGACTCATCGCTACTTATAAAGACAAAACGAAACCAAGCCTCGCTATGAAGCTCGGATGGCGTCATCATAACATCCTGTTAAAAGAGGATGTATGTATCAAATGGCAATGGGAGAGGCTGGCATTACCCTCATTGGCCAATCACAACCTCCTGTTTACGAGGGAAGGGTTAGATTGATAGAACAATAGAATGCATTGGAGGGCATGATCTAAACCCATACACGCCATCTAGTGGACCGAATGGAATTGACACTCAAAGCCACATACTATTATGTAGGAAGAAAAACTGGTAAATAAAAAATAAAAAATAAAAAATAAAAAATAAAAAATAATTTTTCTAATATAATTGAGATATCTAAATGTTAGAAAAAATAATAATAATAAAATGACCTACTGACGCCATCAGAGAATCAAAGAGAGTTTCCGAGATATTTATAGACAGCATATCCATATAAAAAATTGTAATGTACCTAAAATAAAAAATTTTTTTTCTTAAAAATACAATAAAAATATTGTATTAGAAATGTCACCACTCATAAACCGACTCAGTGTTATGAATGGAATAATGGTAGGATAGTAGGATATTGTGGTATATTGATTTAAGAGTTGTCTAGAAAAGCGTTTAAATCTACATCAACGTTGAGCCCAAAGGGGGTGTAACACTTCAATCTGTGTATCCAGGTCATCTCGAGCCTGGAAATTCCTCGTATGACAGACCCCCCCCTCCAATGTGGGGTGTACCTATCGATGCCAAGGAAGATAGTTTTCCTAGGGTCACGATCATGTGCTTCCAGATAGTGTCTTGAGACCGGGTGTTTAGGGAAACCGGTGAGGATGTTAGTAATATGTTCGTTAAGCCTTACAGATAAGGGGCGCTTGGTTCTTCCTACGTATTGTAGGCCGCAAGGGCATTGAAGGAGGTACACCACTCGCTCTGTGGAACATGTAATGAATGATCTAATCTCAAATTCCATCTGGGTGCTGGTGGAAATGAAGTTATGTGTCCTTCTATGTGTGCAACCACTAAGAGAGCATACCCTACACCTCCTGCACTGATAGAAACCAGTCATGTATTCAAAAAATCCTTTTTTGATAGGAGGAGGATCTAGGACATTGGGGGCCACTTTATTCCTGAGCGAGGGGGCACCTCTATAGATTACCTGTGGTTTGGCCGGAAGGATGGGACCAAGCACATGGTCATTTTTGAGAACATGCCAATGCTTTTTTATTAGCTTAGCTATATTGTTATGTTGGGAGGAATAGGTGGTAATAAAGGGAATTGTGGGTACCCTCTCACGGTGAGGCTTCCTAGTTTCAAGTAAAGTGCATCTATCGATTTTGGCCACTTCCTCTAATGTGTTCTTCAGAGATGTTTCCACATAGCCCTTCTCTAGGAAACGTTTTAATAGAATATCTGCTTGGGCTAGAAACTCAGCATGGTTAGAACAATTACGTTTTAAACGAATAAATTGGCTCTTAGGCACAGACCTCAACCAGGCCTCATGATGGCAGCTGTCCGTCGGTATATAGGAATTCCGATCTGTGTTCTTAAAGAAGGTGGCTGTGGTAAATTTCCCATCCTTCACGCCAATCTTTAGGTCCAAGAAACTAATTTCAGACTGGCTGGCCTCATATGAAAGTTGGATCCCCCGGTCGTTATTGTTCAGCCCTACCATATATGCATCGAGATCTTCACGATCGCCATTCCATAGGAGGAGGATGTCATCTATATATCTAGCCCACAACACCACCTGAGGTTTCTGTTGGGCATAGATGACATCCTCCTCCCATAGGGCCATGAAGAGGTTCGCCAAGCTGGGGGCATATTTTGCCCCCATGGCGACCCCCCTGTCCTGCCTGTAAAACTGACCCCCAAACCAAAAATAATTTCTAGTGGCCACAAAATGGAGTAGTTGCATAATGAAACAAATTTGTTCATCAAACAATGACGAATCTCGTCTGAGATAATATTCAACTGCAAACAGTCCCAGATTATGGGGTATTATGGTGTACAATGAGGCGACATCTGCTGTCACCAACCACCAATTAGGCCCAGGGGTATAATTAGAAAGTAAATTGATTACATGACGGGTATCCTTAAGGTACGACGGCATCTTGGTAACTAATGGCTGTAGATAGAAATCTATATACCTGCCCACCCGGGACGATATGGAATCAATTCCACTAACAATGGGACGTCCCGGGGGGCAGGTAGGATGCTTATGAATTTTTGGCAGGTAGTAAAGAACAGGGGTACGGGGGGCTTTAGGTACCAGATAGGCTTTCTCCTTGTTATCTAGGATACCCTGTTCTGACCCGAACTTAATTAGTACTTCCAGTTCTTTTTTGTATTGGACTTTTGGGTCTGATCTAAGGGGGGTATAGGTGTCACGATCTCCCAGGATGTTAGACATTTCTTTAAGATAGTCATTCCTGTCCAAAACTATAATGCCACCCCCCTTATCTGCCGGTCTAATGACTAAGTTTTTATTATGACACAAAGAATCTAGACCAGTTTTCAGATTTTTATCAAAGTATACTCTTTTGAGGGGTAATTGCTCTAAATCTTTAAGGACTAGATCTTTAAACACCCTCAATGAGGGGGCTATAGCCCCCGGAGGGTTGAAAAGGGAGGCATTTGATAACCCAGAGTGTCGGTATTCATTGGAACCAGTTGTAGTATTAGTAATAGGATTAGAGGTTAGATACCTTTTAATGTTGACCTTACGGACAAATTTGTGCACGTCCATATAGGTTTGAAACTTATTTAAGCCTCTCGGTGGTGCAAATTTAAGACCTTTGTTAAGTAAAGATTTTTCAGAGTCATTTAAGGAAACAGAACTTAAATTGAATATACCATTATTGGTTATGCTTTTATCCTTTTTAGATCGCAGTCGCCTCCCCCCTCTAGTTCCTCTCTTTGGTCTGCTGGCCTTTTGGTGCCTTGGCCTGGCCTGTGAAAACCCCATTGTTGATAATTAGAACTAGAGGGGCCAGGTTTACTCCCATCGTCTATGGGTCCCCCCAATCTAGGATGGAACAGTGGGGCCAATTGGTTACGTGCTTCCATGATGGTGGAACTAGTAGGGGGGCCTTCCAGATCACTTAGAGGGTAAAATTGATTGTGGGTGCTGATATTATATTCCGAATACTCTCTGTTAGTGATTCTGGGTCCAGAATTCTGAAAATCTCGGGGCCTACCCTCATAATAACCTAAATTGGGGTCATAATTAGGGCCATAAGGGTGGTCTGGGTGGGGCTCAAAATTGAAAATACGGGGAGATGGCAGATGGTCTTTATACCCATTATACTGATCATGTGATCTACCCCCAAAAGGGTGACCACCTATGGGTCTTTTGTTGCCAGAACCTCTACCCCTCCCTCGTCCTCCATGGTTGGAACCACCTGTCCCCCGAGATCGTCTTGGTTGGGAGGGCGGGTAATAAGGTAGGGCGCCTCCCCTCTCACCTACTCCTCGTCTGGAGGAAGAGGGTTGTGTTCCCTGTTGGGACTTACCAGAGGGGCCATTATGGCCTCCCGGAAAGGGCCCAGAAAGGTTAGGTTGTAATGGAGGGGGGGCATATACCATGGCTGGGGGTAGTCCTCCTGGGTTAGATGGACCCCACTCCATATTTTCAGCTGAGTATTGTTCAGCTAGTAATTTTTTTTGCCATTCAAAAACTACTGCCCCTTGGTAGTCTAATAAGTCTCTATTGTATTTCTTTTTCTTTTTGATTCTCTGATCTCTTTCCTCCTTTTCTAGTAAGGAAAGGAGGGAGAGCGATTTCTCTTTGTAATCATTACTCTCCTTGAGGGGGCTTAGTTTCTCTTTGATGCTTTTGATTTCATCATCTAACCTAGTGAGTTTAGTTTTTTTACGACCGATAAGAAATTTTAAAAAATCTATTCCCGCTGAGTTAAAATAGCTAAACCACTCTTCTAGTTGGACATCACCTTTCTGTGGGCTGACCTCCCATCTAAGACTTCTAGGCACCATGCCCCCTTTAACGTAAGTGTCAAGATAGGCTATGTCCCACTGAGTGTGTATTTCAGATATGGTCAAATTCTTGAGCCTTGTAAAAAGGCCACTGAGGTCTCCCTCATCCTCTTTGTATGACTCAAATACACCATCAGTGTTAAACTGCCTAGCGGCTCTGTAATCAAAAACATCCATTGAGGGAGGTTTTAAATGAAACCAATGAAAGACACTGGTTGTGGTAAACCTATAAATAGCAGCAGTATTACAGCCACAAAATGTGAGTAGACAAAATAAACCATAAACAATACCGCGCTAACATAAAGGTTATTCTACTAATGATTAGCAGAATGGAATAAATAATAAGCTGCAGTCTTAACGTGAGGCGTGCACACAAACATATACAGAAAAATCAGAAAAAGACTGCGCTAAAAACACATATTGAACACCGTATATGATTAGGTGAATGATAAAAGCAACATTCGATTGAATATTGAAAACCATACAGTAAAATTATTGTGTATTAAAGTGACATAAATGACAAAAAGTGCAAAAAATGTTCAAAAAGTCCAAAGAGATGAGTCCATGGAAACAGAGCTGATAGAAGGTGATCAAACGGTTAACCAGTTAAACACTCAGCACCCAGTGAGAAATCCTCCACCAAATAAGATGTACGCTTACCAGAGGTAAGCTGGATAATAGCTTATCTTTAGATATCCACACGGGGGGGCACAACTCTATGGACCTCCTCGCAGAAAAGGGTAGGCAGGAAATCCCCTGGACCGGACCTCAAACAGCATACCAGGGGAACCCAGAAATAAAAGGAATTTCCTCCATAGTGTGAATCCGTTAGGTTATTTTATTGTAAAATAGGTAAAAGCACTTACATAAATCGTAGGTTAAAATCGCATCACAAAAAACAGCCGGCCGGCTAGCATACACCCGTTCGATGGAATGGAAACGATGACGTCAGCGCGTCGACCTTCCGACGTACGTTTCGTCCTACTGGACGTCGTCATGGGAACGGGCGACGCACTGACTCATCGCTACTTATAAAGACAAAACGAAACCAAGCCTCGCTATGAAGCTCGGATGGCGTCATCATAACATCCTGTTAAAAGAGGATGTATGTATCAAATGGCAATGGGAGAGGCTGGCATTACCCTCATTGGCCAATCACAACCTCCTGTTTACGAGGGAAGGGTTAGATTGATAGAACAATAGAATGCATTGGAGGGCATGATCTAAACCCATACACGCCATCTAGTGGACCGAATGGAATTGACACTCAAAGCCACATACTATTATGTAGGAAGAAAAACTGGTAAATAAAAAATAAAAAATAAAAAATAAAAAATAAAAAATAATTTTTCTAATATAATTGAGATATCTAAATGTTAGAAAAAATAATAATAATAAAATGACCTACTGACGCCATCAGAGAATCAAAGAGAGTTTCCGAGATATTTATAGACAGCATATCCATATAAAAAATTGTAATGTACCTAAAATAAAAAAATTTTTTTCCTTAAAAATACAATAAAAATATTGTATTAGAAATGTCACCACTCATAAACCGACTCAGTGTTATGAATGGAATAATGGTAGGATAGTAGGATATTGTGGTATATTGATTTAAGAGTTGTCTAGAAAAGCGTTTAAATCTACATCAACGTTGAGCCCAAAGGGGGTGTAACACTTCAATCTGTGTATCCAGGTCATCTCGAGCCTGGAAATTCCTCGTATGACAGACCCCCCCCTCCAATGTGGGGTGTACCTATCGATGCCAAGGAAGATAGTTTTCCTAGGGTCACGATCATGTGCTTCCAGATAGTGTCTTGAGACCGGGTGTTTAGGGAAACCGGTGAGGATGTTAGTAATATGTTCGTTAAGCCTTACAGATAAGGGGCGCTTGGTTCTTCCTACGTATTGTAGGCCGCAAGGGCATTGAAGGAGGTACACCACTCGCTCTGTGGAACATGTAATGAATGATCTAATCTCAAATTCCATCTGGGTGCTGGTGGAAATGAAGTTATGTGTCCTTCTATGTGTGCAACCACTAAGAGAGCATACCCTACACCTCCTGCACTGATAGAAACCAGTCATGTATTCAAAAAATCCTTTTTTGATAGGAGGAGGATCTAGGACATTGGGGGCCACTTTATTCCTGAGCGAGGGGGCACCTCTATAGATTACCTGTGGTTTGGCCGGAAGGATGGGACCAAGCACATGGTCATTTTTGAGAACATGCCAATGCTTTTTTATTAGCTTAGCTAAATTGTTATGTTGGGAGGAATAGGTGGTAATAAAGGGAATTGTGGGTACCCTCTCACGGTGAGGCTTCCTAGTTTCAAGTAAAGTGCATCTATCGATTTTGGCCACTTCCTCTAATGTGTTCTTCAGAGATGTTTCCACATAGCCCTTCTCTAGGAAACGTTTTAATAGAATATCTGCTTGGGCTAGAAACTCAGCATGGTTAGAACAATTACGTTTTAAACGAATAAATTGGCTCTTAGGCACAGACCTCAACCAGGCCTCATGATGGCAGCTGTCCGTCGGTATATAGGAATTCCGATCTGTGTTCTTAAAGAAGGTGGCTGTGGTAAATTTCCCATCCTTCACGCCAATCTTTAGGTCCAAGAAACTAATTTCAGACTGGCTGGCCTCATATGAAAGTTGGATCCCCCGGTCGTTATTGTTCAGCCCTACCATATATGCATCGAGATCTTCACGATCGCCATTCCATAGGAGGAGGATGTCATCTATATATCTAGCCCACAACACCACCTGAGGTTTCTGTTGGGCATAGATGACATCCTCCTCCCATAGGGCCATGAAGAGGTTCGCCAAGCTGGGGGCATATTTTGCCCCCATGGCGACCCCCCTGTCCTGCCTGTAAAACTGACCCCCAAACCAAAAATAATTTCTAGTGGCCACAAAATGGAGTAGTTGCATAATGAAACAAATTTGTTCATCAAACAATGACGAATCTCGTCTGAGATAATATTCAACTGCAAACAGTCCCAGATTATGGGGTATTATGGTGTACAATGAGGCGACATCTGCTGTCACCAACCACCAATTAGGCCCAGGGGTATAATTAGAAAGTAAATTGATTACATGACGGGTATCCTTAAGGTACGACGGCATCTTGGTAACTAATGGCTGTAGATAGAAATCTATATACCTGCCCACCCGGGACGATATGGAATCAATTCCACTAACAATGGGACGTCCCGGGGGGCAGGTAGGATGCTTATGAATTTTTGGCAGGTAGTAAAGAACAGGGGTACGGGGGGCTTTAGGTACCAGATAGGCTTTCTCCTTGTTATCTAGGATACCCTGTTCTGACCCGAACTTAATTAGTACTTCCAGTTCTTTTTTGTATTGGACTTTTGGGTCTGATCTAAGGGGGGTATAGGTGTCACGATCTCCCAGGATGTTAGACATTTCTTTAAGATAGTCATTCCTGTCCAAAACTATAATGCCACCCCCCTTATCTGCCGGTCTAATGACTAAGTTTTTATTATGACACAAAGAATCTAGACCAGTTTTCAGATTTTTATCAAAGTATACTCTTTTGAGGGGTAATTGCTCTAAATCTTTAAGGACTAGATCTTTAAACACCCTCAATGAGGGGGCTATAGCCCCCGGAGGGTTGAAAAGGGAGGCATTTGATAACCCAGAGTGTCGGTATTCATTGGAACCAGTTGTAGTATTAGTAATAGGATTAGAGGTTAGATACCTTTTAATGTTGACCTTACGGACAAATTTGTGCACGTCCATATAGGTTTGAAACTTATTTAAGCCTCTCGGTGGTGCAAATTTAAGACCTTTGTTAAGTAAAGATTTTTCAGAGTACCTAAAGCCCCCCGTACCCCTGTTCTTTACTACCTGCCAAAAATTCATAAGCATCCTACCTGCCCCCCGGGACGTCCCATTGTTAGTGGAATTGATTCCATATCGTCCCGGGTGGGCAGGTATATAGATTTCTATCTACAGCCATTAGTTACCAAGATGCCGTCGTACCTTAAGGATACCCGTCATGTAATCAATTTACTTTCTAATTATACCCCTGGGCCTAATTGGTGGTTGGTGACAGCAGATGTCGCCTCATTGTACACCATAATACCCCATAATCTGGGACTGTTTGCAGTTGAATATTATCTCAGACGAGATTCGTCATTGTTTGATGAACAAATTTGTTTCATTATGCAACTACTCCATTTTGTGGCCACTAGAAATTATTTTTGGTTTGGGGGTCAGTTTTACAGGCAGGACAGGGGGGTCGCCATGGGGGCAAAATATGCCCCCAGCTTGGCGAACCTCTTCATGGCCCTATGGGAGGAGGATGTCATCTATGCCCAACAGAAACCTCAGGTGGTGTTGTGGGCTAGATATATAGATGACATCCTCCTCCTATGGAATGGCGATCGTGAAGATCTCGATGCATATATGGTAGGGCTGAACAATAACGACCGGGGGATCCAACTTTCATATGAGGCCAGCCAGTCTGAAATTAGTTTCTTGGACCTAAAGATTGGCGTGAAGGATGGGAAATTTACCACAGCCACCTTCTTTAAGAACACAGATCGGAATTCCTATATACCGACGGACAGCTGCCATCATGAGGCCTGGTTGAGGTCTGTGCCTAAGAGCCAATTTATTCGTTTAAAACGTAATTGTTCTAACCATGCTGAGTTTCTAGCCCAAGCAGATATTCTATTAAAACGTTTCCTAGAGAAGGGCTATGTGGAAACATCTCTGAAGAACACATTAGAGGAAGTGGCCAAAATCGATAGATGCACTTTACTTGAAACTAGGAAGCCTCACCGTGAGAGGGTACCCACAATTCCCTTTATTACCACCTATTCCTCCCAACATAACAATATAGCTAAGCTAATAAAAAAGCATTGGCATGTTCTCAAAAATGACCATGTGCTTGGTCCCATCCTTCCGGCCAAACCACAGGTAATCTATAGAGGTGCCCCCTCGCTCAGGAATAAAGTGGCCCCCAATGTCCTAGATCCTCCTCCTATCAAAAAAGGATTTTTTGAATACATGACTGGTTTCTATCAGTGCAGGAGGTGTAGGGTATGCTCTCTTAGTGGTTGCACACATAGAAGGACACATAACTTCATTTCCACCAGCACCCAGATGGAATTTGAGATTAGATCATTCATTACATGTTCCACAGAGCGAGTGGTGTACCTCCTTCAATGCCCTTGCGGCCTACAATACGTAGGAAGAACCAAGCGCCCCTTATCTGTAAGGCTTAACGAACATATTACTAACATCCTCACCGGTTTCCCTAAACACCCGGTCTCAAGACACTATCTGGAAGCACATGATCGTGACCCTAGGAAAACTATCTTCCTTGGCATCGATAGGTACACCCCACATTGGAGGGGGGGGTCTGTCATACGAGGAATTTCCAGGCTCGAGATGACCTGGATACACAGATTGAAGTGTTACACCCCCTTTGGGCTCAACGTTGATGTAGATTTAAACGCTTTTCTAGACAACTCTTAAATCAATATACCACAATATCCTACTATCCTACCATTATTCCATTCATAACACTGAGTCGGTTTATGAGTGGTGACATTTCTAATACAATATTTTTATTGTATTTTTAAGAAAAAAATTTTTTTATTTTAGGTACATTACAATTTTTTATATGGATATGCTGTCTATAAATATCTCGGAAACTCTCTTTGATTCTCTGATGGCGTCAGTAGGTCATTTTATTATTATTATTTTTTCTAACATTTAGATATCTCAATTATATTAGAAAAATTATTTTTTATTTTTTATTTTTTATTTTTTATTTTTTATTTACCAGTTTTTCTTCCTACATAATAGTATGTGGCTTTGAGTGTCAATTCCATTCGGTCCACTAGATGGCGTGTATGGGTTTAGATCATGCCCTCCAATGCATTCTATTGTTCTATCAATCTAACCCTTCCCTCGTAAACAGGAGGTTGTGATTGGCCAATGAGGGTAATGCCAGCCTCTCCCATTGCCATTTGATACATACATCCTCTTTTAACAGGATGTTATGATGACGCCATCCGAGCTTCATAGCGAGGCTTGGTTTCGTTTTGTCTTTATAAGTAGCGATGAGTCAGTGCGTCGCCCGTTCCCATGACGACGTCCAGTAGGACGAAACGTACGTCGGAAGGTCGACGCGCTGACGTCATCGTTTCCATTCCATCGAACGGGTGTATGCTAGCCGGCCGGCTGTTTTTTGTGATGCGATTTTAACCTACGATTTATGTAAGTGCTTTTACCTATTTTACAATAAAATAACCTAACGGATTCACACTATGGAGGAAATTCCTTTTATTTCTGGGTTCCCCTGGTATGCTGTTTGAGGTCCGGTCCAGGGGATTTCCTGCCTACCCTTTTCTGCGAGGAGGTCCATAGAGTTGTGCCCCCCCGTGTGGATATCTAAAGATAAGCTATTATCCAGCTTACCTCTGG